>CM076570.1:500834194-501267104 GCA_034641835.2 Pinus albicaulis | reverse complement strand
AAGCGTATAACAGGGTCTCGATTTATGGAAATATTTTCTTCATGTAATGAGCCTTTAACAATCTGCGATAAGGCGATTTGCGATTTGCTTCGCAATATCGAAAAATTGCAATATCACAGATCACAATCTCGTGGAATCAAACAGCACAATTGTTGTATCATCGCGAAATCGCTATATCGCAATATCACAAGATCGCAAGACATAATATATGACAAACATCCATTAACATATTTTTTTCGATATGCGATTTGCGATATATATTATCACTAATCGGTGATTTGAAGTTTTCATCGTAAGATATAAAATTCTAAGCATGCGATGTGATGAATTTTCCTTTAGCGCGCAGTTTCATATCACATTTTTTAGAATTCTGCTTATAAAGAGGTGTTCATTTACCTTTTTGCGATGTGATATTCCTCAAAGAATGATTCAATTCTAAGCTATCATAAAACTTAAGTTTTCTAGATTTTTCAAGGAATTTTCTCCTAAGTTTATGATAGTAAGTTTTATTGAAAAAGGAAAACAATCACTAATTGATTTTTTGGATTTTTTTGAGTAAGGGTCCCCACTTATTTAGTATTACCACTAATACTAAATAAGAAGGGGGGTTGTTGCTGGCCACAACAATTGGCGATTCGCTCGGAAGAACCAGTTATCTCTGCTTTTTCTTTTGAATTTTCTAAACTTTCAAAATAGAAAATTTTCTAGAAAATCAAACTTTATTATAGAAAGACAAAGTATATTATGCTTCTATCTATCAATGATATTTTGTTTTTTCTATATTCAACTTTGATTATTTACTTCCTCAAGCTAGTATTTGTATCTATATCAGTCATTACTTGGTTTGTAAAAATAAAAACAAAAGGCTTCTCTGTAAATCAGTTTTTAAATATGCTCATTTGTCGTAGGTAGAGCCACTACTGCCAGCAGGCATTTATAGCCTCGACAGGGTTACCTGTTACCCATCGATGATCCTGTGTCCTACTTAGGAAAATATACAATTTTCAAAGAGAAATCCATATCCACACTTATTGCTTTTCTTTTTTATCCTTAAAGAACAATGTCTTGGTTTGGTAGCCAATTTATGACAGTGTCATTCACTTGATTTATAACTTTGTTGAACAAGCTGGCTCGTGATGAGACCCCTTGTCTTTCGATTGCAATAATCTTGAGTTATTGCCCTGTTGTGGATGCAGTATTGGCAAAGTCAGCAAGTTATAATATCTATGATCATGATAAGTCGGCTCGTGATGAGACCTCTTACTCTTTAAGTTAAAGTGCATTGTTGGATTATTCCCTGAACATTGTAATTTTCTAGGTAGGGAGGAAGTCATTGTTTCCTTAAGATAGCTCTGGATGACAATGGTAGAGTTTTTTGGAAATAAATTTTTTACAGAGAATCTTTGTTTTGTTATTGATACCTTTCATTAGATTGACATAAAACAATTTCCCACTAAAAGTTGTTTTTTATCAAAATTTTCAAAGTTGAAACTAATATCATTTCTAGGTTTAAAGCTTTTAACTGTATCTTTAAATAACAATGATCAACTTTCTAAAATAATTCTATTTATACAAGTGAAAAAAAAACCAAAAAGAGAATTTGTGTCATTTTCGTGAATTTCCAAATGTAACCATTAAAAACCGGTTTTATTATGACAATAAAGAAAACTAATATACAAAATAGAAGAGTGATATTCTATGGAAAATATTTTTGAGGATCTATCCATTAACAGTTAAACACTCTCTTTTTCCTGTTAAATCCTGTAACATAAAAGTAGATGGACCTATGATCTCTGTGATTTGGAAAGGACCAAGCCACATTCGTTGAAATTTCATATGTTTCCCTTTTTCCTCATGAGCTTTGTCCCATTTTAAAACTAGATCTCCGACCTTAAAGTCCTTTCTAGATGTCATGTTTGAATCAAAAGAATCTTTAACTAATGCTTGGTGATGAGCATGAGTTATTTTGGCCTTTTCTCGTTGTTCTTCTAGCTTAATTATTTCCATCTGCCTTAGTTGTAAGGAAGAAGTTGGTGCTTCATCAATATGTTGAACTAAGGCCATGAAGGAATTCTTGGAGTGAGTTGGAAGAACCACTTCTTTCCCATAAACTAAATTAAAAGGGAGAGATGCCTGATGGAGGCCATACTGCGTTATCCGATCTGCCCATAAAGCATATATTAAAGACTTATGCCAATTTTATGATTTTGATCAATGGTTAGCTTAATGATTGATTAAGTTTTTATTTGTAGATTCAGCTAACCCATTTCCCTGTGGATAATAATTGGTAGAATATTTAAGTTTAAAACCTCTTTTAAGTGCAAATTCAGTCATAGTATTACCAGAAAAATATGATGCATTATCAAACATTAAAGCAGAAGGTAAACCAAACCTCGTGATTATGAACTGATCTATGAAATCGATGATATGTTCGGCATTAGCGGTCTTGAGAGGAACTGCTTCTACCCATTTAGTAAAATAATCAGTTGTTGTAATGATATACCTATGTTGCTTAGAAGAGTGAGGAACGATCTCACCTATTATATCCAATCCGCATTGATCAAAAGGTTGTTCAATGTTGACTGGTTGTAATGGCAATGATGGTTTCTTTTGTCTTCCAGCAGTGGTTTGAAAAACTTGGCATTTCCTTACGTAGCTATGTGAATCTTTGAATAGCGTGGGCCAGTAAGTCAACTTCTTTTTTAAGAGAGACAATTTCTCCTTTCAATTTTTCACAGTCTTCATCTTTCGTGACTAGTTTTTTCTTTATTGCTTCCATCATCCTTGTTGCTTCATCTACTTCGATTTTAAGGGAGATGATATTTGATTTCATTATGAAGATTTATTTATTCTCCTTTGCTATACTGCTCTCCATTTCTTATTTTATTCTTGTAGTTTCACATGTTTCGGCCTTGAAAAGATTGATGTCTGATTTTAGTTTGAAGATTTCTTCATCCTTTTCTTCTAGTTGAGATTTAAGAAAGGAGACCTCTTCCTTGTATTGACCAATCTCTATTTCAAGATTGTTCAAGCTCTTAAGTCTTTGTTCAATGTGTCTTGACAAAGTGTTAGGTCCCTATATTACTAGTATAGTCCCTTATTGTTGTTAGTGTAACCCCCTTATTGTTATTATTGTACCCTTGTAACCCCCATATTGTTATTATTGTGCCCTTAAATTATTATTGTTAGGTCAGCTAGGATTACATTGTGGCCCTAGTAGGATTACATTATGGCCCCATACACTCCTATATATAGAAAGGAGGTTTTGTAATTTGAATCATCCAAGAATTTTTCATTCATGTAATGTATTGGAGGTTTCCCCCTCGAAGTGGCATATTTATAAGGTGTTGATATCTCTTTTATTCTCTTTTTGGAGCTGGTTTCACAACATTTGGTATCAGAGCTTTGAGATTCTAGGGTTTCGCTGCTCCAAACAGGTCAGCATGGCATTTTCTCTATAATTTTTTTTTCTACGAAGGTTCGAAATCTGAAATTTTTAGAGTACGAAAAAAAAATCCTGAGGAACATCGTCAAAATATTTCAGAGCTTGCTTCGCAATATTTTCGGAGATATGATCTGTGCAAGTTAGGACATTTTGTAGGCTCCTGAATTTAACCTAAACAGGTCATCGTGGTATTTTCGTAATAAATTTTTTTCTACAAAGTTTCAGAAGCTGAAATGTTTAGAGTGTGAAGCCACAATCCTGAGTAACATCGTCAAAAATTTCAGATATTGGTTCACAATATTTTCGAAGATATGATCTGTGGAAGTTAGGGCTTTTTGAGGCTTTTGAATTTCATCTCAAAGAGGTGACCATGGGAAAATCTTCATAGCACTCTCTCTGAGCATCAGATTTGAATGATGTAAAAAGTGGTTGCAAGTGAACAGACTTTAGTTTTAGGTCTATCAATTTCAGAGCCAAGGGAGGAAACAATGACACGTGGCAAGTCGTACAAGTTCGATCTCCTAAACCAGTCCAAAATTGGGTCATTGTGGGAGATTGGACATAACTTTGCCTTGAAGAATCCAAATTAGATCAGACCTGTGGAATTTGAAAGAAGCTTCAGAGGGCTAATATAGGGATAAATTTCAGATATTGAGGATCCGCAATTATATAGATAATTCAATTTCAATATCGAGCTCCTCAAAAGCAAGTAAAAGGTGTGTAATTTTTTTCTTTTTCCGAATTGCATAAGTCTTGTTTGAAGAATCAAGTTGAATTGATTACAAGGGCATATTGTAGAATAGATATCAGTATTGGATTCTAAAATGGCCCCTAAAAAGAATTCAACACCCATTAAGCCTTTAGAAATCTCTACTATGACTCATGAAAATGAAGAATGGCAACATGACATATCAAAATTACAACAGCAAGTGCAACAAATTTCGCTCTCGCAAAGAGCAACAAAAAATGACATGGAAGTTTTGAAGAAAGGCGTGGAAACTAAGATGGATGGTTTGAAGGCGTGGAATCTAAGATGGATGGTTTGAAGAATGGCATGGAATCTAAGATATATGGCATGGAATCTAAGATAGATGGCATGTAAACTGGCATGGAATCTAAAATGGAAGACATGAAGAATGATCTAAAAGCAGACATGGAAGGTTTAACAAAGTTGATACAAGAAATGTTTCCTAATGGTGAAAATATAGTAGAGGAAACTCATGATGAGAACAAAATAAATGTTAATCATGATTTAATAAACTCGAATGTTGGCGGGAAGAACCACCATATTCCAAAAATGGATATGAAGAAGTTTGATGGAAAGGATCCGGTAACATGGATACTACAGATGGAGCAATATTTTGATCTCCATAACGTGCAAAACACACAAAAGGTACGCACTGCAACTTTACATTTAGAACAAAATACATTTGTATGGTATCAATGGCTTTGCTCCCTTAAAAAAATTGTCACTTGGTCAATTTTTACGGAGGAAATGATAGCACATTATGAGGATACAAAGAGCAACACCTTCTTTACCCAATTGATAAATCTCAAACAAAAGGGTTTAGTGGGGCAGCACATTGAGGGCTTCCAAAAATTGAATATAAGGGTAACTGATCTTACAGAGGAACACAGGATTGATCTCTTCCTAGGCACTTTAAAGGATAACATCCAACATGAAGTTCGCGTTTTGGAACCTGATTCATTGGAGAAGGCATTCGGGTTGGCAAGAAAAGTTGAATGTAAAATTATGGCGACAAGGAAGCCTACCACTCAATTCTATAAAGAAGGAAGTGTTGCTACGCCTAGATTTCCACAACCTACAAGGTTGACACCACAACAATTGGAAGAAAAAAGAGAAAAAGGGCTTTGCTATAGTTGTGATAGCAAATACACTAAAGGTCATAAGTGTGCTGAAAAGAAATTATTTTGCATAGATTGTGAAGAGGAAGAAGAAAATGAACAAGAAGAGGATATACACCAGGAACCAACCCTAGAAGAGGAAGAAATGAATCCGACCATATCGTGTAATGCACTGGCAGGAATTACCACTCCTCAAACTCTCAAGATACAAGGACAAATCAAGAAGAAAAAGGTAATAGCGTTGATTGATTCAGGTAGCACCCATAATTTTATTCATTGTAAGGTAGCCAAGGAATTAAATTGTTTCCTATACCCAGCACCAGAATGTCAAGTGATGGTTGCAAATGGAGGAACTATAAATTTCTCTGGAAAATGCCATAATATCAAGCTAACCATGGGGGAATATGTATTGAATAATCCAATGCTTTCCATTCCTATGGGAGGTGCTGATGTTGTACTAGGAGTACAATGGTTACAATCTTTGGGGATGGTAGCTTTTAATTTTCAAGAACTTTTCTTGAAATATTTTTCAGAAGGAAAGGAAGTTGAATTACGGGGTATTGCAAGGAAGCCGGGAAAGATAATAAGCTCTAATGTCATGACAAATATTCTAAAGAAATAACAACGAGGCATAATTGCACAATTATGCTCACTAGAAGTTCCAACATCAAAATCATCTATTTCTGCAGATCTCCAAAAAGTCTTGGACAATCATTCCAAGGTTTTTGAAACTCCAAAAGGAATCCAACCTATTCGTGATCATGATGATGCTATTCATTTGATTCTAGGAAGTGTTCCTCCAAACATCAGGCCTTATAGATATCCTTATGTCCAAAAGAGCGAAATTGAACATATGATTGCAGAGATGTTAGAGGCGGGTATAATTCAACCTAGTCAAAGTTATTTCTTTGCTTCTGTAGTATTGGTACAAAAGAAGGATGGATCATGGCGCATGTGTCCGGATTGTAGGGAGCTCAATAAGCTCACCATTAAAGATAAATTTCCCATTCCTATGATTGATGAATTATTGGATGAATTACATGGAGCAATTTATTTTACCAAGTTGGATCTTCGTTCAAGATATCATCAAATTAGAATGAAGACTAAAGATATTCCAAAACAACATTTCGAACTCATGAGGGTCATTATGAATTTTTGGTCATGCCCTTTGGCCTTACCAATGCACCTTCTACATTTGAAGGGTTGATGAATTCCATTTTCAAACCCTTCCTTAGAAAATTTGTGCTAGTATTTTTTGATGATATACTAATCTACAGCAGGTCTTGGAAGGATCATGTTGAACATGTTGACAGGGTGCTCAAACTATTGCGGGAGAAACAATTATATGCAAAAACATCCAAATGTTTCTTTGGAGTACAATAGGTGGAAAATCTGGGTCATATTGTATCTCACGAGGGTGTTAAGGTAGACCCTAACAAAATTAAAGCCATTAAGGAATGGAAAGTCCCCACAACCATAAAGCAGTTGCGAGGATTTCTCGAGTTAACAGGGTATTATTGAAAGTTTGTTAAGAATTATGGGAGAATAGCAGCACCTCTAACAACATTATTGAAGAAAGATGCATTTTCATGGACTCCTGAAGCAACTAAGGCCTTTGAACATCTTAAAGTGGCAATGTGCCTAGCACCGGTCTTAGCTACGCCAGACTTCACAAAAACCTTTATTGTGGAATGTGATGCCTCAGGAAATGGAATTGGTGCAGTTTTAATGCAGGAAGGAAGACCCATTGCTTTTGAAAGTCGTCCAATCAAAGGAAAGTATTTACGGAAACCTATTTATGAGAAGGAAATGTTAGCAATACTACATGCACTAAAGAAATGGCGAACTTACCTAATGGGAAGACACTTCAAGGTAAAATCTGATCATGATAGTCTTAAACACTTTTTGGAACAAAGACTATCATCAGAAGAGCAGCAAAAATGGGTCACAAAGATGTTGGGTTATGAATTTGAAATAATATACAAAAAAGGAAAGCTTAATGTTGTTGCAGATGCACTCTCAAGAAAGAATGAAGAGGTGGAAGCATTGCTTTGTGCCATTTCTATTATCCAACCAGATTGGATAACTGAAGCAAGAGATGAATGGAAGAAGGACAAAGATGTATGGATACTCATTCAAAAGTTGCGGCAAGATCCTAGTACATCTGATACATTTAGTTGGAAAAATGATTCCTTATGGTACAAAGATCGCTTATATCTTTGTAAGAATTCCCAACTAAAACAAAAGATTCTTTTGGAATTGCACACTTCTCCTTTAGGAGGAAACTCGGGATTTTTAAAAACTTACCACAGGGTGAAGAAAGAATTTTTTTGGGATGGCCTTAAATCTGATATTCAAAAGTTTGTGGCGGAATGTTTGGTTTGCCAGCAAAATAAAGTGGAAACAATTAAGACCCCGGGACTTCTACAACCTTTATCCATTCCATGTCAACGTTGGGAGGAGATTTCAATGGATTTTATCACAGGTTTACCTAAGTCCGAAGGAAAGAGTGTCATCATGGTGGTAGTTGATAGACTTACCAAGTATGCACACTTTTGTGAATTATCTCATCCATTTAAAGCAATTACAGTTGCTACTACATTTATGGACAGAATTCAAAAGCTACATGGAAGCCCAAGGTTTATTGTGAGCGACAGAGATCCCATTTTTACTGGAAATTTTTGGACGGAGTTATTTTCTTGTTTGGGTACTCAATTAGCTCATAGCTCATCTTATCACCCTTAATCCGATGGTCAAACTGAGATAGTAAATAAATGTTTGGAAGGATATCTTCGTTGTTTTGTATCTGATAAACAAACATAATGGGTCAAGTGGTTACCTCTAGCTGAACGGTGGTATAACACTTCCTTCCATACTGCAGCAAAAATGACTCCATTTATAGCACTTTATGGATATCATCCACCCTCCATCACATCATATTTAAGAGAAAATTTGAAGATTCAAGCAGTGGAAGATCACATCGAGCATCAACAAGAAGTTCTCCAACTCTTAAAGGACAACCTGAATTTGGCAAAAAATCGAATGAAAAAATAGGAAGATCAATCAACATCACAACGATAGAATTTTTGATGTAGATGACTGGGTATTTTTACGGCTACAACCATACAAACAAATGTCCCTCAAGAAAGCTAAAAAGGATAATAAATTATCGCCAAATTACTATGGTCCTTACAAGGTGTTGCAAAAGATTGGTACTATGGCGTACAAATTGGAGCTTCCTGCTTCTTCATGAGTGCATCCAATTTTCCATGTTTCATGCTTAAGAAGGTTATAGGTGAAAATCTTCTAGTTCAAACAATATTGCCAGAACTTGATGAGGAAGGAAAAATCATATTGGAACTTGAAGCGGTCACGAAAATAAGAACTCGACAGCTACATAATCGATCAATTTCAGAGTATCTCATCAAGTGGAAGAACTTACCCACTGAAGATTCTACATGGGAGGATGAGAATTTTATACAAAAGCACCCAGAGCTACCGAAGCATTGAGGACAACACTTTTTTGAAGGAGAGGGGCATGTTGGGTCCCTATATTACTAGTATAGTCCCTTATTATTGTTAGTGTAACCCCCTTATTGTTATTATTGTACCCCTGTAACCCCCATATTTTTATTATTGTGCCCTTAAATTATTATTGTTAGGTCGGCTAGGATTACATTGTGGCTGAAGTTAAATTATGGCCCCATGGACTCCTATATATAGAAAGGAGGTTTTGTAATTTGAATCATCCAAGAATTGTTCATTCATGTAATGTATTGGAGGTTGCCCCCTTGAAGTGGCTTATTTCTAAGGCGTTGATATCTCTTTTCTTCTCTTTTTGGAGCTTGTTTCACAACACAAAGTTTCTTTCCTTTTCTTTGCCTTATCCAATTGATTTGTCATAGATATGACTTATTCATGATGCTTTCTTTTATTTTGATGAAATTCCTCTTTAAGTTTGGAAAGCTCCTCATATTTTTCTTGTACTTGAATCTTGACAAAGTCAACTTCCTTCCTTGTCTTGTCTTGGTTACCATTTTGCACTTTCTTCTTAAGTTCCTCATTTTCCTTTTTTCAAACTGTTAATTTCTTCCATGGAAGCCATAAGTTTATACAAGAGATCTTCTTCAAAGTCTTCTTTGTTCACTTCATATTCTAGGTATTCTTTAGCCTTGTTGTCATCTCTCTCATCTTCAGCTTCCTTGATGGATTCTAGACTTATTTCTTGTTTTACGTCATCTTCTTGACTAGAGATCATTGTCAATGTTGCTTTTGAGTGAAGATTATGAAGTTTGTCCCATATAACTTTTTCTGATGAACATTTTTCAAAATTGGCCTTCACAAAATTTGGTAACCCATTCAAAATTGCCTTCATTGCTCTTGTATTGTACTCCCTGGATTCTTCATCCATCGTGTCATTAGTAATCATTGATTTCAAAACTTCAATTCCTTGAGTCTGTAAGAAATTCCTCATTCTTTCCTCCCATATATCAAAATTTCCATTTAACAATGGAGCCTTTACAAATTGTTTGACTTCAATTTAGATGGTTGACGAAGACACATCTTTAGGAGGATTGAAGCCTTTCTTCCTTGGCTTTGCCATTTGTGTTCTAATGATAAACCTTCAAGCTGTTAGGCTTTGAGTGAACGTACTTGCTCTGATACCAATTTTTGGAAATACTGAGAGGGGGGTGAATTAGTATATCTTTTCAATTGTTAATTTTACCAGTTAGATCACTTATATTTAGAACAAAAAATGAAAAATAATGGAATATATAATTTTATTAATTTATTATTTACAATAATTAAAATACACTAATGATATAGGGCCCCAACCCTAGATGAGGACTCCAATCTTCCAGGATACAATATGTATTGTGCCAAGCACCGACTTGGTATTTCCAAGGCACCAACCTTGTCAATTTGAGGTACCAACCTCTAGGGCTCCAACCCTATCTCTGGTACAGGTTCCGACCTGGTTTCTTGAGGAATCCAATCCTCTAGGGCTCCAACACTATCTTCCAAGGAACCGACCTTGTCTCTATGAGGCTCCAACCTCTTACTTCAATTCATCAATACATATTTCGTTATAATTCACGACTCCCAATATCCTCTTCAATGAGCCTTGCCTATCTTCAACAATGCCTTCTCCAAATCACTTCATCAATGAAAACCTTGTCTTCTTAGAAGGTGTCAGCACTCCTCTTCATGTCACCCAAACAAAGATATCCAAGTTACGTCATGATGGATAATGCACCATGGTCTTCAAAAATATCTTCAATAGTACCTCAACAGAGCTACTTCAAGGATGCTTCAATACGTCTTCAACAGTTCTCCAATGGAAAGATCCAACAAGTCTTCAATCAATGCTCTGAGCAATGCTTAAGAAGACTACTTCTAGATTTTCTTCAACGCTGCTCCAGCGTCTACTACAAGAATATATTGAAGCTGTCATCATCAAACTTTACTATCCAAAGCTCCAAGTGCTTTGTTGTTCAAGAGCATCGATTGATGCTTTTGCACTTAGTTTTGTGAAAAATATGCCAATATTCAAGCCACTGCAATATGAGCTGAAGTCTGGTGACAACTTAATATTCCTCCATAGGATGCTGTAGCATATATAATCTGAGTGAGACTTCTCCACATAGATCTGAAGTGTTAAGTCCAAGCACCCAAATGGCTGTCCGAGCTCTTGTAGCTAATTCAAATATGGAAACCCAAACAAGTTTGATATGCTGAGCTTTATATCACGAGTTTCTGTGGGAGTTTATATCACTGTTTTGATCCAAGCATATGTATTTATCACAGGTCCAAGAAGTATGGTAGCTCCTGAAGTTTTTGTAGCTCTCTGTATAGGTTCGAAGGTATTGCAGACAAGTCTGAAGTCTTTTTCATGAGATTTACATAAGACTACCCCTCCTCAAAAAAACTGTCACAAAGTTATTACAGCCCCCTAACACATGTACGAGTTCTCAGTCCTTTGATCGAGTCATAATCCTTTAGTCCGAGCCTTTGTTCCTATCATAATTTTACTGTCTGATTTGCTGTGTGAACTTAGTCTGAGCTATCTAGAATCCGATCACTATAATCAAGCACAATCACTGTAATCTTCACGAATTTGAGCCAAATTATCATTGAGAAACCCTTATAAAAAATGCCCTTGTCTCTTCCTTCTTTTATTCATGAGTTGTGAACAGTTCTTTCTCTTTCATGTGTTTTTGATCGAGTTAAAGGGTGAGAAAATCAATCTCAGACTGTATATAAATAAGCTTCTTTGTAATGACAACCAAAAATCCACGTCCCTATTTGGAGGTCGACATGAGTAGGCTAGCATAGGTCAGTTGGCCAAAAAATAAGAATTTTATAACTTAAAAATTCATTATATTTCAAACCAATTGGATTTTTGGGCTAAGTAATAGCTCATTGGAAAGGAAAAATTATGCTCTTCAAGATGGTTTTGGTTTTATTAAGGAATTTTTCCTCTAAGGTAGAAAAAATTATTTTTTAATGTGACTGATTATTTATGAGTGCAAAAATGGAGGGAGGGTAGAAAAGGCTTCTCTTATTAGGATTCTTCATGGTTTTTGGCTTCTTCATTGTTTAACACCTTTATCATAGGATCATGGTAGGACATCAACAATGAGTGTATTACATAATGGCGCAGTGATATATTATAGGTGGTATCATTAGGAAGGTCTATTTCAATCATCAATCACGTCATCACTTAGTCTTCTAATATTCATCAAAAACCATCATTAAGTGTGGTCATATAAGAGTATAACATCATAAAAAGTATGGATTCATAAAGTATAGTTCTTCACATCATGGGCTTGTCCTTAGGGACTAGATCACAAATCAGACACTTGGCAACTTCTTAGGGAAATAAATCATCATTTGGAACGAAGAATCTCAAGAATATTGACATCTTAGTCCAAGCCAAATTGACATCAATGAAAATCTTGATTAACAGGCTTCTCAATCAAATTTTCTTTAGTTACTTGAGGTCATACTTTGAAATTCTGATTGAAGTTTAGCCTTAAATGATTTTTTACCTTTCAAATCTCTCGACCTATCAATATTTGACATAATACTTCAAATTTTATGTGTATGGACTAAGGCTTAGGGATTAAGACTTCTGAAATTTGGTCCTAAGGTTCTTCAAACTAAAATTCAGTCCACTAAAATTCACCTCTCAAACTCTAAAATTTGGTCTTTAGACTGAGGCCTCTTTCTGAGGTAAATTCAGCCTTCTGAGGCATTTGGACCTCCTAATAATTTCAGACTAGGGATTTTCAATACATTGACAATAGGGAAGATATAGGTTTCCATTTTGAGGTTTCTCTTTCACCCACACCCTGATACCATGTTAATTTTTCATAGGGCCTTTTATTCTGATAATGGATTCTAATGAATATAATTATTTTACACATGTTTATCCATGATTCTATCATTAAGAAATTATGCAAAGGACATCAATAGTAAAACAAAATTCCAAAGGATCATAAAGAGACAACCACACACAAACACAAGAGTTTACCCTAGGAAAAACCACATGCGGGAAAAACCCATCAACCCTTTCAATAAAGAAATCTTTCAATCTAATAGAGATATATCTTAGTCACCAACTAGGTCAAACCTGGTCCATCCTCCTAGTCAAGTCACAGGTTTTCCCAATAAATTATTTTTGGTATGCTCTCCTAAGGAAGAACTTCAACTTCTCTTCTTCAAGCATAAGTTTGGTTTGCAAATTTGCTCCACCATAGGAATTCAACCTTCCATAAATTCATCCTGTAATCATGTAATACATCAATGGTTATTCCTTCCTTGTCACACGTGAAAGAGCCAAGAACAAGATTAAATCCATAAGAGAAAGAGCTAATAAAGAGAGAGACTTCTCCTCATATTCCTCCTTCTAGTTTTTTCCTTCCTTTGCATGATCAACATAAAACATACTTTCCTACATGAGTGATTCAAATCGATATTTTATGAGGTAAATTATATATATATATATATATATATATATATATATATTTCTTGTTGGCATGAATAGGTGGATTTTAGAGTATGGGATGACTTCACTAGGAGGAGGTTGACTTCATATTTTGGAGCCTAAAATTCATCTTTAAAAATTCAAAATTTTCTCTTTTACAATCGATATGAAGAACATGCTTTCAAAACACATTAAGGGATAAAATATACATTATGAATACTGAACATAGTTACAAAAATTCAACAATGGTAACCTCTTTCACTACCCCACACAACACAAGGAATATCCACTCCTTTTCTCTATAATCCCTCAAAGTGACCTTCCATTCCAATGCTCATTAGTGTTTATAGAAAGAGCCCAATATGTGGTCTTCCTTCTAATAGTATCCTAGTTATGTTCTCTAATAGTGAATGCTTAGAAATAATAGGGTTGAAAGTTTGAAGATATTACCTTAGTTGCTGTGGATATTCTAGGCATGGTATTTCTCTCAAACCATCCCATTTCCTTTCATATTTTGAGCAACAAGCTTCCCTAACTTCGATGGGATCTCACCATCCACTAACACATGGAATTTTTTTCTATTGAATCATAACAATTATCATAAAAACCATGGAAATTAGGAAGAAACATCCTTGTAGTAAGGGAGCTTGTCTCCGTCCTCATGCACTCAAATGGATACCTAATTTTAAGGATGGTAAAATTTGTATGGAAATATAATGGAAGGCATTATCTTGCATGAGACACCTCTCTCCTTCCAAGGATATAATAATATGACACTTGTACTTCATTCATACCCATAAGTTAAAATTTGATGAGAAACTTATAAGAAATCACAGGATAAAAAGGGATAATCACTTAAAAGGATCATGCCAAGCTCAAATTAGCAAACAACCTTTTTTTTAACTTACCCTATTTTCTATTATAATTCACTATGTTTACCCCTCAAGAAACAATATTGGTGGATATTATATTATTATGCTTTTTTATTATTTACTTGTTTTTACTTATAATGAGTATAATAGTGGAAATTTATCCACCATATTGTAAACGTAGCCAATCACTTGGACTCTTATGCATTCACTAATTAAGCATTGGCTTTGATGTTAAGGCCCTATATTAACCTCCCTTAGTTAGGATACATAGGAGTATTTAGTTGTTATATGTGGGCATCCTCTTTGATTAAATCCCATTAAATAATAGTGGATAAGTATTTAGTGTAGAAGAGTCCACTTTATAAGGCCCACTAGGTAGTTGGTATTTATTAGTGATGGGGAAGGAGTACTTAGGATTTTTTCTATGTAAAATCTATTTATAAGTAAGAGAATATGAAGTGTTTGTCTTGTGTTGTGTATTTGGAGTTCTACTTAGTGAAATATTTCCCCACCCAATATACATAGATATTTTTATAGATTTTGTCTCTTGTTTCTATATAATCTACAATTTTATTCTTGGTATACTTCGATGTGTTCCAATTTTCAAGGTTTAAAGAAACACCACTAGTGGTATTAGAGCTCTTTCCTAAGCCGTCACGCCTTGAAATTTATGTGTGTGTAAGGATATATACATGTTATACAATTTTTAAATAACATAGTGATATATCATTTAGTAGGTAAAAATGTGGTTGGAAAAATTACATAGGAAATGCAAGTGAAATCACATTGTTGGAAATCCTTGTAACTCTTTTTGGTAGCCTTTTGAGTAGTATTATAATAGACAAAACTGGTATATTGAATCTCACTTCCATATACCATTATGTATATCCAAAGTCCCCTAGATTAACCAATTGTTGTCTTGTTGTTATATTACACTGAGAAGAACATGTGGGAATATCACTATGTAGTACCTATGTAGTAGGGTTGTATGACTAAGGACATGGTTGAGCCTTAAAATTTGTGTGTGTGTGTAAGGCTAGATACATGTTTTAGTGTTTTTTTTTTTGTAATTTTGGTGGTGCCTCTCTCTTCAGTCATTTTGAAACAAAACAACAGGTTACATCATATATAATTCTTGGTGGCCTCAACCCGATTGAAGGAAACCAAGTCTATTGGCTACCTCAGAGAGTTATAAGCCAACCAAAATTTAAACTATTTGATTATATAATTCCAAGCCTAGTATACTATAATGTATACTATCCCATTAAAAATACTACTATAAAAATAAATGCTAGCTGACAACATCAGATAACTAGAAACAAAATTATGCAGTGCACCCTGTAGCTATTTTTCATATGATTCAATCGGTGCCAGGTCTTTTGCACTCGACCTGGGCATGTCCACCTGATGCAAATTCTGGATATTTTTTTCAATTCGACTAAGATACATATTTTGATGGTGGAGCTGCAGCTGGATGGCTTGAATGTCTTGATGAATCTCTACAAGACTTAGTTCTACCTTTGGGTTTCCTCCCACTTCCTGCACTAACATAATGGCCTTCGCCATCAAGCATTTCATTGACTAATATAGGCGAGCTGACTGTTTGAACATAGTTAGTCTACTTGTAGTATTCCCTGGGTCTATAACCAAAGGTTCTAGTTATTCATTCAGAAGGTCTGCCTCCACATTTTTGTTCAGATCTTTCTCCCATATAGAAATCATAGACTTAACTTGAGCTGGAGAATCAACCCCATATGCATGCAAAAGATTTTTCATATTTTATTGGTATGTTTTTCTTCCCCTATGACGCTGAGGGTTGCTTGTTGAATCTCCCTTTGCCTTTCCTTTCTATCTCGCAGGCTTTCCACCTTGTCGACCATTTCCTTTACCTGGATTTGCTTTAACTATTTTCTCTTTCAAGGGCCACCCAACAACTGTGAGTTAGATCAAATCTGCACTGGAGTTATCACCCTCTGTGTAGAAGCCAAAGATCTATATAGTCTTGGCGTACCTGTAGTACCAAAGCAAACAAGGTTGTTAATACCTCTCGACCATTTCCAAAATTTACTAAATACTTTCACCCAATTGGGCTCGCATTCAGACACCACCTCAATGCATCAATTTCTTAGGTTACATATAGTTTCATATTGCTTTGCCTCTTCCTTTAGGGTTGCAATGACCCTTACATCTCTCAAAACCCCTATGTAGGAGCATTCCAACACTTGGTTGGTCTTACTAGCCTCCACTCCTCAAGCAAGGAGAGACCACAATTTGAACAATTTGCAGACTATACTAATAAATTTAAAGACAGTAACAAAATTATAAAAAAATACTTGCCCATTTGGGACCACAATTTTCCATACAACAGGGAAATTGACACGATTTGATTCAATAAAGAAAAACTAATCATTGTTTTAGAAATCGGGTGGTGAAATTTCGATGAACTCTTCAACTCAATCACCATACCTTGAGACATAACCCCAATTATCACTACCAAAGGAGCATGATATACATACCCAAATCATTGCAGCTCGGTTGTGCAGTATTATTCTCCGCCACACCCTCGCACCAACGTTTCAGTTAACAAAACAACATTCTTTGCAATCCACAACACTATGGAATAGCCCTTAACCAATATTTGCATGCAACATATCACCCTTTCTACTTGTCTCGGCATGTGACATGCATTCCCATTCTCCACTGACATTCCTTTACTTCCTAGCATGTTCTCATTTACTCCGGGCATGTGATGGCGCGGGCCGGGCTGCCTGCCAGCCCTGCCTCGTGTCAACTCAATCATTTCCATGAAACACACATGGATCCAATCCTGTGTCACACCCCGATCAGGGCCCCTGATTCAGATTCATGTCCCTGTCTAGTATCCCCTGCAATGGTTCTAATAATTCTTCCTAAGATACCCTATCCCAATACCCTTCTAGGTGCTTTCCAGGGTGACTGCATCCCTAATTCGCATGAAAATATGCTACAACGTTTCCTGCTCTGTGGACATGGGAGGGGATTATGTATTCTATATCGGAAATAATATCCTTTTTTTCCTGAATTAGCCTCACATTTCTCTATCTTCTACTAATATTTTTCAAGTTGGATCCCTTCTGGAGTTTTTGGATGATCCCTGTTACCAGGGCAAAGTCTCCTTCCACCACTAATTTGTTTATTTGTTCCCTTCTTACTATTAGTAATACTTGTTTCACTGTGTGGAGTTCCACTTCATTGTTACTTTCTATGCTCAAGTCCAGTGCATATATCCTTAAAACCTAGCCATGAGGATCTCATAATAAGCTACCTAACCCCATTGCACCTAGATTCCCTTTGGAGGCTCCATCATAATTCAATTTCAAGAAATCCCACGGGGGATAAATGAATCTCGACGGTGATATACTGGAGGGAATTTTTGGTTTCCATGAGTGAGGAGCCAATATATTTGGAGACAAATTAAGCATTGCCAATATTCTCGCATCCTTTGGTGGGGCTTTCCAATATTTCTGTTTCAATCTATCTGCCAAGATGGTTTCACAAATGTTTTGAAGAATAATTTTCCAGATATATGTCACTGATTGTAGTTGATCCTTGAATATCCTCCTATTTATTTCCTTCCATACAGACCATAGGAGAAATACGAGTGATATGGACCAGGATTTGTTAAGGACTGGGATTTGGAAGCCTCCTTTCCTCCATATTTCTATGGTTGTCTAAATTTTGGACCGATCTCTATCTATATGTTCGAAGAGAAGACCCAAGTGCTGCCACAACTGTTCAGTGAATGGGAAAAAATTCAGCAGCTGCTCCATTGTTTCCGATTGGGATCCACACATCCTACACTCAGATGGGCCTTGAACATCTCCTTTTGGAGTTGGTACCAAGTAAGTGTGCGTCCATGAATTACAAGCCAAAGGAAGAATGCGAATTTTGGCCATTGTTTACCCAACCAAATTTTACTCCAAATATGGTGTATTTGATTCTGATAATTTTCTGCTTTTAGTTGGTAGCCTTCTTGGATTGTGAACATTTCTTTCATTTTATACCCCCATCTCAGAATATTTATTTCTTCAGATATTGTGGTCCTTCTTGAGTTGAGTTCTTTATCATATGCTTCCCATTGCTATGTGACTAGTGCATTCGGCCAATGCTCTCGTTTTTTCCAATCTCTCCACAGGGATCTTTCCCCTCTTTGCCATAACTAATTGACTGTCATGTTCATTGTTCTATTGGTAAAAAGGAAAATCTCTGCTAGGTCTTGTCTACTAAATATTTTTTCCCTCTTTCCCACGAGTCTTGCCAAAACAATTCTTTACTTCCATCTCTTATCTCCCAGAAGTTGTGATTCCTAATTAGATCTGTATTTACTATTGGTAGGTTCCAAATGGATCATCCTTTTGGAGTTCCTTGCACACACAATATCCCTTCTGTGGATGTTGGAATATTATATTTTTGTTCCCAAATGAGTTTCCATAGATCTCTTCGTCCCTGCACCCAACGCAACCAGAGTTTTTCTCCCATGACTTGATTCAGTGTATATGGGTCTCAAATCCCTAGACCTCCTGCCAATTTCGGTTTAGTCAATATCTCCCATGATTGGAGCACCCATTTTTTTCTTTTTGGGCCCCTTTCTAGAGGAATTTCTTGAATATGTTTTCTTTTTTGGCACAAGTGGTTTTAGGCACTACAAGATCTGAGAGTTGGTATGTGGGGATTTATTGTAACACTGCTTTTAGCAGTACTACTCCACTAGCTAAATTAACGGCTTGAAAAGACTAGTTCTAGAGACGAGATTGAATACAATCAAGGAGAGCTTTCCAGCATAATACTCTGAGGGAGTTGAGGCAAAGGGGCATAGCCAAATATTTATTTGGAAAGGATCCAATGTGGAAGCCTAATGTTTTGGCCAGAAATTCTTGGGATTGGATATGAGTGTTGAAGAAGAATATATTGGAATTTTCATTATTTATTTGAGTTCCTGAGGCTTTCATAAAATCTTGAAGTATGGAAACTATTGATCTGGATTATTTGAGAGTGGCTTGACATAAAATAATAACTTCATCCATAAATTGCTTTTGAGTTATGGTGAGTCCATTTCCCCATAATCAGAGCCCTTTGATATGGCCTTCCTCAACCTTTTCTTTGATGTATCTCCCTAGACCTTCAGATGATAGGATGGAGACGAAGGGGGAAATTGGATCTCCTTATCTGAGGCCGTGGGAGGCATTAAAATGAGTGGAAGGGGAACCTTTGAGCATGATGGAGAATAAAAAAGAGGAGATGGGAGAAGAAACCCATTGGATCCATCTAGGGTCAAATCTGAAAGCTTGGAGAATATTTTGGAGGTAAGACTAGCTAAGCCAGCCATAGGCCTTTGATAAGTATTATTTTATCATCACACCCTTAGCTTTGATATTTTTAAGAGAGTGAATGCCTTCTTGGGCTATTATAATGCCATCCAATTTTTTTTTACCTTTAAATAAACCAGTTTGGTCTAGGGAGATAAAAGCTGGTAGGATGGGCTTAAGGCGATTCGCCATGATAGTGGAGAGGATTTTATAAATTACATTGCATAATGAAATTGGTCTAAACCCTTAGGGCCCATTAGAGTGCTCATATTTTGGAATTAAATCTAAGAAAGTTGAGTTTAGAGCAGGGTGTACCTTCCTTGTTCTTCCCAATTCCTTGACGACTTCTAGAATGTCTATGCCCATGATTGGCCAGGCTTCCTGGAAGAATTTTGCAATAAATCCATCTGGTCTAGGCACTTTATTTTTCACCAGCCCCTTTGATGACCTCCTCTACCTCCTCTATGGTGAAAACTTGCATGAGTGCCAAGTTTTGGTCTCTACTGACGAGTTAAGGAATATGCCTCTTTATCCTATCAATAGCCTCTACCCTGTCAGGGTTTGGTCCTGACAACATATTTCTAAAATGTTCCACCATAAGGTTTTCCATTTCCTCATGCTGTACTAGTCGGTTGCCTACTGAGTCTTTTAGCGAGAATATTCTATTCTTTATTCTATGTTGGATCATGGCTTTATGGAAAAAACAAGTGTTTTTTTCACCTTCCTTGAGCCATTAGATCCTTGACTTCTGTTTCCACAATATTTATTCCTGCTTTCTTCTCTCTTCTATCTTGGTTAGTAACTTGCCTTCTTCCACCACCAGGTTTTCTGTGCGTCCCTGCGTTATCATCTACTCTTGTACTTGTTTCATGTGGGCCTGAAGCTGTTCTTGATCCTGTTGAATGGGTCCAAACTCCAGTTTGTTCCACTTCTTTATCTTTTGCTTCAAGTATTTGAGGTGGAGTTGGAAAGTATGAATTATATTTCTTCCCTATACCGAACTTGACATCCACCATTATTTTATTTTTTCGATGAATGATGGGTTTCTCAGCCAAAATGCTTCAAACCTAAAAGGGTGTTTTTGGTGCCCTTACTTCATGTCTACTTCCAGGAGGATAGGCCAATGGTATTGTTGGCTTGTGACCTCACTTATAAAAGAGAAGAGAACCATCGCATAAATGAAAAGAAGAATCACAGGTTAAGAGGACGAAAAATAATGAAGATCATGGAGGTCGCTTCCAAAGAGTAAGCACGGTCATATCAAAAAGATCATATACTAAGATAACGCACACAGTTCCGAGGAGGAACCATGCGCCAAGAACCTACGACCAACACCATTCTGTCGGCATCCAACAAATGTTACAATGGTCGAAAGTGACACCCCAGAGGAGGTGACGTCATCCCTCCTCCGGGCCAATCAGAAGGGTTCTTTGGGGCAAAGAAAAGGGGAATGAGGCCCTGACTCACTTCGCCAAAAATCGAGAGGGCCTGCCACGATTGACAACTGGCTCAGGTAAATGCTTAGTAAGGTAAGTCTAGGAGGCGGTACGAAGGCCGGTACCTGCCTTGATTGGCACGTGGCTCCCACCTTCCCAGCTGTTTCCAGCCAATCACCCGACGCCACGTGTCTCATTGTCGATGTCCTTACGACATCAGCCCTATAATTGTCATCCTTCCTCGATTACTTAGTAAAACCCTGTTTGTTGTAGCTTGTTTTACTCTTAATTGTGAAATGTTACTGGTTATTTATTGGTTTTTAGCTTAGGCATGTTAAAACTCGAAGTACAGGTCGCTTTCAATCTCGCGTCGTTTTCCCCTTTGCTACCTCACCACTATTTCAGGTATTTCGTCGGTTTTCCATTTCACTATTTCCCTTTTGTTTTTATTTTGAATTGTCATGGAAAAATAGAAATGGTCTATGCTTGAAACCCCCCAAGCCCACGATGTCAGGACTACTCTTGGACACGAACCCCTCACTAACGCTCATGCCAAACTCTATGACCCAATCTACCCCTTTAATGTAGCTCGCACAAGAGCTGAGCTCTTCGACTACCAGCGAAGAGGCGAGGACATATTTAGGGTCATAGAGTCAGGCGTATATTATCAAATCGCCCTAATGACAAACCCTTTCCTAGAATTCATTAGCTGGCTCAGGGAGGCCTACGTCGAGCGTAGGGGCATTTTTCTTTTCACCCGGGGCACAAAGATCCTCCAGATTACTCCCCAGCTCATAAGGAAAGCCCTTTGTTACCCTCCCACTTAGGACGATTGAGTTCTCTAAGGTCTCCCTCTCCTACCATTTTTCAAAACAAATATGGGAAAAAAAATGGTTTCCTCAGTCTTCTCTTTGACTCGCGCTTGTCATCTTTCCCTTATACAGATTCTATTCCCCAGTCAAATTTCCAAAGCAATGTACAGCCCGTCCTAGCGGTCATCTCAGAAATGTTAGGGTTTGAAGAGGTTGAGCAGGTGACTAAGGTGGGTATAGCTTTCCTATGGCTTATGATGTAGGCAAAAATCCTTTTGCATATCCCCTCCTTTCTAGCCTCAGCTATCAAGGCTTAGTTTCAAGAGAAGTCCTCCTCCGGTTCTTTCAAATACTGTTCCCTTATTTTTTACCTGTTCTTATTTCAACACGCGGATAAGTTTGAAGGTCTATGCCTGAACATATTCTTAAGGAGAAATTCCCAACCCAAATCCATTTTCGAGTGGAATTCGACAGTTCGCCAGAAGCCAGAGGGGAAGGGGTATGCAAAATTTGTTAATGATTTCATGTCCATAGCCTATGCCATCATACACGACAGCCCCCCACCCAAAATATTTCTTGAGTAGAAGGACTGGATCAAGTTCAGTGAGACAGACTGCACGGGTGATTGGTACTTGTTTGATGACCACACTGAGATCATGGTCTATGGTGCAGAGGTGCCTCCTTACGACCTGTCGGTGTTTCCATCCATGCGGTTCTTTGCCCTCAAATTCTTCCGACCGGTCTTGAAGGCCGACCAGGTCCACTTCGTGCCTGCGAAGAAGGGATAGATTTTCAAGCTTCCAAAATCATTTGGCCCTTTCACCATTAGTTCAAGACATGCCCTCTTCACTATGGAAAAAATGCCGTGGGAGATGAACCTCCCTTAGGCAGACTTCTGGCACTATGAACCTAAGGGATTCCTCACCAGCCAGAAGAAGAAAATAAAATCAAAAACTTATATGCATGAGCCTAGGCCCTTCATTGGATGCGTAGATGGAGGCCAAATCCTCAGCTGCTGAAGGAAAATGAGATAATGTGCCTGTTGAGGCAGAAGATCAAGAGCAGAGAGATCCCAGGGGAAGTCAAGAGGTTATGGATGTTGATGAGGAAATGATAGATCAATAATCTCCCAAGAGACCTCTCATGGAAAGAGGTGGGATTCCCACTCGGGAACACCCGGTGCTAAACAACACAACAATCTCAACTAAACAACTGAAGAATGAAAGAAGTCTAAATAGACATATCAAAATAATAAACATCCCCTCCCTCATATGGCTGCCATCCTCTTCCTTATAAACAATGTGAGCCTTCTCACCTTGGGTCCCACTCATTAGGGTGTCCATCATCATGCAATCAATCCCCCTCCAAAACTGTGTTTTCTCACCATTAATGCCAATCCATAACATCATTGTTTGATTTGGTCAAAGTTGACCTATTCAACATGCTCCAAACCCTTTTCACACCTAAGGGTCTTCAATCTAGATTTTATATGACCTCCATTCACACTAGGAATGTATTTTATTCCTACTAAGGAGATTTATGGGTCTCCATACCCTCTGTTGGGTCCCTATATTACTAGTATAGTCCCTTATTGTTGTTAGTGTAACCCCCTTATTGTTATTATTGTACCCTTGTAACCCCCATATTGTTATTATTGTGCCCTTAAATTATTATTGTTAGGTCGACTAGGATTACATTGTGGCCCCTTGGACTCCTGTATATAGAAAGGAGGTTTTGTAATTTGAATCATCCAAGAATTGTTCATTCATGTAATGTATTAGAGGTTTCCCCCTCGAAGTGGCTTATTTCTAAGGCATTGATATCTCTTTTCTTCTCCTTTTGGAGCTGGTTTCACTTTTGCTGCTCCAAACAGGTCATCGTGGAATTTTCGCTATAAATTCTTTTCTACGAATGATCAAAATCTGAAATTTTTAGAGTACGAAGCCAAAATCTTGAGGAACATCATTGAAAAATTTCAGACCTTGGTTCGCAATATTTTCGGAGATATGATCTGTGCAAGTTAGGTCATTTTGCAAGCTCCCGAATTTAACTAAACAAGTCATCGTGGTATTTCATAATAACTTTTTTTCTATGAAGGTTTAGAAGCTGAAATTTTCAAAGTTCGAAGCTGCAATCCTGAGGAACATCGTCGCAAAATTTCAGATATTGGTTCGCAATATTTTCAGAGATATGAGTTGTGGAAGTTAGGGCTTTTTGAGGCTTCTGAATTTCATCTCAAAGGGGTGATCGTGGGAAAATCTTCATAGCTCTCTCTCTGAGCATCGGATTGGAATTCTGTAAAAAGTGGCCGCAAGTACACAGACTGTAGTTTTTTTTCTATCAATTTCAAAGCCAAAGGAGGAAACAGTGACACGTGGAAAGTCGTACAGGTTCGCTCTATTGAACCAGTCCAAAATTGGGTCATTGTGGGAGCTTGGACATAACTTTGCCTTGAAGAATCCAAATCAAATCAGACCTGTGGAATTTCAAAGAAGCTTCAGAGAGATGCTATAGGGCTGAATTTCAGATATTGAGGATTCACAATTATAGAGATCATTCAATTTCAATATCGAGCTCCTCAAAAGCAAGTAAAAGGTGTGTATTTTTTTCCGAATTGCATAAGTCTTTTTTAAATAATCAAGTTGAATTGATTCCAAGGGAATATTGTAGAATAGATATCAGTATTGGATTGTAAAATGGCCCCTAAAAATAATTCAACACCCATTAAGCCTTTATAAGGATCTACTATGACTCATGAAGACGAAGAATGGCAACATGAAATATCAAAATTACAAGAGCAAGTGCAACAAATTTCGCTCTCGCAAAGAGAAACAAAAAATGACATGGAAGTTTTGAAGAAAGGTGTGGAAACTAAGATGCATGGTTTGAAGAAAGGCGTGGAATCTAAGATAGATGGCATGGAAGCTGGCATGGAAACTAAGATGGATAGTTTGAAGAAAGGCGTGGAATCTAAGATATATGGCATGGAAGCTGGCATGGAATCTAAGATGGATGACATGGAATCTAAGATCGATGAAAAAATGGAAAACATGAAGAATGATCTAAAAGCAAACATGGAAGGTTTGACAAAGTTGATACAAGAAATGTTTCCTAATGGTGAAAAGATAGTAGAGGAAACTCATGATGAGAACAAAATAAATGTTAATCGTAATTTCATAAACTCTAATGTTGGTGGGAAGAACCACCATATTCCAAAAATGGATATGAGGAAGTTTGATGGAAAGGATCCTGTAACATGGATACTACATATGGAGCAATATTTTGATCTCCATAATGTGAAAAACACACAAAAGGTATGTATTGCAACTTTACATTTAGAACAAAATACATTTGTATGGTATCGATGGCTTTTCTCCCATAAAAAAATTGTCACTTGGTCAATTTTTACGGAGGAAATGATAGCACATTATGAGGATACAAAGAGAAACACCTTCTTTAGCCAATTGATAAATCTCAAACAAAAGGGTTTAATGGGGGAGCACATTAAGGACTTCCAAAAATTGAATATAAGGGTAACTGATATTCCAGAGGAACAAAGGATTGATATCTTCATAGGTACTTTAAAGGATAACATCCAACATGAAGTTCAAATTTTGGAACCTGATCCATTGGAGAAGGCATTCAGGTTGGCAAGAAAAATTGAATGTAAAATTATGGCAACAAGGAAGCCTACCACTCACTTCTATAAAGAGGGAAGTGTTTCTACTCCTAGATTTCCACAACCTACAAGGTTGACACCACAAAAATTGGAAGAAAAAAGAGCAAAAGGGCTTTGCTACAGTTGTGATAGAAAATACACTAAAGGTCATAAGTGTTCTAAGAAGAAATTATTTTACATAGATTGTGAAGAGGAAGAAGAAAATGAACAAGAAGAGGATATACACTAGGAACCAACCCAAGAAGAGGAAGAAATGAGTTCGACCATATCGTGTAATGCATTGGAAAGAATTACCACTCCTCAAACTCTCAAGATAGAAAGGCATATCAAGAAGAAAAAGGTAATAGTGTTGATTGATTCATGTAGTACCCATAATTTTATTCATTGTAAGGTAGCCAAGGAATTGAATTGTTTCCTATACCCAGCACCAGAATGTCGAGTGATGGTTGCAAATGGAGGAACTATAAATTTCTCTGGAAAATGCCATAATATCAAGCTAACAATGGGGGAATATGTATTGAATAATCCAATGCTTTCCATTCCTATGGGAGGTGCTGATGTTGTACTAGGAGTACAATGGTTACAATCTTTGGGGACGATAACTTTTAATTTTCAAGAACTTTTCTTGAAATTTTTTTCAGAAGGAAAGGAAGTCGAATTACGGGATATTGAAGGGAAGCGAGGAAAGATAATAAGCTCTAATGTCATGACAATGCTTCTAAAGAAAGAACAATGAGGCCTAATTGCACAATTATGCTCACTAGAAGTTCCAACATCGAAAACAACTATTTCTACAGATCTCCAAAAAGTCTTGGACAATCATTCCAAGTTTTTTGAAACTTCAAAAGGACTCCCACCTATTCGTGATCATGATCATTCTATTCATTTTATTCCAGGAAGTGTTCCTCCAAAGATCAGGCCTTATAGATATCCTTTTGTCCAAAAGAGCGAAATTGAACATATGATTGCAGAAATGTTAGAGGCGGGTATAATTCAACCTAGTCATAGTTCTTTCTCTGCTCCTGTAGTATTGGTACACAAGAAGGATGGATCATGGTGCATGTGTCCAGATTATAGGGAGCTCAATAAGCTCACCATTAAAGATAAATTTCCCATTCCCGTGATTGATGAATTATTGGATGAATTACATGGAGCAATTTATTTTACCAAATTGGATCTTCATTCAAGGTATCATCAAATTAGAATGAAGACTGAAGATATTCCGAAAACAGCATTTCGAACTCATGAGGGTCATTATGAATTTTTGGTCATGCCTTTTGGCCTTACCAATGCACCTTTTACATTTCAAGGGTTGATGAATTCCATTTTCAAACCCTTCCTTAGAAAATTTGTGCTAGTGTTTTTTGATGATATACTAATCTACAGCAGGTCTTGGAAGGATCATGTTCAACACGTTGACAGGGTTCTCAAACTATTGCAAGAGAAACAATTATATGCAAAAACATCCAAATGTTTCTTTGGAGTACAAGAGGTGGAATATCTGGGTCATATTGTATCTCACGAGGGTGTTAAGGTAGACCCTAACAAAATTAAAGCCATTAAGGAATGGAAAGTCCCCACAACCATAAAGCATTTGTGAGGATTTCTCGGGTTAACAGGGTATTATCGAAATTTTGTTAAGAATTATGGGAGAATAGCAACACCTCTAACAACATTATTGAAGAAAGATGCATTTTCATGGACTCCTAAAGCAACTAAGACCTTTGAACATCTTAAAGAGGAAATGTGCCTAGCACCAGTATTAGCTATGCCAGATTTCACAAAAACCTTTATTGTGGAATGTGATGCCTCAGGAAATGGAATTGGTGCTGTTTTAATGCAAGAAGGAAGACCTACTTCTTTTGAAAGTTGTCCAATCAAAGGAAAGTATTTACAGAAACCTATTTATGAGAAGGAAATGTTAGCAATACTACATGCACTAAAGAAATGGAGAACTTACCTAATGAGAAGACACTTCAAGGTAAAAAATAATAATGATAGTATTAAAACTTTTTGGAACAAAGACTATCTTCAGAAGAGCAGAAAAAATGGGTCACAAAGATGTTGGGTTATGACTTTGAAATAATATACAAAAAAGGGAAGCTAAATGTTGTTGCAGATGCACTCTCAAGAAAGAATGAAGAGGTGGAAGCATTGCTTTGTGCCATTTCTATTATCCAACTAGATTGGATAACCGAAGCAAGAGATGAATGGAAAAAGGACAAAGATGTATGGACACTCATTCAAAAGTTGCAGCAAGATCCTAGTACATCTGATAAATTTAGTTGGAAAAATGATTCCTTATGGTACAAAGATCGCTTATATCTTTGCAAGAATTCCAAACTAAAACAAAAGATTCTTCTGGAATTGCACACTTCTCCTTTAGGAGGACACTCAGGATTTTTAAAAACTTACCACAGGGTGAAGAAAGAATTTTTTTGAGATGGCCTTAAATCTGATATTCAAAAGTTTGTGGCGGAATGTTTGGTTTGCCAGCAGAATAAAGTGGAAACAATTACGACCCCGGGACTTCTACAACCTTTATCCATTCCAAGTCAACGTTGGGAGGAGATTTCAATGGATTTTATCACAGGTTTACCTAAGTCCGAAGAAAGAGTGTCATCATGGTGGTAGTTGATAGACTTACCAAGTATGCACACTTTTGTGCATTATCTCATCCATTTAAAGCAAGTACAGTTGCTACTACATTTATGGACAGAATTCAAAAGCTACATGGTAGCCCAAGGGTTATTGTGAGACAGAGATCCCATTTTTACTGGAAATTTTTGGACGGAGTTATTTTCTTGTTTGGGTACTCAATTAGCTCATAGCTCATCTTATCATCCTCAATTTGATGGTCGAACTGAGATAGTAAATAAATGTTTGGAAGGATATCTTCATTGTTTTGTATGTGATAAACAAACACAATGGGTCAGGTGGTTACCTCTCGCTGAATGGTGGTATAACACTTCCTTCCATACTGCAGCAAAAATGACCCCATTTATGGCACTTTATGGATATCATCCACCATCCATCACATCATCTTTAAGAGAAAATTTGAAGGTTCAAGCAGTGGAAGATCACATCGAGCATCAATAAGAAGTTCTCCAACTCTTAAAGGACAACCTGAATTTGGCACAAAATAGAATGAAACAACAGGCAGATCAACATCGCAGCGAGAGAAGTTTTGATGTAGGAGACTGGGTATTTTTACGGCTACAACCATATAAACAAATTTCCCTCAAGCAAGCTAAGAAGGAGAAAAAATTATCGCCAAAGTACTATGGTCCTTACAAGGTGTTGCAAAAGATTGGTACTATGGCATACAAATTGGAGCTTCCCGCTTCTTCACGAGTGCATCCAATTTTCCATATTTCATGCTTAAAGAAGGTTATAGGTGAAAATATTCTAGTTCAAACAATATTGCCAGAACTTGATGAGGAAGGCAAAATCATATTGGAACCTGAAGCAGTCACAGAAACAAGAACTCGACAGCTATGGAATCGATCTATTTCAGAGTATCTCATCAAGTGGAAGAACTTACCCACTAAAGATTCTACATGGGAGGATGAGTATTTTATACAGAAGCACCCAGAGCTACTCAAGCGTTGAGGACAACACTTTTTTGAAGGAGAGGGGCATGTTAGGTCCCTATATTACTAGTATAGTCCCTTATTGTTGTTAGTGTAACCCCCTTATTGTTATTATTGTACCCTTGTAACTCCCATATTGTTATTATTGTGGCCTTAAATTATTATTGTTAGGTCGGCTAGGATTACATTGTGGCCCCACTAGGATTACATTGTGGCCCATTGGACTCCTATATATAGAAAGGAGGTTTTGTAATTTGAATCATCCAAGAATTGTTCATTCATGTAATGTATTGGTGGTTTCCCCCTCGAAGTAGCTTATTTCTAAGGCGTTGATATCTCTTTTCTTCTCTTTTTGGAGTTGGTTTCACAACACCCTATTATTCCTCTATCTAAGAGAAAACTAAAAAATTAATATTCCCCTTAGCTGTATGCTAATTTAGGAATATTACAGTCCTCCCCTCCCAAATGTTGCTTGTCCTCAAGAAAATACAAGGATAGAACTGAAGAGCCTCTCCTCTTCCTCCTGTAGCATCCTCAAGTGATAATTTCCCCAAAAGAACAAGATGCTCTCTCATCAATATGTCCTCAAGTTGTTCCTCCCAAGTGTATAAGTATGACTTTGGTGCAAAATCTAAATGGCTCTCATCCTGAACAAGTCGGATATCCATGGAAGAAACTATATGTATTCTAGAGGCCTTCTTGAGTTATGGAATCTGAAATATGTTGGGAACCATCATTCCCATGTAAAGACTCCATCCCCAAGCTATCATCCACAAAAAGTGAGTCACCATCCAACATGGTAACTCCTAAAACATCTCCTCCACCTTAGGCTCCTGCAAAGAAGGTGGGTTGCATAGCTGAATATGATGGATCAAATTGTCCATCCCACGATGTCTCTCTCTCCACTTATGATAAGTGTAGAGCTGCTACTGAATATGGGCTGCAATAATGTTGCCTTCATGGAGAAAAAAGGAAATATGATCCTCAAAGATCCACTCTTTGGTTCTTGCCCAAATCATCCCATATAAAATGAATATTCCATTATCATCATATGGAATCGAAATGAGAGAATTACTGAAGGTTTTACATAGTGCTCGAAGGTACCAACAGTTTCTCAAGTAGTTACATTGTAGTTTTACCAACTGTAGTTTCAAAATATGATGTGGCAAGTTGTCTCCAAACAATTTGCTAGTTGTGAATGTCAACTCATCTACTAGTAAACAGTAAATGGCATTGTATATCAACTGAGCATACAAGAAATAGTACAATGCTTGCCAAAATCCATACAATAAATGGCTATCTTCATCATAGATGTTGGTCCAAAAATGACCATGAAGCCCAAATAGAGGCTTGCCCTCTTGTGGAGCAATGCACTGTATAGAGATGGTAAGAGAATGAAAATACTGTGTTAGATGATCAATAAATGAAAAAAAAATTGTCTTACCATGTACTGAGAGTAAACTGATAACTAGGCCCATGAATGAGCCCTCCATAGTGGTATGACATAATTCCATGAAGAGGAATGAACCATGTGCTGAATTTAGATATTTCTTCTTATGCTTGCAAATCCAAGTCAAGAAGATCATATCATGGTAATATATGTCTTCATCCACTACCCCATCACTCTCATCTCATACTTTTCCATCAAGTGCATCATATGTGAAGTGATCCTGGGAACAGTCCATCACAAATCCAAGCTCCCATGTGACGATGCTGTTGGCCTTTGTGAAAAGGCTCCTGTCATCTCATAGCTCCATCCCTTGACATCCCACATGTCAAAGCCATCAATCATAATTCTACTATATATGGGAGATTCCTTCCAAAGTGGAAGTACCTCCATATTCTCCCAGGCTAAGGAGTAGCCCCTTTGCACCATGATAGTGCCATCTCCTACTCCTACAACATCATTGAAAGTATGGGGGGAAATCATCCCATACTCTCTCAAGAACCTCCAAAGCAACAAAAACTCTTGTTACCTCCCCACACCATCACCATATAAATTATGAAGCAACAACATGATAGTTGATATGAAATATATCACATCACCCCAATACATCAAAAATCCTTGTTTCCATATGATGCAAGTGTCATGCCAAGGTCCATCCACCAACCTACTCTTTGAAATAGAATGTGTCATATGATGACCAAATTGTTTCAAGAGTAACCAACACAGCCTTACCTCCTGCTGCCCTGTGTCATAGATCTGCAAGTGGCTTCCCAACATCTTTCTCATCAACACCACCCATCCAACCAATGGTGAGTGTCTATCATGATGCTCAAAATTGGCATCCCTCCAATGGAGAATACCATCCTCCCAAATCAGATTTCTATCTTTGCATTTCATGGGGTGTTGAAATGCAATCTCTTGGAGATCTCCAAATGAAGACCACTCCTCAATGACCAAGTTGATCCCATAAGGATCCAAATATAATGAAGGAAAAATCTTCTCATTGAGCAATGAAGTGCTCATCAATAAAGATCCATCATAACAATGGAAGATAAGATGTCTCTCATCAACCATCTACCTATCCTTTTCTATGCATGTAGAAAGGTCATTGGAATGCTCCAATAATGGTTGGGCCCCCAACTCATCGCTACTGCTGATCTCCATAATGGTGCATTTGCTGTCTTAAGATCATGCTCAGCGTTGAACACATAGTTTTGTATTGCATTGTTCAAGACAATACTCATCCCATCCTCCAAGAATCTACATTCCAACCCCAAGAGTTGTGTGCAGCTCAACAACGATACACTAGGATGATTTTATATCTTATCCTTGAACAAATCAAGGCTGCTTAGCACAGTGATATTCTGCTACTCCAAATCAACAATTGAATTTGACCCTAGGTCATGCAATGGTACATTCCCACAATCCTCCATGTGATGTGCTGAAGTAACAGAAAATGGAAACATGTGCATACCTTGGTAAAACTTGGGAACATCTTGTATTGCTACAAGGGTTCCTCCTTCCGGTGTGATAGCTTCCCCAACTATTAATGATGATGGTTTCTCTTCCATGGCTGCATCAGTGTTGGTACAAGTCTCCTCCTCCTCATGCATCTCTAGAATAGTGCATGGGATCCCATATGTCAAGATATCAAGACCACTTGGAAAATATGCAAGGTTTCTTTCCCCTGATGCAAGTGCTCCTGCAACAAGTGGTGGTTAAGGCTTCTTCTCCTCTGATTTCTTCTTGTCAAACTTCTTGATCAACCTTTGAGTAAAATCTGCATAGGCAGTCACTTTTGCATGACTCAAATGGCTGAACCACCAAATGTTTTATTCACCCTCAAGGTGTATCATTGTAATCTCAACAACTTATTTCTCTACTACTGGATGTAGCAGGAAAAATGCATCCAAATTCATTCCCCAAGCCCTTGTTGTGCATGTGGATGACCCATCAAAGGTAGATAATAGAAATCTATTGCCCTCTTTCCTTATATTGTTGTAAGGTCTCCTTTCTTCTTTGAGTTGAATGAACTATGGGAGAGTTAGATTCTCCTTGAAAGCTCTAGGTTGAGGCTTATATTCAGCAAGATACTCACTTAGAATCTCATGATCTAAGTTTCCTCCATCTTCATGCCTCTTGTTTTCAAAATAAAAGGGCATAACATGTTTCTTTGGAGCTCTATGAAATACCAGATCTTCTTTTTGCTGATAGGAAGTACATGGACCTTCCTCATCTTGAAACCCTAGTGTGGTTTCACTTCTTTTCTCCATTTTTCTTTGCTTGAAATCCTTGGTGAGGTCCTTCTTAGATCTGAAAAGAGATGAGATAAAATTCATTCTCTCCATCATCCTGATCTCTTTCTACTTCTTCTTAATCTCCTGTTAACATAATGGCTGAGATCCACACGCTGAGCCAAGATTATGCTCTGACTCCACTGTAATATTCCAAAATGGGGTAGTAGCAATACACGAACGCAATAATGGAAATAAAAGTGAATAAATCAACACACCATGATATGAGACAAATGTACATCCATCTTATTAAACATATCAGCCAATAATGGGCACAAGATCTTAAGGATCAAGTCACTCAAGCAATACAAAGCAAGCATCTACAAGAAAAATATGAAATCACATGAGAAATAATGCAGTTTTAGGGCATAAACTGTTGCATAAAGATATATCCATGTAGATCTACTGTTATATAATTCAAATAATGCTAGGAGTGAAGATCTAACCTCCTAGAAACCTTTCCAAGAGAACTCGGGAAGTGTTTCCGGAAATAGACCCAAATACAAATGGTGATCTATAGCCCTAGGGCTGAAGCATCACTAAAACTGAAGCTCCTGAAATAGAAGGCTAAAAATAATATGGATCTGATGTAGATATCCTCCAATGAGAGGCTGAACCCTTCACCTAATAGAAACACTCTAAAAGAGCTAATAGATCCACCTCTGAAGCTTCCCTCCAAAATAACGAAATTCCAGATAGAAAATTCACTGTAAATGATGGGAATAGGTTGGCCTAGTGCAAAATATCTAAAATGTGCTTAGAATACTTCTTTGCTGATCTCACAAGAGAAGGAATCCTTCCTCCTATGAAAAAGTAGCTCAGAAAGTGGGTTTCTCAACCCTCCACTGCAACACCCTGCAACACAACAAAAATCTAAACATAAACCGCACTGTAGCTGAAGACTGAAGCTTGGCCAGAATGTCGGATGTGTGGAAATGATAGATCAATAATATTCCAAGAGGCCTCTCAAGGAAAGAGGTGGGATTCCCGCTCGGGAACACCTGGTGCTAAACAACACAACAATCTCAACTAAACAACTGAAGAATGCAAGAAGTCTAAACAGACATATCAAAATAATAATCCCCCTCCCTCATATGGCTGCCATCCTCTTCCTTATAAAAAATGTGAGCCTTCTCACCTTGGGTCCCACTCATTAGGGTTTCCATCATCATGCAATCAATCTCCCTCCAAAACTGCGTTGTCTCACCATTAATGCCACTCCTCCATAACAACGCTATTTGATTTGGTCAAAGTTTACCTATTCAACATGCTCTAGCCCCTTTTCACACCTAAGGGTCTTCAATCCAACTTTTATAAAATCTCCATTCACAATAGGAGTGTCTTTTATTCCTACTAAGGAGATTTATGGGTCTCCATACTCTCTTATTCCTCTATCTAAAAGCAAAATCACAAATTATTATTCCCATTAGTTGTATGCTAATTTAGGAATATTACATGGTTCCTATATCAGGAGATCTCGAGATTGCTCCGGAGCAGCTCACCAAGGCCTTATCTGATTTAAGGATGTCAGAAGACGAGACCCGCTCAATTCTATGGCTCTTAGACGAGTCCCAGGCTGCGTAAGAAGCAAATCAGAGGACGATTTCATCCCTTCAAAAAGAGGTTGAGAACCTCCGCAAGGAAGCTCAGGAGCATGACAAGTCTATAAGAGACTTAAAAAGGTATATCAAAGGTAACATGTCGCTCGTAGAAGCAAGGCGACTTGTCTGGGGGGAAATCATAGCAGAGGTTAAGCAACATTGGGACTTTATTGTACTGGTCAATGACAAGAAGATCGCAATTCACAAGTTCAAGGCCCAATTGGAGGTTGGACGCAGGGAAGGAGAAGAAAAGGCATCAATAGCAAATAATTATATCAGGTACCTTAATGAGCTTTCGACTGAAGAATTTCACACACAGGGAGTGCTCGACTGTTTCAGGATGGTCATGGATGTCAACAAGATGATTGAAAGAGAAAATGCATGCATGAACATGTTGGGGTTTTTAGCGCCGGTATCAAAGGGAGTGCAGAAGTTTGATTAGGAATGGTGCATGCTGGTAGAAGCTGGCCTCCCACCATGCTAGGATCCATAGTCAGGCGCACTTTTTCCCCTAACGGCGTTTGATTATAAAATGACAGAAATCATGTGCAAAGTAGACATATCGTTAGAGAAAACCTCTCGGCGAAAGGCAGAGACCATAATAGCTGCACTGCGCAAGGAATTTTTCCTTCTTTTTCAGGTTAAGAAATTATTTGCTGTCCATGTGGATTATACAAATCTTACATAGTTGCAGTCTATGTTTTAGACCTACAACACAACACCAACAATCGGGGAAGTTTTGTTGAAAAAGTGTTATAAGTACGCGAATCCTCTAGTTTCATCGACTTCACAACTTTTGCCACCTCCTCTGCCTTTTCCACATGGATCCTCTTCATATTCAGTCCATCCATGCCACCCAGAAGGCTCGGGCACTCCTCGACGTACCAAACGATGGATATCACTACTTGGCCCATGCGACCTGTCCTTAAATTTTTATTTTTCATTTTCTATGTAATGTAAAAATGGGTGAAATCTCGATTTCACGCTATATACTCTCTATATTTCATATTTTCTGTTATGTTCTTGTTATAGTCTGTGTCGGACTATACTGTTCCGGATGTCATTATGCCTCATCATTTTTGATTTAGATGGGAAACTATAATATCAACAGGGAATATTTTTTTTGAAGAAATATCTGGCCTTTCTGCCCATGTAAACAACTATAAAAGACCAAACCGTAGACTAAGTAAAGCTTATGAATTTTCTGACAGTGGAAGGGTGTAGTCTGCATAACGTATTTTGTAGTTTTGAGGTTTTCTCCTAATGTACATCTGAAGAGCCATTTTGAAGAGTAATATAACGATTGTTTGTTGCAAGAATGGATTCCTACTAGAATGATGAACAATATGTATGTCTTTGATGTATTTGTTCAGTTTAATGCTCATCTCGCTCATATTTTCTTTCCTGTTATCGTTACTTTCAGAATGCGGGTGGTCTATAAGCTATGTATGAATTTATCTTGAATGGTACTCGTATTATGACTTATAGTATTACCTTAATCAAGCTCGGGGCATGATTTCCGTTTCAAGTTCCTTCTCTTTACCGTTTTCCTCTTAAGTCCTTTGAAGGGTGGATTATTATACCTTGTAAGCCCACCTCACTCTGACTTACCATACTCGTTCTTCATGATATTCATCCTGATTAAATTTAATAACTGTTTGTTAGTTTCACATCCGGCCCTGTTTGCAACAAGTCCTATTTCATGACAACTTCAAGCCATTCTGAGCAGGCCTTTCTCCTTACAATCAAAGTTCCCAACTACTACCCTGCTCTCTTTTTGATCGAGAACCACATAACAAATATTTCCATCTAGTTCATATCAGGGGGTTCTTGTTATAGAACATGAAAGAGAACTTGGATGACCTCTTGTTCTAAGATGTCCTAGGCACTGGTATTTAGAAACTCAAGGTTGTCTCTAGGAGTGACAATAGGTATGATCCAAGACATGGTAAGATCATATATTCATAGTAAATATATCTACTTATCAGGTCTTCAGATGCTAAGAACTGATCTAACCTGGAGGCCACTTGATGCACTCCTCCTCTCGTTTTGTTCCATGTATGAGTGCCATTGACAGTTGGGATATATAATAGGTGAAAATCTGTTTGCATGTTCCGGAAGAGATCCATTTCTGGTTCTTGTCTCCTGATTCCAACTTTATTTTCCTCTAGTGATGTGATCATATTGAAATCTGCCCCCATTAGCGAATTTTTTTCACTATGCATTTGTCCCAACTTTCCTATACTCTGCAGGAAATTTTCTTTCTCTCCTGGAATATGAGGGCCATAGGCCAATGAGATCAGGGCCCACTCCCACGTCTCGATATGTCTAAATCTCCCTGTGAGGATATGGGGTAGGTTGATCCAGCCCTATGCTAAGATCTATGCAGGGTTCCAAATAATGCTATGCCTCCAACACTTCCTCTTGCGTTTAGGGTTACTGCTTCATACTTCGGTCTTATGAATCAAAGCATTTCCTCTAGATTTTCCCTTGAGAATTTTTTTCTTAGAGAAGAACTACTTGAGGCTTCTCTTTTTTCAAACGCTCCTGTAAGTATCTCTTCTTTCCTCGAATATTGAGGGCTATCATATTCTAGGATATGACTATCATTGGGAAACTTTATGTAGTTGGTGGAATAACACTGAGAGCGGTATTACCATTCCAGAGTTAAATAACATTTCTCCAACCATTTGAATTGATTCATGAATATTCTTCCTACATATTTTCTTGCCCCATTTTCCTTGGGTGTTTGGATCTTGAGTACTTCCCTTTTGTGAGTGCATCATATCCCCCATATTTGGATGTCTTTGTCCTTGTTTTATCATATACTTCCGAAATGTTTCTCGGTACAACTTCTTTTGGTATTTAGGGATGAATCTCTCATTCAGGTTTCACCATTTTTTCATAAGCCTTTTCAATACTACCTCTTTTGTGCTTAGATCTACCTTGGATGTGTCAATCTCCATGGTTGATAGATATACTGATTCTGTTTTCTCTTCTTTATCTGAGGGTTCCGCTTGGGCTTTCCTCTTAGGTTTCAAAACTGTTTTTGGTGGATCTTGGCTTTGGTATCCTTCATTTCGTAGATCTGCCTCCTCGGATATTTCCCCTATCTCCTAAAATATTTCAAATCTATTTTGGCTGCTCTTTTTCTTTGGCTGGTTTTCGGTTTGTTGTTTCCGTGTCTTAGTGTTCTTCTTTTTGTTTCCGACTTCCTTGAAACCCTTGCTATTGTCTGGCAATGGGGCTGCTTCTTACCTTTCATGTCTTCTAGATCTTCTTAGTTTAAGGGGTAGGCTTTGAAGAGATAGTCATATTTGTGACAACACTAACACCCAAATGGAATATGCTCATAATCTAGCAGTTACTACCAGACTTCTCATTGGTATTCTAGTTCCATAGTTTCTGGCAAGGGTTTTATAATATTCATGTATACACATATACGGGCATAGGAGGAGTACCTACATCTTCATGTGGTTTCAAATATTTTCACAGATTTTCCTATTGAGTTACCAATTCCTTCTAGGATCTTAGGGTCCCAAAAATCTACTGGAAGGGCAAACAAATGAACCCAAATTGGAGCCACCAGAAATTGTTCCTAGTTTGGGTTGTACCATTCCTCCCAATGCCTCATAAAAATCCCTACATTATAATACAAATATGGACCGCCTTCAAATATCCTCTCATTTTCTATCAGGTTTTCGAATATCACTATAAAGAAGCCTCTTGTGCCAAACTTTAGGTCAATAAGGCCCTTGGTCTGCCATTTTTTCTGAATCCATTTGCTTAAATCCTTCTGAGTCAACTAGATGACAATAAATTTACATATTAGGGCATGATATTTCATGTAGCTGTGGTAATTTTCTAGCTTGTTAGAGGGAATAACAAAATGAGGTTTCTTCGTGGCTCTCGGTAGGGATTGCCCTTAGATTCTGTTTTTCCATTTAGCTCCAAGCACACGAACAATGTTAGGGTCGACACTCTCCTGCGGTCCTGACTTCATACCACTGTGCTCCCCTATGCTCATGCTTCAGTAGGAGGGGATTACTCCTTCCCAATCAAGGCTTCCATTAAGCCTGTCAAGTCTGTAAATGACCGATGCACCTACGTCTTGATTCGAGTGCTGTCGGAAATTTGGATCGCTCATAGACCCAAGAATAGCTCTACATCACACAATAAACATTTTTATTTCTTACATGTTCTATCGTTTTTAAATAACATAGTGATATATCCTTTAGTAGGTAAAAATGTGGTTGGAAAAATAGCTAGGAAATGCAAGTGGATCACATTGTTGGAAATCCTTGTAACTCTTTTTGGTAGCCTTTTGAGTAGTATTATAATAGAAAAAACTTGTATATTGAATCTCACTTCCATATAACTTTATGTATATCAAAATGCCCCTAGGTATACCTAAAATGAACCCTAGATCAACCGATTTTTGTCTTGTTGTTATAACACACTAAGAATAATGCTTGGGAATATCACTCCGTAGTACCTAGGTAACCGGGTTGTGTGATTAAAGACATGGTCGAGTCTTCAAATGTGTGTGTGTGTAATCCTAGATACATGTTCTAGTGTTTTTAAATAACATAGTGATATGTTATTTAGTAGGTAAAAATGTGTTTGGAGAAAATACATAGGAAATGTAAGTTTGAATCACATTGTTGGAAATCCTTGTAACTCTTTTTGGTAGCCTTTTGAGTAGTATTATAACAAACAAAACTTGTATATTGAATATCACTTCCATATACCTTTATGTATATCAAAATTACCCTTGGTATACCTAAAATGAACCCTAGATTAACCAATTGTTGTCTTGTTGTTATAACACACCGAGAATAACACTTGGGAATATCACTTTGTAGTACCTAGGTCGTCAGGTTGTATCATTGCATTCACATAATATAAATCCTGCCCTCGACATTGTAATTTTTTTATTATATTAGCATAAATTTTCAACCTTTCAGAAGGTCCTCTATGATGAAAAGGGTTCACATGCTTATGTGTATCATTAATATATTATATTAATGTTGGAAATACTGAAAGGGAGGTCAATGGAATTTCTTAGTAATTAACAATTTTTAATCCTTTTTAGAGAATTAATTGTTCTTCAGTTATTATTAATTTTCTTCTTCAACAATTATAAACAATATTTAAGAGTAGAAAAATCCATACAACAATGCAGGAAGATAAAACAATAGACCGAAATATTTTTAGGTGGAAAAACCCCTCTAGGTCAAAAACCACCGAATGCTTGTCTAGTAATTGTATTCTTCTCTCTTTAAAAAAATATTAATTACATCAGTGTTTCAGCTACAACTAAGGGATGCTTCAACCACCTAATTAACAAGACACAACCTATAGGAAGCTACTAAACCCTAATATCCTACTGAAACTAGAAGGATGCCCCAACACCCTGTAGATCATGCCACAACTTGATGAGTGCCCCAACACCTTTTTACCAGCTGTTGTTGGAAATGATGCTTCGTTGCACTATTAGTTTATGAACCAAAATTAAATGTATGCCATAATTCCCTGTGCAAGCCACAACTTTCCCAAGCACCACCCTACTACCCTGAAGTGTTCTCAGTCCAGAACATGAAGGTGACTCCAATCACCTAGAAGAGTCGGCAGATCACGTTTCACAATTTTTACACCAGATCCCTTGTACTATATAGAATAGTTGTAAGAAATATGTAGAATAAATGTCAAATCCTGGTAGTCACTGATCACTGTTCCCACAAACCAATCACTGCGCAGTGCTACACATCAAGCTATCATTTTTCAACTGCACATCACTATCACTTCACATTGTATATCATTGTCACTACAAATCACTGCACAAATGTTGACTATCATTGCATGTCACTACTCATGAATGAATATTCATCAATGAAAAACCACTATCATCATTGTATCAGGCTGCACTCAATGCTACAACCATTTGGTACTACTATCAAATAATGGCACAAACCAAGGTGCCTCGGGTCATCTCGGTGACCTGCAATCAGTGCTTTCAAACTCTGATCCTAGAGAGCTACTAGTATATAAGTAAAACCATTGTTTGAATGGTTAAGCCCTATTATCCATCCTTCTCCAATAGGTTGTATACCAAAACAATATTTTAATTACAAACCTACTACCATGTAAAGTGATTTCTTATGATGGTACACCCTCTAGATCATCACTGTAAGATACATAATGCAAATCTATATCAAGTATGTCAAGGTTGTATGCCAATATGCCAAATTACATTCATCATAGTTCTATTGATATCAAGTCAAAGTCAAAGATACTTCATTATGAAAAGTGTCTATATATGTTAGATCTATGAGTCAAAGTTAATATATTGATGTGTCAATGTTTGTCAAGTCAATCAACTCATACAATGTCATTGTGATTGTCACAATCATTTTCATTTCATTATTCAATGTATTAATTCACTAAATGTGTATCAATTCACCAAATATTTTCTATCACTCTTATAATATATTATACAGCGTCATGGCATTATTCAGATCTCTTGTTTAAGTCAAGCCTAAGTATGGCATTGTCTCAAGGAGTAAAGTCATATCTAGCCAAGCTAAAGTTCCAAAGAGTTAAGTCACATAAAGTCACAATTTCTTTAGAACAATCATATCACAACACTTTTCAATGCTGCACATTAAATAAGGTTAATATAAATCCTAACATTAGTCAAGGTGTCAACTCACTATGAATTCCAAGTATTTATCAAGCTATCAATTCATTGTCACATGTAGTCACTGTTCAAGGTAAATTTACAACATGTCAAGTTGTCAAGTCTATATACTGCTATCACATGTGCACATCAATACTCATAATTACAAGTGATATTGTATTTCTACTTCATGAATTCAAAAGTATATGATAGTTATGATCGCTACACGAAAATCAACCTTAATAGATGCAAGTCAAGCCATATAAATGCACCTAAAAGACTACAACAATTAGGCCATCTCTATGTGTCTGCTAAGAGTTTAAAGGGGGTCAAGAGTACAAGAGACTAGTTACATACCTTTTATCTTCACCTAGAAAAATATTTTCTCAACAGAAATTTAATCCATGTGCACAGAGATGTTGACCTTGAGAAGGCAGAATTTCAGAAATAAAAGATAGGGTTGCTTCAGATCCATACGATACCCTTTTAGACCATTGTCAACAGAGATAGATTAAATTTTTTTGGTCTATAATGATAATCCTTTCTCAAATATGATTTCCCTAGAGGGATAAATACATCCTTCATGTAGTAAAACCAACGATCACCCAAGTACCAAACCAAAACAAATGTAAAACTCCCCAAAACCCTCTTGCTTGATTTTCTATTCTTCTAAAGGGCCAAAGTTCATAATTTCAGAAGTTGAATTGTTTTTACCCAAAAACCTATTTCTTTATTTTCTGTTCTTCTAAAGGGCCCAAGGTTATGATTTTAGAACTTGACTTCTTTTTACCCAAACACCTCTCGCTTGATTTTCTGTTCTTCTAAAGGGTTGAAGGTTACAATTTTATTTTTTGACTTATTTTTAATTCACATTAACATTCGTAACTAAGAAGAGAGATATGGACCTCTTTTTATATGTATAGGAGGGGTTATAATGATGATCGTTTTAGGACTTAGGAAGGGGCTTCTTAGATGGACATTAGAGTAGGGATTACTAGGAATCAAAGGATTAAAAAAATTATATTAAATGAGCCTTGTAATTAAAGGAAGGAGGGTTGTGAGTCTTATGTGGGATTTTTGTTATTTTAAAATGATGGACTTATAGAAATAATATTTACTTTAAGAATAATATATCTATCTAAATGATCTTTAAATTAAATATTTTTGTTAAGGATCTTGCCTAGAAATATTTTCATTACTACTAGAAATTTGAAATCAATGATTGGCTTAGTGCATATGGTCCTACCAAGGTTGTGAAGTCAGTGAGATTACGGTGATAAAAAATATTGTATATAACTGTAGGAGGAGGTGTCATGTCACCACCCCCTGGGGTTCTAGCTCACAAAATTGGGACTTGAATTTCAAACTCATTTTTCTCACAAACTAGGAGCAACCACGGGGCATACCACATATCGACACAAAAATTTCTTTGAGGAGAATATAGTGACCTAGATATCCAACACAAAATTAATGGTTTGAGCCTTCAAAAACCCTCGACAAGGTTGGGGTACATCCTTAGTCCAGGTAACCCAAACCCTAGGACTTGGGTTTTCAACCATCCAACAATATAGTTTTCATCTTGAAGTAATCTAACAATTACTAGGATGCATTCATTAACCATTTGAAATCAATGACTGTTGTTTTGTTCAAAGTCAAACCCAATCAACTCCATGGGTTGACATCAATGAAAACACTATCCAAAAATCTCCCCCTTTGTCATTGATGACAACACATGTACTCACCCTGCGATTAAAACTCCACTTAACATCATGCTTCACCTCCTTTTCGAGATTTCAATCTCCTTCTTAGGTTTTTTTCTCCCCCTTTGACATCAATAGAAAAGGGTCACTCCCCATGATAATTTTATTTCTTCATGTGGACCTGTTATCTACCTATGCCCCCCTCACAAGAATAATTCTTGTAAAAATCTATCAATGATGATCACTGTGGACCTGTAACCTGCATGTTCTCCCCCTGACAAGAATCCTTCCTCTAACACTGGCGATTCTTGTGAACTTGTAATCCTTAAATTTTTCTTCTCCCCCTGTCCCGAAGCTTCTATCTTGTTCATGATGTCTATTTGTCCAAAATAGACCTGTTCCAAATACTGCTGTGTTGACTCTCCCTCTTCAATATTCAAGAGTCGATGAGCTGGATTGCTCAACATTTTGTGTTAACCAACATGCCATCTTGACTTGTTTCCTCACAATTTGTTATGAATCCTGAAAGCATCACTTCTGGAAATTTCTTGTCTTTTTGCACTTATTTCTGATCCTGTACCTGTTCTTCATGTATTTTTTCATCATGTAGTTATTTCCTCTTCCAAACCTTCTTATTCTCCTCATCAATATTCATGATTGATTCCATTTTGTTCCTATAGTGACGAGCTATGTGTCCATAATTGTGACACTTGTAACATTCCATATTTGGACGGTACCTGCATTCTTGAGCTATGTGTCCATGATTATGACATTTAAATCATTCAATGTCATCCATAGAAGATGCCATCTAGTATCTGTCTCGAGAACCTGCAAACTTTCTTCTAGGGTTTTGTAGATAATAGTTGTATCTGCCCAAAAATTCGCAATCCCTAGACATATGTCCATATTTAGCACATAAAAAACAATAACCATTAAATAAATGTGAGTTCCTGAATGGTTCATGTAGATGCAATAGTTCTTGAATCTTGATAGTTTCAGATGTCAAAAACTTCACAATCCTTGGCCATGTGTCCATAGTTAGCACATGAAAAACAATAACCATTAAATAAATGAACATACATGGAATATTTTTCATTATTCTTTGGAGGTGGTGTTGTAGTCTGTTGTCGTCCTTTGTTCTTACTATTTTATTCTTGTTATTTGGAGTTGCAACATTCTACTTTGGTTGTTCAATTTGATCAGCTTCCTTCTTAGAATAATCCTGAAAAAATATGGAGCTTGTAACTTCATCAATTGGAGCTTTACCATCTTTAATTGCCTTCATTTTTGCTTCTTAATCTTTCTTATCTTGTAAGTGTTATTTGTGCGATCCCTTGAGTTTTTTGATCTCATCACGGGTTTCATCAAGTTCTCCTTGATTTTGAGCAAGGTCTTCCTAAAAGTTGTCCTCCAACAATTTCATTCTTTCTTCTGCTTCAACCTGTAGCTTGATAAGAGAGGCCTTTTCAAATTATCTGTTGAGTACTTGTATCTGTTCCTTTTGCTTCTTAATATCAATCCTAAGCATGCTTAGTTTAGCTGAAGAGGATTCCAATTCCTTTTTCTTTTGGTCAAATGTGGATATGTATCTTTGATTAGATTCCTTCCTTTCCATTTCTTCTTCATGCATTTGTTGTTTGAGCTTGTTAATCTCTGCAAAGGCTGTGTTGAGTTCTTGTTGCTTCTGTTGGACTTCTCTCTTGAGTTATTGTGCCTCTGTATTCTTGAATTTTTCCAGTTGTGTTCTAAGACTAATAATAATCTTCTCAGACTCTTCATTTTCCTTGATGAATTCTTTCGTTGTCTTCAATTCTGCTTCCAAAAGTCTTGTCTTTTCCTTTTGACTTTTGAGTTTCTTTATCACCTTGATCACTTGATTTTGAAACTCTGTCTTACTCATTTCTCCAATTTCTTCAGCATAATCAGAAGGATTCAAATTTTCAATAGCATCTTGATATAATTTATTTGTTGAATAAATATTATGAATATTTTCCCTAAGAGCTTTAGCTGTTGAACATTGACCAAATTTTTGTTTTTACAGAATTTGGGAAAACATTCAAAATTACATTCATGGCCTTTGAATTGTACCTTTTAGCTACGTATGTATATGTGTCTCTAGAAACAACTAATTCCCATACTCCATATGCCTATAAATGTACTTCCATCCTGGATTCCCATATCCAATAATTATCTGCATCAAAATAAGGGGTTGGTACACAATACTCAGTTTCTTCAATTTTTTTTGTACCTATACCTTTCTTTGAAATCCTTGCAACCTGCTTCTTTGAATTTCCCATCTCTCCACTCTGAAAACTTCCCTCCAACGCTTAATTTATTACTAAAGGAACTAAGAAATGATACCAATTTTTTCAAATACTGAGAGGGGGGTGGATCAATATTTCTTAACAATTAGCATTTTTAATCCTTTTTAGGGCATTAATTATTCTTCAGTTATTATTAATTTTATTCTTCAACAATTATAAACTATATTCAGTAGTAGACAACACCATACAACAATGTAGGAAGATAAAACAATAGACACAAATATTTTTACGTGGGAAACTCCCTCTAGTTCAAAAAATACCAAACACTTCTCTAGTAATTGTCTTCTTCTCTCTTTAAAAGAAATATTAATTACATCAAGATTTAAGCTACAACTAAGGGATGCATTAACCCCCTAATTCACAAGCTACAACATGTAGGACACTACTAAACCCTAATATCCTGATGCAACCAGAACGATTCCCCACTGTCGTATAGATTAGGCCACAACCTGATGAGTGCCCCAACACTTTTTTTACCAGTTGTTGTAGAAAGGGATGATTCGATGCCCTATTAGTTTATCAACCACAACTAAATGGATGCCACAACACCCTATGAAAGACACAAATTTCCCTAGCACCAACCTTCTGCCCTAAAGTGTTCTCAGTCCATAACCTGAAGATGACTCCAATCACCCAGAAGTGTCGGTAGATCATGTTTCACAGTTTTCACACTGGATCCCATGTACTCTATAGAATAGTTGTAAGAAAGATGTACAATAAATGTTGAATCATGGTAGTCACTGATAATTTTTTGCACAAACTAATCACTGTACAATTCTACACATCAAGCTATGATTTCTCAACTGCACATTGTATATCACTGTCACAACAAATAACTACACAACTGATAGCTATCACTGCATGTCACTGCTCATGAATGAATAGCCATTAATGCACAAACACTGTCATCATCATATCAGGTTGCACTCGATGCTACAACCATCTGGTATTGCTATCAAATAATGGTACAAACCAAGGTGCCTCAAGTCATCTCGATGACTTGCAATCAATGCTTTCAAACTCTGTCCCTAAAGAGCTACTAGCATATATGTAAACATTTTTGTTTGATTGGTCAATCCTTGTTGTCCATCCTTCTCCAATGGGTTGTATAAGAAAACAAGATTTTACTTACAGATCCGCTACCATGTAAAGTCATATCATTATGATGGTACACCCTCTAGGTCATCACTGTTACACCAATTTTTGGTCATATAACCATGTATAATTAGATGGATCGAAATACACCATGTAAGACCAATTTTACCATATTAAAATTGATTTCACTAAGAAATAATTTTATAAACCATAGTTTAGTAAGTTATTTCCAGTCTAAACAAGAAACCCCATGAGGAATAATTCAATAAATCCTTATTTGTTTGATTTTCTTCTAGGAATAATTAATTAAACCTTTGTTTAAATCATATTTCTGGTCATATTTAATCCAATTAATGAGAAATAATTAGATAAATCATTATTTATCTTATTATTCTCTAGGAATAATTAATTAATCCTTATTTAATTATTATTCTTTGTTAAATTTGACTAAATATTCTAGTAATAATTAAATAAATCATTATTTCTTTAATTATTCCTTAACCCCATTATTGAAATGATAAATAAATCATTTATTTGTTTATCATTTCTAAATAAAGGGATTTAACCAATTTAAATTCCTTTTTCCCTCCAACAAAATATAATAAAATATTCCAAGTAGTTAGATCTAGATCTTGGTTAATAATATTTCAGTATGCACCATTATCAAGGATAACTCAATATTTTGTTATAAATAGGAGGGTTTTCCATTCACTTATTACCTTTGATCCTTTTATCATGATTGGACTTTGATCCTCTTATCATTGTCAGACTTTGATTACTTTTATTTTATTTTTTTCTTATTGAGCTCCCTTTGAGTTCTACACATCTTGGGTTTTCTACACCATTGAGAGAGAAAATCTAAAGCCGAAGCATTGAGGACAACCAAGAACCCATCCCATTGAGGGGACTCTTTATGTTCCATTCCTAGGTGTTACATAATATAAAAATTCTTTATAAATCTTGTCTTGTCTATTGGATATTTGGAGAAACTCATATTTCATTTTGCTGTTTAGCTGCTTTTAATGCATAGATCTAGGTTTATTACGAATTTGTTTCGACCGTCTATTGTAGATCTAAAGAAGTTAGACAACCATCTTTGTTGTTAGGGTTGTTTGTCATGTGCAGCTAAAGCGATATCTTTTTGTACACTTGCGTAATATTTCATACTAACAATTGGAGACTCCACAGGGTTTTATTCAGATTTCTTAGGTGAATAACTGCTTCAACACCTAGGGTTTTTATTCAGCTTTTGTTTTAGCCTCTTAATGTTTTTTTTTACCCTTTATGCCCTAAAACAGTAAAAAATCTAACTTCTGCATGTTTATGGGTGTTTTCAACAGGTAATAGGTATCAACTGCGCTACAGACGACAACATTTTTCCGTAACCTGCTGTTGAGACTTCCGAAAGTGAAGATTGTACTTTTCAGCCCCAAACCTGTGAGTTTAGGGCTTATATAGCAGCTGTTAGCCCAAAAACTGTGAGATCACCATCAAACAGGTCAGTACTCGCGAGCTATAGTTTTTTGCGAGGTTTTTTTCTGTAATATTTAAGGTTTTTCGCAAGCACTGTTTAGGGTTTTCTGACCTCTGTCTCTACCCGTCTTAGGCCTGGATATGGTCAGTTTTTCATTTTGAGGTGGGAACAAACTCCTTAGGGCTTCAATACGCTTCCACCTTTTTAGGAAGGGTTTAGCTGAGTAGGTAGTCTGAGCTTTTGCAACACTTTCATCCATTTTTTAGGGTCTGATTTATTTTTCTTTCAGATCCATTCATATCGATTATTATCTCATTAAAAAATCCCACTTGATTCTTGTTTGACCTCTCCCTTAGGGTCCCTCTTATTTCCCTTAGGGTTTTAACTTGTTGCCTCCCATTTTTGCAGCTTTTTCTCCTCTGGTTTCTTACTGTTTTCTGCACCTCTTTTCAGCAGATCTAAGTCATTAGATCCCTGTCCCTTAGACCTTAGATATTTTGGCCTTTTTTTGTGTTTTGAGTCAATTCCGCCTGCTTCTTAGAAATTTTTTTTGGAGGTGCTTATTTTTGGGTTGAATTTATGCATCTTTAGCTGTTTATTTTACTGTCGATTTCAGTTTTATTTATAGTTATACCACATTTTTTATTTATCTTTATTCACAAATGTCTAGGCTTAATTAAAATTAACACACATATTGCACACACACACCCACCTAAAGCGAAGAGCGCTTGGTTTACACCGCCAAGCCAAGAAATAAACATCGTAATTAATTTATCTGCCCCTCTGAGCCTTTGTTTATTTATCTTCCACCTTATTTGGGTATCTGTGTATTGCAATCATTGCACCCCCAAGGTGTTTATCCCAGAGACTCCTAGGCCTTCATCCTCATTTTTCGTTAGGAACACTTACTCCACCTCGTAGACGCCGAGTTAGTCCTCCACCAAGTCCCCATAACGACTTTGATTCTAGTTCATCGGGCTCTCCCTCTGAATCCAAAATTGGTTCCCTTTCATCTCATTTTGTCACCATGTGAGGCACTAATGCATGTGATGGTCCTAATGCTAGTGGTATCCCCGACCCTAATTCTGGAGCTACTACTAGTGGAACCTCTACCGGAACTATTCCGGCTACTCCTTTGCAACCTTTTATCGCAGGATTAAGCCTTCCTGATTTTAACCAGTTAATTAATGGCCCTATACACCATGATCCAGGTTGGCCTGTTATGCCAACGAAGCTTCCTTATGATATTCATAAATTCGAAGGAAACACTGGAGAGGACCCTACTAATCAAGAGGACCCTACTAATCACGTCTGCTCCTTTCACATGTGTTGTTCATACAATTCTATCACTGATGACTCTATCCATCTTCGGTTATTCCAACGCATGCTCACTAGAGATGCTGCAAAGTGGTATGTCAACTAGGCCTCTGCCTCTCATTCCAATTTTGTGACTCTTGCTAAAGCGTTCGTGTCCTACTTCCAGCTACCTCCCCGATATGATACCGAGACCGAGTTGTTGACCGCATTCCATCAAACTTCTGCCATCTTCCTTTCTGACCATGTCCAAGAATGGTGAAGAAGGAGGAGCTTATGTCGATCTCCTACATTTGATGACCGTGTATATATAGATTGGTTTCTCAGGATGCTTTTTCCTTCTATTGGTAAATATGTCGCATCTCACTTTCCTTAAAAAGATGAAAAAGCACTCCAGATTGCCTTGAAATATGACTTGATCTATGCCCAGTCTGGTTATGTTTATGTTGTTTTACCGTATCTTCCTAGACTTGGTGGTGTCAACACATTGGGGGCATCTCACACCATCGACGGTATCATTGTATCTCTTTCACATCCGTATACGAGTCCTCCCATGGGTTAAGGTTTCCCTTAGGGAGGGGCCATCTCCTCTAGCACTTATCACCCTCTCGGTAACATGTATCCAAGGCAAAGCACATTTACCCCATTGCATCAACCGATGCCAAGGCCTGCGATGGATCAACCTATTTACCCCAATGTTTCTCAACCTCCTTTCTATCCGTATTAATAGCCTGGTGCTCTAGCCACTCTGGCATTAGCACCCTCGCCTCCTATGCCTTCTCAACCTCCACTGCAACAACCACCTCCTCCTCCGCATTAGGTGTATGTGCATCAGAGCACGACCGATCCTCCTACTTTCAAGAAAAATAGGTAAGGAAACCAAAATCAACCCGTGCAAGGTAATCAAGGGCACCAACCAAACTAGCCAAACATTAAAAACCAGCAGCAGAGAAATCAACCTAAATAGGACATGCCTCTTCGTACGAATAAGCCTTTTTCTTGTTGTGGTGTGCACGGGCATTATACTCATGATTGTCCCCTTTTACCCCAAATGCACCAGCTGTGGGAAGCACAAAAAACATGTAGAGGACAGAAAGCCATGGTTTCGGCTCCTCCAAATACTATGCCTATTAAAAAAAATATTTTTACTGATCCTTTTCCTCAACAAGGATATGTGGCTGCCCAACCCACTCAAGGTCAGGGCGCCCCTTAACCCTCACAGTCTGGTACCTATGATTAGTAGATTCTCATGATGAATTTTTACGTGGTTAATACTGCTGATGTCAACCTCCAAACTCGGCTGCACCAATATGGAAAACCTCTTGCTTCGTCTGCAACTGAGCCTCAAACTAATGTTTCCACAGAGTCTAGTTCGACACCGAATGTCCCCTTCCAGATCCTTTAGCCACGGGAAAAGGTCACTCCCAAGATCCCCAAAGGGACATTACGCCAAACTGCTACTTCCTCCAAAGTCGCCCATAATTACAACATAATAAATGACTTGGAACAATTCCCTGATGCCATGTCAACGTTGGAAGTCCTCCTATCATGCCTTTCACAACGTAAAGCTATTTTCTCTACTTTGGGTACCGTGGATCCTTTAGATGATCATTTTATCATCTTTGATGTTGACACATCAGAACATCCCCCCTTACCTTCATCCGTCGCCTTCCAAATACTAGTCAATATTCGTAACTCCCATGTCTCACGATGTATCATTGATGACGGCACATCAACCTGTGTGATGTCTGCCTCTATTTGGAAGCAACTCGGATCACCTAAGTTAGTCCCATCTGTTATCACCAAGTTGAATCCTGTTGGGTTGCTACAATGGTCAACTTGGAGTAACTATTTCAATCCATCTTTTGACTGAAGATTATCCTCTTCAGCCTGAGAGGTCTCTCTCAACTTATCAAAGGATTTGCAATAGTTACTCCAATTTTACCATTGTAGCAGCCCAACATGATTCGATTTGGTGATAATATTTTTGTGCCGTTGTCGGGGACATCGAAGGTGTAAATTTTCTCCGAGAAGAACGACAAAGTTCAGATTTGAAAGTGTTTTTAATTTCAGCCAACCACGTGAAGGTATTAAAGGGTATCAGTGGAACAATATAAGAGATATTTGGCCTTCGACAAAGTTTTCCTCTTCACCAACTCAACAAAGGACAGTCAACAAATGTCATGTCAACATTTCCTTAAAAATAGGATAACTGTTTTGTAGTTTAGTGAGGGCATTTATTATTTTTGATGATGGATAGTGCCATTCAAGCATCTAATTACTTTTGATGTAATTATGCACTCCTTTAGTTAGTATTTGTAATAAATATAACTAGAGTCCTATTAGGAGAATAACTCTTAAATGGTTAGGTGTCTTTTATTTTCCAGAAATAGATGTGTCAGTTATGTTTAGCTGTCAGTTTGAAGGTTCAATGATCTAGAATCATATGTAATGTAAAAGAAGTCTATTTATAGACAAAAGATCAAATATCACCAGGTTGGAAGATGTTACTTGTGACTACTACTATTGTAAATTTTTATTATCAGTAATAGACAATGGCTGTGGGCTTTCTTCTTCACCTTAGATTCATTTGATGTTTTCATGAACCTTGTCCTATGTATCTTGCTGCTTTCCTTTCAACATATTAATGTTTGATTACTTAGAATTCGTGCTTCTCATGCTCTGTCTTCCTTCAAGCATTAAACTATTGTATATATTTCTCAATAACCTGCTTTCAATATCTTAATGTTCATTACTCAGAATTCGTGTTTCTCATGCTCTGATTTCCTTTTAACATTAATCTATTGAGAAAATTTTGTGTGTGTTTTCCTTTTATTTAAATATCTACATTCCTCAACTTCTACAAGGAGAGACATTGTCATTCATTTCCCTAGCACTGGCTCCATAAGCCCAATGGTAGCAAATCTTCTACATTTTCCACCTACAATCATATACAATCAAGTCATTATCATAGAGTTAGACATCTAATATAGTTTGTATTGAAAATATAATAAGTTATCTTCATTATCATAGAGTTAGCCATATAATAGAGTTTGAAAGATAATAAGTTATCTTGAGAGAGCCCTCTCAGACCGAAGAGGCTAATCTTAAGTAAAAAACCGATATGAAATAGTTACTCCAAGATGACCATTAAAGTAGTGCAACAGGAATCATTTTGGTGATAACATCATCCACCATCACTTTGCGTGCTTGGGACAGTCACTCTTCCCAACCCCTTGGCATGTATTGTAATTGTCCTATCACTCTTGCGGGAAAGACTGCTTGTACTGACATTGAAGTCATTAATGCCCCCTTGGATTATAAAAACTTGTTGGGTCTTACCTATACCTATGCGATGTTTGCTGTTTCATCTACGGTTCAACGTAAGATGTTGTTTCCTCACAATGGAAAGATCGTTACCATTGATTAGTTGAAATATTAGGAACCGAAGTCTCAACTCTCTCCCGAGTCTATCATCTCTTCGGAGGCCGATAAACAATTAGTCACATCTTTTACCAGTGTTTCACATGGAGTCTATAAATATTCCACCTTTCTTGGTGCTTTCCCTATCCCCCCCCCCTCTTGTAACATATCCCAGCTTGTCGAATGTTTGCATGATGCAATCGTCTCAAACTAGCAATAAGCAGTATGGTTCAACCACCCAACAGCCTACACCTCTGCAACCTGCTGGTGGTCACTCGACAGAGCTTGAAAGGTATTCCTTCCAAGGATCTTCCTCTTCTGTTGGTGTCTATTCCACTTATTTTCAACCAGGAACAGTTCCCCCTAGCCTTAACTAGTTGGAAGCCATTCCACCAGGCCATTACCCCTCTAGTCGGATATATTTTTTAGCTCAACCCTTTGGAGTCTTTTCGGTGCCTGTTATGGCTATGTTGAGCCTTCCCAATTTGACCTCGAGGATCCTAGTCTGGTACATTGATCCCCCAGCCAAAACCCCACCTGTTCAGCTCAAACCTTATACCGCTTTGACCTCGGTCCAACTAGTTGCAATGACTCCTACCTTTGCTTCAGTGCCTCAACCACCTCAACAGGAATCTACTTCTGTTGCGAAAGCATCTGGTCAGGTGATCAAATCTAGAAAGAAGGAACCTAAGGATAAGGCTGCCCAAACAACTCCTGCTCCTCCTAAGCCTCCAAATAAGTCACCTCTGTGCACTTTGTGTGATGTTGTTGGGAATGAAACCCCAAATTATCCTGAACTTTCTCTTTTCAAACTTGTGGTCAATGAAACGTTTCCTGAATCTGATATCCCAGAGGTCCATGTTACCTTACTCGATTCAGCAAAGAAACTCAAAAAGTTGCGCACGAATCACCATGTTCTTTGTGTGACCTTTATGGCCACTATTCTCACCTTTTTTCTCGTCTCGAATATTTTTGTGACACCCTTGAATTCGTTCACCGAATCGAGGCCGATCGTATCTCACCTTCTACTCCTCTACTCGTGTGTTTGGATCAACCTAAACAAGAGTACATTGTCATACCTCCTCTCGATGTCGAGATGATGGAACCTTCAGCCACCATCCTCTATCTGTCATCATCCATGAGATCCTTGGCAGAAAACCCCTCTAGGGCATTCCCTTCTTTTTCGACTGAACCTCCTTTAGCGATCACCTTGGCCTCAACATCGGTAGATGTTTCATCTACTAGCTCTCTGTCTACCCTCTGTAGCGATGCGTATGTGAACTATATCTCTCATAATGATACATTAGGTAGCCTCGTCGCATCATGTGGAATTTCTTCTACCAGTCCCCCCATCTTTCATTATGATGAAGACATAATGGAAGCAATGACCACCCCTGACTTTTCTTGGGAAGATATGCACCATTGTGTGTAACTCCTTCCACAACAGTCCCTTGAAAAATATGTTGTGGAGTGTAAAGACTTCACCTTTGATTGGGTCGATCTGTTTAGAAACCCCATTCCTGCACCCAATGCTTTCGACAAAGAAAACATTTCCTTGGGGGTACATAGCGCCCTAGAAGAAATTGAGGCTTACACCAAGCTACTCAAATAATTTTGTAATGTTTCTGCCATGTTCTATTAAGAGATTCCCAAACTTGATCTGGCCATTTTCGAACATCATATCGACACATGGCCCGATGCCTACCCTATCCTTTAAAAATTGAGACCCATTTCTCGACGAAAGGATCTCAAAACCGAGATTGATAAGCTCAAGAAGAATGGCTGTTCCTATCCCATTCTCATGGAAATAGGCACCATTCGTGTCTGTATGGACTTTCATGACCTGAACAAAGTTTGTCCCCAAGACAACTTCCTTACAGCTTGTATTGACCATATCTTTAAAAAGTATAAGGGGCATATAAATTTTACCCATAGCACCCCCATGCATGTTTTATTTCTGCCATGAATTCATGTTTTTTTCATTTTCCATCATCTTCTCCTTTGTTGTCTTATGACGCCTTTCATATGGATCCTTGATCTACACCATACATAAGTTATTCCAATGGTGCAAGTCGCTACTCATGGAATCTAGCCTCGGTAGCCTGGGCCATTTTTACCCCCATACATTCATTAGTCCTTTCCAACGTCGTATGTATTGGATCTGCCACCAATAATCAGGCCGAATATGATGCAGTGATAGGTTTGTTAGTCGATGTCCTTGAACATCGAATCCTTTATCTTCATGTTCATTTAGATTCCCTATTGATTTTTAGACAATTGAATGGCGTATATCGTGTGCATAACCATGTCCTTTTTAGAAGATATTTATGAGTGAAACTCTTAATGCATGAATTTGAAACCATCACATTCAATCATGTACTAGAAGCCAAAAATCACTATGTAGATAGCATTGCAAACACTATTCTAGATTGGCACTTATCACATGAATTTAACACAAGACAATAACATTAAACAAATGGCGAGCCACATACTCGTCATTATAAAAAGATGCATATTTGTAATATGTGTCCACAAAATCAGAAATGTTTTGGAGTCTTCTACTCTAATAAATCCGACATGCCCATAGCATGTTGCAAAATCAAAACTGGGGACACCTCATGCCCCTACATCTAACTCAACACCATTATAAAGCTCTCACAGAGCTCTAAAATGGGTATTCGTTCATTTTTTGGTGATTTGATACTTCATTCGGAAGCCTTTTTTCCACAAAGGGTCACTTCACCGCCTCTCAAAATTGAATTTCTACACTCGTGCCACTTGTACTTGGGGCACCTCTTAGCCTTGATATTTTTCGATGCATGTGTCGATTTTCATCATGGGTAACCATATTTTACTCATGCTTTTATGGTCCCCACCGAGCCTATTCTATGTGGCAACATCATTGAGTCACCCTTGTTCAGAGCATCTGAGTTGAGTCATCATCACATTCATGGAGTTTTTCTCGAGTCCCTTTGCCTCATGTTACAGTGTCTCATCATTTCATGCCTTGTCCCTCTCTCGTGTAGCCCATTTTGGCCTCCAGTGCTACTATCCCCCATCCCCTTCAGAGTCGAGTCAGTAGTTGCTAGGTCATCCATGCTTTTTTTTCTCTGACAAGGGAAGTTGTCTGTTTGATACTCAGTCCCCCACATTCCATCATCATCCCTGGTGTTAGTCCATTAGTCACTCTATTATGTTCCCTCATACCTTAGTTGAGGACTCTCATTGCCTCACCTATGGTGGACCTCCTTCTGTCAACATCAGCACATTCATTCCAGAAGAAAACTCCATAGGGCGGTGTATCTTGGTTCCAGCTTCCATCATTGTTCAATGCCTCGGATCAGGAAAAGGGGCTCCTTATTTCCCTTTGACTTGATTTTTTCTCATCTTCTCCACTCCAGCATGATTGAGATCTATATACTCGATAGTTCGGTGATCCAACAGATTGATCCAGTGATTCCCAAGTCTGTGTGAGATGTTTCAAACCTCATGAGGGGGTGGCCTTTAAGGTAGCCCCCCCACATGCCTGGATGACCTCATTTTTACAGCTTCAGATGTAGCTCTATATATTTGATGGGTTTGGCCCCAGCCATTTGCAGTGCTTACAACATGCATGTATCACTTAGATGATCCATTCATATTTTCAGAGCCCTTTCCAGTTTATTAGGGCTTCTATGGTTGTTATTATATCTCATGTACTCAGATGTTATTGTATTCAATCCTAGATTTTGTCCCAGGTGGAGTATGTATGTGGGATCCATTATATTTTTGACTGGCTCCTTTTATGCCAGCATTGCATGTATCATTTATCATGTACTCTTTAACTCAGTCCTATTCTACTAGGTGAACCATTAAAGGAGACTTATGATTGTCGATCTCGCCCCCTCAAGGGTATATTCCACTCTTGATTCACTTCACCTACGTATCTCTCTCTCTATGACTCCCCTTCAGTGTCTAGTGATTGTGTTCTTACAACGCACTTCAGTCATACGATTAGCTCCTAATTCTCGCACATTGGGGGGAAATTTGTTACACCAATTTTTGGTCATCTAACCATGTATAATTAGATGGATCGAAATACACCATGTAAGGACAATTTTACCATATTAAAATTGCTTTCACTAAGAAATAATTTAGTAAACCATAGTTTATTAAGTTATTTCTGGTCTAAACAGGAAATCCCATGAGGAATAATTAAATAAATCCTTATTTGTTTGATTTTCCTCTAGGAATAATTAATTAAACCTTTGTTTAAATAATATTTCTGTTCATATTTAACCCAATTAATGAGAAATAATCAGATAAATCATTATTTATCTTATTATTCTCTAGGAATAATTAATTAATCCTGATTTAATTATTACTCCTTGTTAAATTTGACTAAATCTTCTAATAATAATTAAATAAAGCATTATTTGTTTAATTATTCATTAGCCCCGTTCTTGAAATGATAAATATTTCATTTATTTGTTTATTGTTTCTAAATAAATGGATTTAGCCAATTTAAATTCCTTTTCCCTCCAACAAAATATAATAAAATATTCCAAGTAGTTAGATCTAGATCTTGGTTAATAATATTTTATTATGCACCGTTATCAAGGATAACTCAATATTTTGTTATAAATAGGCAGGTTTTCGATTCACTTCTTACCTTTGATCCTTTTATCATGGTCGGACTTTGATCCTCTTATCATTGTCACACTTTGATTACTTTTATTTTGCTTTTTTCTTATTGAGCTCCCTTGAGTTCTACATGTCTTGGGATTTCTACCCCATTGAGAGAGAAACTATGAAGTTGAAGCATTGAGGACAGCCAAGAATCCATCCCATTGAGGGGGACTCTTTATGTTCCCTTCCTAGTTGTTACATAATATAAAAATTCTTTATAAATCATGTCTTGTCTATTGGATATTTGGAGAAACTCATATTTCATTTTGTTGTTTAGCTACTTTTATTGCATAGATATGGGTTTATTTTGTATTTGTTTCTACCATCTATAGCAAATCTAAAGAAGTTAGACATCCATCTTTGTTGTTAGGGATGTTTGTCATGAGCAGTTAAAGTGATATCTTTTGGTACACTTGCGTTGCGATTTCATACTGACAACCACTATAAGATACATAATACAAATCCATATTAAGTATGTCAAGGTTGTATGTCAATATGCCAAATTATCATAGTTCTATTGATATCAAGTCAAAGTCAAAGATAAAATTCATTATTCCAAGTGTCTATATATATCATATCTATGAGTCAAATTAATATATCAATGTGTCAATGTGTGTCAAGTTAATCAACTCATATGATGTCATTGTCATTGTCACAAACATTTTCATTTCAATATTCAACGTGTTAGGTCCCTGTAATTGGTCAGATTGGTAAGACCAAATAAACAAGGGTAAAATCAAACAAACTTTGGAGTCCTAGGACCTAGCCTTCCTGGACTTAGAGAGTGCTCTCTCTATATTTTTATAAAAGATAAAACTTGATTGATTTAGGATGCTGATTTTAGGCTAGTTAAAATGATAGGGATTGTTTGTTTGGTTTTGTTTGGTTGCTTGTCAAGAAGAACAGATAGAGTAAGAGAAGTTTAAACCATTGGGCTATGGAGTCTGTGAAATTTTTAAAGAGTACAACAACAAATCAAGGGTGTTCCACAAGGTAAGTTAACAAAGCCAAATGGATCTTAATAGCTTATGTGGGTGTGAAATGAACACTAAGTTGTGAGTTTAGTAGCTTAAAGGGAAATTAAGAATCATTTAACATGTACTAGAACAAGAAGAGTCTTTAAGATTACTATTTTTAAGAAAGAACCAAAGGACAGGGCATACCATAAACTTCTTTGGCTAGAATTTACCAAGTAAAATTTAAGACAACAATCCAACAAATCCTAGAAAGTAGGGAACTCCTAAATTCTCTAGCTATTCACTTTCAGACAAAGAAAACATTTAAGATAACAAATCAGTAATGATTAAAGAGCATGGAACCCCTAAATTCTTCAATCAGACTTCAAAGAACTTTAAAGTGACTATTCAAGATAAACCAAAGGATAGGGCAAACCATAAAATTCTTTAGGTAAAATCTAGTAAGTAAACTTCAAATAAAGCCTTGAGAACAACACTTCAAGCAGAACCATAGGATAGGGAAAACCATAAACTTCTTAGGCTGGACTCTACTGAGTTAAACTCAAGAAAATAAACTAGGTGGAAATGGAGAGTAGGGAACTCCTAAATTCCCCAATCAAACCTAGCGGAGGAAAACATTTAAATAACAGAAATAAAACAGACTTACGGTGTTGGACAACATATCTTAACCTAAATTTATAAGGGAAATTGATGTACAAAATGGAAAACAAAAGGAAACAATAACAATATTAGAATAACATCACCATCTAAAAAAGTTAATGAATCTTGTGAATGTGCTTGTTCCTTTGATATCCAGTCCAAAACAGCTACAGACCTCCCAAGCCAACTTCTTTACAACTCAGAGTCTATGCAGTATTCAGCTCAACAACCAACCAACAAAAAACATGAAGCATACATGCAGTATTTATCTACAAAATGAGGAGGTGATCCCAAACTAGGGTTTCAGATGTTATTTATTACAAATTTAATGCATTTTTGACCTTGGATACCATGCAAGGCCAAAGGAAAAATATCTAAAAGTGACTCACTATAATAATAACTTCTAACTTCACTGTTTGAGCTAACTTATGGAAACATTTGACTTTAAGGCATTCTCAATAACTTTTTCAATAACTGTTGGGAAGATGAGAAATATCTATGAATTTTGTAATAAATGTTGGTGTCTTTATTCAACTCCTAGCAAGGTCACAATGCCAAGGTATAGGCGCGTAGCGCTGGTGCAAACACGCAGCGCCATGACAGAAAAAATTTCCTGTCTTGCACCCAACGTTTGGAGGCCTTCCTGGTGTCCAAATGAGCTCCATGATGGCTCATCGGAAAGGTCTCTAAGTCTAGTTTCCAAATATACTTTCACTTCCCAAAATGGTGCCAATATGCCTTATCAAAAACCTATTCTCCCAATACTGGTAAACGCGCAGCGCCAAGGCCAAAAATAGTGTAGAAACATGATTTTTTGATGGTTTTTGGCCTTTTTGAGGGACCAATTTTGCTCCAAATATCCTAAAACTCTTTGAGGTTGATTTAATTATCATTAGGAACATGAATATGCTGACCATTTTCCATTTTTATGGCCCAAAAAAGAGTGCAATGCCAGTGGCGCTGTGCATTTAGCACAATTTTTGCATGTTAAATTGTCAAAAAATCAAAATGTGCACAAAAGTGCCAAAATTGGAATTTTGCTTGCTGATCAAGGGTTAGAGGCCTGGAGGGACACCTCAACAAGAATATTGAGCTTCTCTTTCTCCTTTGACTCGGTCAAAGGCCGAATCTTTGCATGGGCACATTTGAGCTTGGCCCTTGCAATCCTGTTTCTCATGGAATAATGTCTTGCCATCTTCCTCTGAATGTCAATGTCCTTCTTTGCCTTCTCTAGTAGACCCTCTAGATGAAAATTGGCCCTCTCAAGCCACAATTCTCTATCCCTACTAATCTCTATGGCAAGCAGCTCACTTGGAGTGACCTGCTCTGCCAATTCTGCCTCTTCTTTCCTTTCCCGGGCTAAAGCCCTCTTCAGTCCAATGGTCCTCGGTCTCTGCCTAGGAAGCTGATCTTCCTCACCATCACTGTCATAAAAAATGCCCAAGGTCTCATCCAACAAAGCCTTGTCCTTTCCTGCTTCTCGCTGAGCTCTGATTGCCTTGACCTCACTGATGGTCTGTTTTGTCTTTAGCTGCTGATTCTCTAGCTCAAGAAAGTCAATCACATTCTTTGATCTACCAAGATTAGCTTGAGGCTCACTAATCTTGGCATCTTTACCTCTGATCAATGCATCTGTGATTCTAACCTCATCCTCATCATCAAGGTCAATCAATTGAAACTCTTGCTCAGTTTCATGTTTGTCCTCCTCCTCAATAATGATAGGCTCTGTAACCTTTTCCTTTCCTTTCTCTACCTATTTTGTTGATGAAGAAGGCATGGCCCCTTTCACACTAAGTGAAGCAAACACATGCCTGTGGCCACTCTGATATGTCAAAGGAAATGGCTCAATGTTAATAATTTTAGTGCTAGTTGTGTCAATGTACCTTTCACTGCTTGATGCTCTGGTATCATGATATGATGGTAAGCAGTTGTGGAAAGGTGATGAGGAGGGATCAACATGAGGTGAATGGATGTGAGTGGGTGGAGATGTATGAGCAGCGGGATGTGATGGAGAAGGGGATACAGGAGGATGAGATGATGAAGGAACATCTTGCTCATGATGGTAGTGAAAACCTCATTGGCAATGAATGTATCCCATGGAATGTTTTTTCTGCTGAAGCTGACGCATGACCACCATCTTGATGAGTGAATGGTGAAATAGGCTATGCATTTTCTAATTGTAATCCCTTTTTTGCACAATGTAAGCCATCTTGTCAATGCTACGGAAAAGATAATAAGGCAAATGCAACATTCTAACTCTAGTGAAATGCATGAGAAGATGAATATGATATGAGTAGAGGTGGGAAAACCTTCCCTCACAAGTGAAGTATTTCGTTATTATCCTCATCATGGGCACATACCGGTGAAGGAGATGAGAAAAAGGGAAAATGGACTTCTTGTGATCTTTGTACCTAGGTTTGAGGTACGGTTCATAATAGCTCATGTCCAAGTTTTCTTTTTTAAACCACCTCTCTCCCACACTAGGGATTCCTGTAGCAGCTGCAATGGCATTGGTGGACATATCAAATGTAACTCCAACAAGATTGACCTGCTTGTCATGTATGTTGATGATGAACAATCTTGTTAACTCTGGGTGATTTGGACTTGCTGCACTCTCTCACAAAACTCAAATCAGCCCACATGCTTAAAGCAAGAGACAATGAGAGGATATGCCACGAGTTCCCTTGTGGTGATGGGTTCAAATCTATTTATTTTCACTCCCTTGTGATCATTTCTCCTTGGCATTTGTGCCTTACCAACAATGTCACTATTTTCTTCCTCAGACATCTTCAAATTTTGATTTGGAAACCCTAGGGTGCAAGTGAAATGAGATGAAGGAAAGGGGATGAGATGAATAGCTTGAAATATGAAGGGAATGAGTGTGAGTGAAGGGAATGTGTGTAGGGACAAACTAGATAATTTAAAACCCTAAATCAATGAAAATACCTTGTTTATAACTGATATTTCCTTATAGGAGGATGAAAGAAGGGTAAAAACAGTGATCACAAGCTAAAATTAGGGTTTCCTTTAGAGTTTCATTTCCATTCATTTAAGAATAACCAAATAGTTTAGAAATAGGGCTTATGTCACGTAATTACCATTTAAAAAGTGTTTGGAGGACTTTGGCAAGAATTTGGAGAAGATTTGAAATGATTTGGGCTGATAGAACAGTGACCAACCTTCCTTAGCTAGGCGCGCAACACCAAGGAACTTAACACAAATTCGCTCAGAAAACCCTGAAATTCTTCTTTGTTGGATGCTCGTGATGTTTTGAAAGGAAACAATGACTCATTTGAAATGTAAAATGTGCTTTTATAGGCTTGTGGATTTAATTTAACTTGAAAAACCCACTTTCTAATGTTTGAAGTCTTTTTCCTTTGTCACTGATACTCTTTGACACTTTTTCATTTGCAGGTTGGATCAATCTGGAGTTAGCTTTTCTTTCGTTCACTGAGGCTTGACATGTTTACTTTGACAACTTTAGGATTTCATTGTTACATATAGTACCATAAATTACATTTGAACAAATAAAAATAAATTACATAAATGAATTTTTTTATCAAAATGACATTTTGATAAAAAGTCCTAAAACTAAAACTACAACCTTTGAAGTAAAATGAAACCATCATAATGATCATAATCAATCCCTCTCATATATGTGATGACCTCATTAGAATGAAGGAAAGACCTTGATAAATGCAAAACCCTAATGACCTAGTGAAAATGCTTTTGACCTGATTTTGAATGAGATTTTGACTTAAAGATTTTCAAGTGAAAATAGAGCATTGTCATAGGTTATTACGCTCAAAGAGGCATGGGAATGAGTCAGCAATATGATCTTGGATTGAGAAAAAGTTTATTTGACAATGAAAACCATCAGCGGAGTAAATTTATTTCATGACCTAACAGAGTGGTATACCAAGATTAACTTATCATTATATACCAAGATTAACTTTTGTTGGTATATAATGATAAGCCTTGCTCAAAGATCATTTCCCTAGAGGGCTGAAGACATCCTTCCTACAGTGAAACCAATGATCACCCAAGTACCAAAACAAAACAAATGTAAAACTCCCAAAAAAACCCTCTCGCTTTATTTTCTGTTCTTTTAAAGGGTCAAAGATCATAATTTCAGAAGTTGTCTTCTTTTTACCCAAAAACCTCTCGCTTGATTTTTTGTTCTTCTAAAGGGCCGAAGGTTATAATTTTACAACTTAACTTCTTTTACCCAAAAATATATCTTTTGATTGTCTGTTCTTCTAAAAGGCTGAAGTTTATAATTTTAAAACTTGACTTATTTACCCAAAAACCTCTCACTTGATTTTATGTTCTCCTCAGGGTCGAACGTTATAATTTTAGTTTTTGACTTCTTTTTTAATTCACATTAACGTTCATAACTAAGAAGAGAGGTATGAACCTATTTTTATATGTCTTGGAGGGGTTCTAATGATGATCGTTTAAGGAGTTAGGAAGGGGATTCTTAGATGGACGTCAGAATAGGAATTACTAGGAATTAAAGGATTAAAAAGTTTATATTAAATGAGCCTCGTAATTAAAGTAAGGAGGGTTGTGAGTCTTATGTATACTTTTTGGTCTTTTAAAACGATGGACGTATAAAAATAATATTTATTTTAAGAATAATATATTTATCTAAATAATATTTAAATTAAATATATTTGTTAAAGATTTTATTTAGAAATATTTTCATTATGGTTAGAAATTTGAAATTAATGATTGGCTTAGTGCATATGGTCCTACCAAGGTTGTGAAGTTGGTGATTGGTTTATTTCCTTTGGTTCTTGAATTTATTCAACTTATACATAGTGAGATTAATGTGATAAAAAATTTCATATGTATACAACGGTAGGATGAAGTGTCAAGTCACTAACCCCTAGAGTTTTAGCCCACAAAATTGGGTCTTCAATTTCAAACCCAATTTTCTCACAAACTAGGAGGAACCATGGGGTGTGCCACATACCAACATAAACATATATTTGAGTAGAAACTAATCACATATATATCCAACACAAACTCAATGGTTTGAACCTTCAAAAATCCTCGACAAGGTTGGGGTACATCCTCAGTCTAGAGAACACAAATCTGAGGACTTGGGTTTTCAACCATCCAACATCATATTTTCTATCTTGATGTAATCTCACAATTACTAGAAAGTGTTCATTAACCATTTTACATCAATAAATAGTGTTCTAGTCAAAATCAAACTGAGTAAAATCCATAAATTGACATCAATAATAACACCATACAACAATTAAGTATTATTTTGCTCTCATTTTATTACTATTATAAGTATTTTTTCCACCCAAAACTTCTAGTTGCATTCTACATGCGACGTGGAGGTCAATTTTGATAGGGAAATTAGTGGATCTTAGCCACATGATGCTATCTAAGATGTATGAGTAATTCTCCTTCCAGCTACCTTGTTTTGTCTTTTAATCATGATGGTCAATGTGATTTATGGTTGAGATCGAAGGTGAGGGAAATCTAGGGTTAGTTGGAGTAACTACCCATGGCCTCTTGTCATTCCATTGCTCATTTTCAATCTCACGGGTTGAGATAGAGTCTCGAAACTTAAGGTTTTCCCAATTTCACGACTATAGTGCATCCTTATCCATTTTAAGGTCGAATCATTACAATTTGGTACCTTTGGGATACAATAGTGCGTGTAGGAACTCTGGTTACGATGGAATGAAGAATTGGAACCCCCGTGTTAGCTTCCTCTTACATTTCTGGTAAAGAATATCAATGACAAATATTTCAAAGGTTGAGTTCTTATCCAATCTCCTTTAATCATTTTTACGAGGTAATCGTTACGACAAATGGATCTTCTGGCACAAATTTTCTTTTGCCTGAACGACCAACATAAGTGGCCAACCATGCGTGCACAGGTAAATTTTGTTCGGGTCCAATTTCTATCTCATGGGTAGCTTCTCATAATTGTTAATTTGTGAACCTTAGGGGTAAGGTTGCAGCTCCTTGAACTTCTCTACAAATGGTATAACCCTTGTTAAATTACTAATTTTTTTTTTTAAATTATGCTTAAGGTTTATATTTGGAAAATTCTAATTGCTCATCTTTCCTTGCAGGCATACTCTATCGATAGATTTTCTCACTGATTTACGATTCACCTAGGTTCTAACATATATTCTAATCTCCTCTATGGTGCTCGACCATGGTGGTGAAACCCTTATAGGGTTCTTTTAATTCTTAGGGTTTTTAATAAGAAGAAAGGGAAATTATTTTACGATCTATCTACTTTTCTTGAGTTCTTAAGAATCCACAACATTTATATATGTTTTCTTAGAATCTTGTTACTTAATGTATGAGGTTGGTCAGCGTTGGTATCAATAGTTTCTATATGTTCATTTTTAAAAGAAAGGTATTTGTGAGTTTTTTTGATTGGTCTCCCTTCTAATGTGGGTATCAATACTTTTTTCAAATTTAGTTAATTTGGTGCTTGGTCTCAATTGCCAACCATAGTTGTTATTAGAGGAACATTCATGGGGATTGAAGGGACTATCTTTTTCGATGTTATCACTGTTTAAAAACTATTTAAAAACTCTTCCATATATAAATGTGATAAATTTTGTAGATTTTTCTCTTTATTCGAACACCTATATTTTCTCTTTTTAAAATACTTATGTCGGTAAAGATAATAGAGTTGCAACTGTGTTTTTTGTAGAAGTGATGATAACACTCACTTGATCTATTTTCTACTATAATTATTCTCCATCTCTATATTACTTTTGGATATTTATACATATGCAAATGTAAAAGTAAATTGTGTGTGTGTATATATATATTATATTGTCTTAAAATACTTTAGACCAAAGGACTTAGCAGAACCTGTTATGGGATATGCCAAATATTTTTGTGTCCTAAAACTACCTGGAGTCTAGCACTATTTCCACCCAGGTAGGTTGACAGAACCCTGGTTAACCAGTTCTCCTGTGGAAACTAAGATAACCTCATTTATTTAATAATTTACATGCTATGTATTCATAAGTTTACATATACATATTTTATTACATATAATTTCTTTATTGTTGTACTAGCTTTACCATTTATTATGATGACAGAGAATCTAGGCTAGCAAGGTTAGATAGGAACTTATATGTTTATCAATCTTTTACTAAAACCCTTACCTGCATACACAGATTTTTTTCCCAGAACCTCTAGTATAGGCATTTACCTTTCCCACTTTGAACAACCGCCACTGGCTACAACAAGTTAACTGCAACTTGCAATTTTCGCTTGACCTGTTACAAGTTAGGAATGCATATACCAATACTCATTAATAAAAACTGTAGGTTACACAATCAAGATATTACAGTTAAATATGTAGATATAGACTCAAACATCCTAATCTACTTTCTTAATATCGTTTGTTTTTTTTTTCCAAAATTTTCCAATCATAATTATTCAACAATTACTTGAAAACAAGCATAGAACTTATCTAAGTTTTTTCTAGGAATCTATGAAGGGATATCACGGTCGTCCATGTCGTAAGTTTGCTTTCACAGCTAGCTACTCCTGATCTCTACTCCTCTTTGTCAGAGAAATAATGCAGGAAAGTTTTCAAAATATTTTCTCTTGAACCCTTAAAGCAACGTCCTACTTTGTTCCTTGCGTTTAAACAAATATTTCTCTCCCACTGGTTAATATGCTTAGGAACAACTATATTTCTCTCTTGTAGTTTTATTACATGGAGTTCAATTCATTTCAGTTCTGTCTCTGCCAAATTTAACCAAATAATGGAAAAAGGATAAATTTTTCCTTCTTCTGTTCTCGCCCTCTTCTTGGGCATAAATTTTCCAACTATTTCGATTACAATTAGGATTTAAGTTCCACATGAAATCTCTTAAAACATTACCATTGATGTTAACAAACAAAAATGATTTATTTTCCATTAATAAAAGTAAATATTTAGATCAACGAATCATCTCTATTCTTTTAGCTTTTCTAGCCATAATTAAATAATAAAAAATCATAAATGGTTATCCAGGGGTGTTACAACACCTATTATGGTGTATATGGCCATTAATGCTAACCTAGTGATGTTAATACGACCCTCTTGATACTCAACTAATACCATCCTTGGAGCCTCTTTTGCCAAGAAATGGAACTTTACATATTATATTACCATTGATCAAAACATAACCAAATATCACTAAGATTCCATTACGATGAAATGCACCCAATGCCCATGCATAGTACACCCACAACTACAATATAGTATATGAATTGGCCTAATCCCCTGTGGCCACGTCAACTCTAGAGGTCCTTTGGATATGCCCTTCAAAAAGGAAGGCTCAAATATCCACTTTAGGCATTGTGGATCCTTCAAACGATCACATGATTGTATTCAACATTGAAAAATTAGAATGCCCACATTTACCCCCATCTGTATATTTCCAAATCCAATTTGTGATTAAGAATGAAATCATCCAAGTTACATTTCATTGTTGATGGAGATGCACCCACATGTGTGATGTTTTTCCAAATCTGGAAGAAAGCTCAGATCTCCTAAACTCATTCCATCTACAATCACCCTATATGTGTAGGATTATCACCCACCACAACCTAAAGGGTTATACTAGAATTGTCCCATCAAGGTTGTAGGTAAACAATTCATGCTTGATGTCAAGGTAATTGATTCCCCCTTATAATATAACATCCTATTGGTTTATAGCTTCATGTACACCATAAAGTCACTTCGCTCATCTGTATACCATACCATGAGCTTCCCTCATAATGGGAATATTTTAACAATCAACCAACTGACCTACCATGATCCCAAGTATCATATTAATCCTAATAATGTGATTTACCCCATGTCTGGAAACTAGGTCACCCCTTCTTTGTCTAACATTAGACCAAGGGTCTATAGGGATTCCACCTTTATTGGGGATTGTTATGGCCCATTTCTTATATTTAACATACCTAGCTCATCCCAAGTGTGTCTGATGTCTAGATTCCACTCCTCTCAAAGGGCTCAAGCCCCTTGTTCATATCCATTTCCTCAATAACCTACCCCCGTAACTTCAACATCTTGGAATTGAGGCATTCCCCATGGCTATTATCCCTTTGGTTAAATACCTTTCTTGTACCCATTTTAAGTAATAGTTAGTACCCATTTAATGGCCATGTTTATATTTTCCCAATCTAACCTTAAGGATTCAATTTTTTTACTTGCATCCTGCAACCACTAACTCGTTCTCTCAACAAACACCCTACTTGGACTTGAAATAAGTTAGACCTATTCCTATAGCCACTCCAACTGCTTCAATTCCCATGCAAACTTATCTTGAGTCACTCCTATTGAGAAAGAAGTTGTGAAGGGGAAAAATGATAAGAAGAAAGGGGGAACCTATTGTTGGGCCATTAAATTGTCATTCTTATCACCATTTCTTAACATATATTTCATCCATTCCTGCCATTCTTTTATCACATTATTTATCATAATTTATCATTTAATCCCATTTCATAATTATTTATGCTCTTATGGATAAGTAATATTTATTCTCCTTTATTTTCAATAAATTGAATATTATTTTTAATTTTTTTTGTAATTGATGCTTTATTAATGAATTTTTTATAACTCATGATTTTAGTCTCCAAGATCTCTTTCAGATTGAAAATCTGATCTTCAGTTCATAATTAAATATTCCAACTCATAAATTCATTGGAATAACAAGTGACAGTTTTGCGTTGGACATTTCGGGTAAAAAAGGAAGAATATCGAAAATATGAGACATGGGTTTTGTGCAGAACAGACCAAATTAGTTTGTCAGTGAGAAGTTTTACAAAATTTGGTCTTCGTTGGGAGAAACACAAGGTTCTTAGAAGGATATATTTGCAAATTTTCTATTATGGCTGGTTTCCAAATTTCCCCAATTGCAATAATCAGATTCGACTTATTACAACTGAATCATGGCGGAAAGATCTCTTAGATTTTGTAATCAGTTGGTTGGAAATTTCCCTTTTGTAGCTTGTATATTTAAAGGACCCAAATCATAGAGATAAGGTGATCATCATCTTGAGTCTATAACTTTCAATAATCATAATACAAAAATATTGTGTTGTTGTTACATGTGTTGTCTGAGGAAGGGCCTTGCTAGGGAGGAAGGGCCCTCCTCTTTAGCAAGGACTGTATCGGTTAAGGTAGCTGTACATATTTCTTCTTCACTTTACGATCTGGTGGAAGTGATTTTGTTTCTATTCTTGCTGTGAGTAGATCTGCTTCAATTTCAATATCATTATGCTGTTACACATATGTAATTAGAAATACCAGCTGGTGTAATTGTTGTGTGGTGCGCTAGGTACAATTAATTGAGGCTTGATTACATTCCTTTAGATTGTTTTTATTTATGCATGAGTGATTTATTTCAGCGTTTGATTCAACAACGATTTCTCATTCATTTGATTTTCTTTTAGTTTGATGTATAGACATAGACAGTGTGACTGTCATTGAAATAAAAGACTTCACTGGATTGATAATTTATGTGTACCGTATTATTCATTTAACAATGATTAATACAATCCAACATTTTGGCGTCGTTGCTGGGGATGGTAGTGACAATATTATCAAATAGAATTGTTTGTTTGATGATAGAGTGTTCCTAGTTTGCAACTGCTGGGCGATAAGACGAGAGGTAAAAACATGCGCATCACTCTAACATACCTGGGCGGGCTCACCATTGCTACACTAGGGCACTTACAGGTGCAAATTTTGGGTGTTTTTTTGGTGTGTCTTCAGCTACACAATTGTTGGGTGGTAAGACGAGAGGTAAGAACCTGTGCATCGCTATAACATACCTGGGTGGGCTCACCATTGTCTCACTGGGACACTTATAAGTGTGACTTTTTGGGTGTTTTTTTAAGCGTGTTTTCAGCTACACAATTTTTGAGCAGTAAGATGAGAGGTAAGAACCTGCGCATCACTCTAAAATACCTAGGCAGGCTCACCATTGTCTCGCTGAGACACTTAGAAGTGTGATTTTTTGGATGTTTTCTTCAGTGTGTCTTTAGCTATATAGTTGCTGGGTGGTAAGACGAGACACAGTGCATCGCTCTAACATACTTGGGCGAGCTCACCACTGTAGAAACTGAAGCACTTATAGGAAGGATTGATACACATAGGGGCCATGTGTGCCAGTAGGCCAATAGAGAAATCCACAACACCCCCCACTCTAACTAACTACAAGAAAGCCCCCAAAATTCATGGGATGAGGTCAAGGAACAAAGCATCAAAACAATGTGGAACCCAGTTGAATAACTTCACGATGTGAAAAATATGGGAAATCATGACTATATTGAAGACTGGTTTCACTCTATTGTTTGTTTGCAACATCACTCCATACTTCAACAATTCTTGGCACAATCCTTAACAGGGAAGTTGGTCTCTCTTACCCTAGTACTTATTAACATACATCTTTCAATTATGGGTATGTGCATACTTGAAGCCTTATTTTTAAAATGTCTTCATTAGAGGTACTCTTATACGTAAATATATTTATTTTTCAAGGTAGAGTAGTGTAGTGTAGAAAATAGAATACATGAAGACACAAATAAATAAATTTCTTTATATGTAAAAATAATTGTTTTTGTTGCAACATGCTGTGAAAATTAACATAAATGATCAATATTTGGATTTATTTAGGTATGTATATGTGTTATATTGAAAAATTAAATTCCTACGAACACTCATATTCATTTTGATCACCTTCTTGGAAAAATTCCTTCATTATCATATCTTATGGCTTGCAGGCTATGAAAATTCTGGAAAAATAGTCGGGACAATCATGTCTTGAGGGACTCAATGGGAATAATTTCAAAGAAATGTTTCTATCTTACATAGCCCTTTATATCTAATTTCTAACCCAATTTGAATCACTCGATTTTGATTTGAAACGAAAACGTTATGACCAAAACAATGACAAGATGTCTAGTAGGCAGCTCAGGAACATAATTGGGACAATCCATTTTTGGAGGCCTAAATGAATAGATTTTGGAAACATGTTTCTATGGTATATTCCCCTATGAATCTAGTTTACAACGTAATTTGAATCACTTTATTTTGATATTTTATGAGAAAGTTATGACCACAATACTGACTGTATATCATAAATAAACATTCTTAAAACTCTGTTTTTCCAGTCGTTCACTAGAGGATTTGACCCATAAATTATTGTTTCCTTAAAAAAATGTTATTTTTGGTTATAGCTACATGAATATAATTAAATATCCAATTTGAATCAGTTCAATCTGTCATCAAACAAAAACGTTATGCTTAAAATATTAACTATTGGTCTGAGATGGAAAATAAAAAATGACTATGTTATGCAGGTTGTTCTATGAAAATTTAACATACCATTAAATGGAATTTTTAAAACCTGTTTCTATTGGAGACATATCTCTAAATTCACTTTCATTTGGCTTTGGAATCACTCAAATCAGATGAAAAACAAATAATTTATGATTTAAACATTGTTGGTTAGTATGGTTGGCCACCACTCCCCCGCAGGTAATTAATTTTACTTTGTTATTTTTTCCATCGATTTGTTTTATAGTGTACCTAATTGTTATTTTTTTGCATATGTATTGAATGAGGAGAGCCCGCACATCTCTCTTCTTCCGTGATTTTATGTTTTTATTGCAGGTAGATGATTATTTTTTGCAGGTCCCAAGAGAATAAATGAGGTTAATTTATGAACAAGTGATTTTTGAAGACAATGATAATGAAATAAGAACATTTTCAAAGATGTTTCCTCACATGGAGAAAAACACATGAATAATTTTCATCACTTAACGGATTTATAACATGATAAATGAGGAATTAATTTCCATTTGAAGATCCAAGTCATTTCCGAAAAAAACATTTTTTTTCCATTCATTCACCATTCACAGACTGATGATTCCCTTAGAAAACAACATTGATGCAACAAAAATCATAACCATTGTAACTTAAGTTATTTATTTATTTATTGGTTTTCAATAAAGAGTAATTTATTTTCTGATTTCTCTTATTTTTTTATGCTTCAGGTATTGTTTATTTCAAAGTGACATTTTTTTTGTTTTGTTCTCAAAATAAAAGAAGCGAGTTCTTAACTTTCACGATGTTGTTACTCCAGAAATTTTTTCCAAGTGCTGGATGTTGTCACTTCGTCGGTGCTATGACTCTGTCGCTGATGTTACTCCGTCATTGCTATTACACCGTCAGTGTTGTTACTCCATTACTGCTGTGACTCCATCACTGCTGTTACATCGTCAGTGCTGTTACTCCGTTACTACTGTTACTCTGTCGGTGTTGTGACTATGTCACTGTTGTTACTCCGTCATTTCTGTTATATCGTTAGTGCTGTTACTCCATTACTACTGTGACTCTGTCACTGCTGTTACTTTGTCACTGCTGTTACACTGTCAGTGTTGTTACTTTGTCACTCTTGTTACTCCATCATTGTTGTTACTCCTTTGGTGCTGTTACTCCTCCGATGTTGTTACTCTGAAATTTTTTCTAAGTATCCGGTGCTGTTACTCTAGGAAATTTTCCAATTGTTTGGTGCTGTTACTCCTATGAGACTATTACTCCTTCGGTGATGTTACTCCATGGATATATTTTTCTAAGTACTTGGTGTTGTTACTCCACCAAGGTAAGTTTTGAGGTACGTCCTCGACTGACTCTGTGGATTTAATTGGTATTTTACTTATGAAATGACCAACTATGACTGATGACATACATACTTTAGTTGGTGGGAGGTCTTTTATTTATTAATAAGGATGATTATTATGGTAAGTCTTGTCAGGAATGATTCACTCTTGATTCCTCATTATTTTGTAAAGTGACTAATCCTCCTTCATGTCACCTTCCTAACATTGTTCTTTTTCCCTTTTCCCTATTATTGCCTAAGTCATGGTTGTTGTTACCACAATCACAACTACTGTCGTTGGCCAATTTTCACGTTGAATTCAACATATGTAGGTCTTTTTGATTTGTTTTTCTCTTTGGTGAATGGGAAATACTTTTAATGGTCTAGGCCCTCTTTGACATAATGATTGGGTAGTCAAATTATCTTTTTTTATCTATAAACATAATCTTATTTTTATCTATAAACATAATCTTATTTTTAAGGAACAATTATGCAAAGATGATTTTATCATGTCAGCTTTCGACTTTCCTAATTGGTCAAGTCCCTAATGTTGTAAAATTTATGATGATGAATACATAATTTTATTTAAATCTTTCCACCATTATCTAATGAACTGTTCCTCAACCCAAATCTCAATAATGAAAAATATATTTATCAGCATTCATTTGAAGGTTATCAGTTTTTGAGAAGCAAAACTATCAAAGTTGAAATAGTTACTACACAACTTTTTATGCCATCCCTAGCTCTTAAGGAACTGACCTGCCACCCCATCTATTAAGTAATATTTTATTGATTATCAATAACCATATTTTAATTTTAAACATAAATAATCAACTAGAGGATAGGAGGTCTCATCACAAGCCGACTTACCACGATCATAGGTCCTAATAAAGTGACATTACCATTGTTGGTCACCAAGCCACGGTAATGGCCTTTAGTCATAAAACTTAAGGACAAGAGGTCTCATCACGAGTTGAATTTTTCACTTTCTTAGCTCCCGTGAATGGCATTGTTATTAACTGGTTACCACGCCAGAACAATGATCTTCAATTGACATCTAAGTAAATTGAAAGGCTTTTTGTAACTATGTACTTATTTCTAATAGATGGGACACTGGCATCTCAATGGGTTAAAAAGGCATCCCTTTCGAGACTATGGACACCTGCTGGCAGCAGTGGCTATGCCTATGGTGTATAAGTTAATTTAATACTATAATCTACTTGGCTACCTTGTTTTCTCAAAGCCAATTTATGATAAAGATGACTGTTGCATATACAAGGTTTTCCAGAACTCATGGTTCATGGGGTAGTATTTAATTAGCTCTTAGATGATGGTGGTTTTGGTTTATATCTATTATTGAGTTATAAATATTTAATTTACATATCAGGGATGAAACTTTTAGGATAATTGATAGTTGAAATTTTGTATCATTTAATCCATCATTCCTTTATTCTACAAGTATCATATCTTTAACCAAAGGTAGTTTCTTTGTCCAATCAGTCACCATTTATTCATAGCTTAACAACACCACTAATGTTTTGAGGTGGAATAAAGAGGCCTAATTCTGATTCTGAATCCCAAGTAATTGGACATACCTTGAAAAACAAAGACTGAGATAACTAATTCTTATAATTTCTATGCTCATAACAACCAAAGCTTATGGGTATAGGGAATGCATATTTTCCCTTCTTATCCATTATTATCCCATGCCATTCACAATATGATTATGTCACTTTTATATGTAATGAGGTAATTAAGGTGATGAATTACTGATTAAGGATACTCATGAGATGTTTTAAAGATGACAAGGAAACTAATCAATTTGGTGGAAGGAAACCGTGCTACACTTTCTGATTACTTTTTTCAGCTTGCATGGCTTCCACCTTGCACATTACTTTCAACATCACCTCAGCTTACATCAAATTCAAGAAATATAAATCCATACATGTCATTACATATTTTTATGGAGGTAAAACTTGAGGTAAAATATCATAAGGTTTTGATTTATTAAAAGTTTAGGAGAATGTCATGAAAGACCATTGAGCATTATTCACTCATATTTTTCAACCATTATTTCCCCTTCTTTACCACTTCCATTTTTCCAAGACACAAAATCTTTCCGTTTGGGGGAGTGTTACTTTAATTATCATGAACATGCCATTAATATTATTTTTCATCCATCGATCTCCTTATTCATTCTCAAAATCTCCTTTATTCCATGTTGTTATATACCAAACAAAGATTTCAACCATGATTATAGCAACCACCTCAATTTTTCTTCTAGTGTAGAATGAGGGCATGCCAATTCTCCAGTTTGGGGGAAGGTTTGATATGCATGATGAATACTTTCTCATTTCTTCCTCATTTAATCTATACAATCCCAAAATTGAATTGTGTATATTCTTAAAACTATCAACTGGATTATTGTGATTTTTGGACAACAAAGAGGTATCATTAAACCCAAAAATTTTCAAGATAAACCAATTTGTAAATTCCAAAAAATCATGAATTATTACCTACAACCATTTTGCTGACATATTCAAATCCATTCATTGCATTGATTTGATTTTTGAATTGGATTTGCTTACAAAATTTAAGAAAAATCTGGTTTGTAGTGAAGTTTGTTTTTAATTGTATCATAATTTGTTGCAAATACATATATATATATGGTTGAAATTAAATATAAAAATTGTTTTAAGGAAGAATTTGGGGAAGAAGCCTTCTCTTCCATCAATATCATGCGCTAGGGTGACATTTTGATTATTTTGCTACAACTTGGTTAATACAAAGGCATTGGGTTGCATGAGGACATGCAACATGTTCAATTTAGGGGAGATGTTGGGCCATTAGATTGTCATTCTTATTACCATTTATTAACATATATTTCATCCATTCATACCATTATTTTATCACATTATTTCTCATAATTTATCATTTAATCCCATTTCATAATTATTTATGCTCTTATGGATAAGCAATATTTATTCTCCTTTATTTTTAATGAATTGAATATTATTATGAATTATTTTGTAAATGATGGTTTATTAATGAATTTGTTATAACTCACAATTTTAGACTCGAAGATCTCTTTCAGATTGCAAATCCAATCTTCTGTTCATAACTAAATATTCTAACTCAAAAATTCACTGGAATAACAAGTGACAGTTTTGCGTTGGACATTTCGGGTAAACAAAGAAGAATATAAAAAATCCGAGACATGGGTTTTGTCCAGAATGAACCCAATTAGTTTTTCTATGAGGATTTTTCCAAAATTTTGTCTTCCTTAGGAGAAACACAAGGTTATTCGAAGGATATATTTTCAGATTTTCTGTTGTGGCTGTTTTCCAAATTTCCTCAATTGCAATAATCAAATTCGACTTGTTGCAGCTGAATCATGGTGGAAAGATCTCTTATATTTTGTAATCAGTTGGTTGGAAATTTCCCTTTTTTAGCTTGTATATTTAAAGGACACAAATCATAGAGAGAAGGAGATTATCATCTTGACTCTGTAACTTTCAATCATCATAATACAAAAATATTGTGTTGTTGTTACATGCGTTGTCTAGTTTAATTTCCATTTAGTTTCTATCTCTTCTTGCGCACTGCTAGGCAGGAAGGGCCCTCCTCTTTAGCAAGGACTGCAATGGTTAAGGTAGTTGTACATATTTCTTCTTCTCTTTACGTATTGGTGGAAGTGTTGTTGTTGTTGTTCTGGCTGTGAGTAGATCTACTTCAATTTCAATATTATTATGCTGTTACACAGATGTAATTATAAATATTATCTAGTGTAATTGTTGTGTGGCATGCTAGGTACAGTTAATTGAGGCTTGATTACATTCCTGTAGATTATTTTTATTTCTGCATGAGTTATTTCTTTCAGCATTTGATTTAACAACAGTTTCTCTTTCATTTGATTTGCTTATGGTTTGATATATCAACACAAACAATGCGACTGTCATTGAAATAAAATAATTCCATGGATTGATAATTTATGTGTATTGTCTTAGTCATTTAACAATGATTAATACAGTCCAACACCTATCAGATAATCCACATGTTAGACTCTTGTAATTCACAATATCACAAGGTGACTAATTATTTCTCAGATTTTTCATACTGAAAATAATATTCCATGGCTATCATTTATTTTCAGAAAAAGAAGGGAAATCCTAATTGTCAAGAGCATCAAAGGAAGCTATCTGCTTTTCATTTTAGTTGAAAGAGAAAAGTGTTGCTGATTAGGTGTGATGGTGAGAAAAATCCATATTGCTCTCATTCATTTCATCTACCCTCTTTTTACCTTTTCATTTTTCTAGATTTCAAAGTCCCACGCTTCATTTCTTTCAAAACCCATAGTTTAGCGCTTTGAATCCCATTTAATCCCCATAAACCACATACATAACCTTTCGGGAATTATCAATTCATAAACCCACTTATATTAAAGTCTAAAATTTTAGTGTTATAGCTTCGCCCACCCATTGAACATCGGTATTATATTACATATCATAACAAACTGCCGCCTAAAACTTTTGGTAGGACCCTTAACTTTATCGTATATTGGCAATAACATGCTCCATTACCATATTCGTTGGTTATCGCTCCAAAATGCCGATGTGATATCAAGTGGGACCCTTCCCTGCTTACCGCCGCGTCGCTCCCATCGCATGTCGCATATATTACTGCCAAAAATTCATCGCTATCCATCTCCAAATACGATTTGCGATCTTCGATAATCCTGACCCCACCATTCCACGTCACCCATTTCCACTGCACAAATATTAACACTCACCCTTTGTTGTTCATATGTAAAACATGCGATCTGCGATATTACGGGCGGGCCCACCTCCTTGCCACGTCACCCTTTTCTCCCACTGCACTTCATACTGCGCAAAGATTAGCACATACCTCCTACTCCCCCATATGTAAAACCTGCGATTCACGATGTGCGGGTGACCCCACCTTCCCTGCAACGTCACCTTCCATTCCCATCGCACATCGAACACTGCGAATCTTAAAGTTCAACTTTTGCCACTCGTAGCAAAGGCTTCCGATTTTCGATTGTGATGTGAGTTCGGGCCCCACCTCCTTGCCACATCACGTCCACCTTTAAATTCCCTGAATATATCTGCCATATCTGCGCATCTCCCTGCATCCGACGATCCTTATTTTTTTTTGGCCCCCCTGCAGCCTTCGAACTTTAACCATGGGGGGGGGGGGTATGAAACGGGCGGTATCCCTTACCACCATCCCTGCTACGTGCCGCCTCTCCGCTAATTTGCACCCCCCTTCTTCGATACCACTTACTACCCTCACCCCCTTCCGAAAATAGTTTTCATTGTTCGAACAAAACCACCACTACTGTTCCACATCCACCTATAGACCCCTGTCATCATAGCTCCACGTTGGCTTACCAGGCCAACCAGATCCCATGACGACACTGCATTCTGATGCCCGGTAACTTGAACAAGGTTTTGTATAAGTTATAAATGGACAATGGGTTTTCTGTTAAGCTCCCTAAAACAGTCACCGATGCAGCAAGAGACAGAGGAAGTTAGAGACATAATAGCCATCATTACATCCAAAACATTCTGCTCAGCATCCTTTACACCAAGGTAGAAGCCAATATGTCAGAGCCATTAGTGCCTCTTCTGTTGGGTGTGGAGCCTGATTATCTTGTTTACTTTGTATCACAACATTGGACTCCTATACCTTCAAAGGGGCGGCAACGCCGCCCGTAATTAATCGCTGCCATGGGGGGTCCAGGGGGGTGTGGCAGCACTTTTCGGAGTCCCCCCCTGGTGGGGGTTTTTGGCGGCAGTGCCCCCGAAGCTAAAAACAGATGTAAAATTGCCTTGTAAAAGTATAGTAATTTCTAGTCAATCTGGGCCGTTCATTAGGCAAATGATCTGACGGTAGAATTTATGTTTAGATTACGGTTTTTTGCCCTAGAAGGAAACCTCCTTGTATATATGAGGGTATTGTATTGTGGCTATGTATTATGTGTGTATTCTCGGAGCGAGAAAAAAAGAGGGAGACTGTGAGAGAGAACAGAGGATATTACAGCGGATCTGCTGTAGGTTTTGTCTCTTCATTTTTTGCTGGATAATAGAAAGGAAGGACTGGCTGTTTGGGGTGGACGTAGCCCAAAATGGGTGAACCATGTATATCTGTGTCTCTCTGGTTTTATGTGTTTTGTGTGATTGTATTTTTTCGCATATTATATGTGTTGCATTACTCCATAATATATAATTTTCTAACAACTGGTATTAGAGCCGAAGGTATATTTGGCTGATAAACTCGCAGGAAAGAAGGGTTCCTGGTTCAAGTGGGAGCAATGGCGGAAGATGGTAAGTTTAGGGTAGAGAAATTTAACGGCCAAAACTTTCCACTGTGGAAGATGCATATGGAAGATTATCTGTATCAGAGAGATCTATACCTACCATTTAGCGGAAAAACAAAGAAGCTGGCGGCCATGACAGACGCAGAATGGAACACTCTTGATAGAAAGGCACTCGGAACAATACGGTTGTGTCTTGCGGCATCAGTCGCCTTCAATATTTCGAAGGAAACAACAACAGAGGGTTTGATGCAGACGTTGGCGAAACTATATGAAAAACCCTTGGCCTCAAACAAGGTATTTCTTATGAAACGACTATTTAATATGAAGATGTCGGAAGGTGGATCTGTTGCAGACCATTTAAATGAATTTAATACAGTTACCAGTCAGCTAAGTTCTGTAGGGGTAAACTTTGATGATGATGTTAGAGCTCTGTTATTCTTGTGCTCATTGCCAGAGAGTTGGAATGGTTTAGTAATGGCCATTAGTAACTCTGTCTCTGGATCTAGTACTTTAAAGTTTGATGATGTTGTTGGTGCTATCCTTAGCGAGGAAATGCGATGGAAAAGCTCCGGTGAGACATCAAGTAATGCTTTGAGTGCAGAGTCTAGGGGAAGAAGAATGGAAAGAGGAAAGAGCTCGGGATATCGCAGTAAATCAAGGAAAGGTAGATCCAAGTCCAGATCAGTGATAGTGTGCTAGAATTGCAGAAAGAAAGGAAACCTAAAGAAATACTGTAGATCTCGGAAGGGAAGAGAAGGAGACACATAGCAAGAAAAAAATCATGAAGCAAATGTGACGGGTGATGTGTTACAAGATGCTTTGATTCTTTCTTTCGAAAATGTTACTGATTCTTGGGTTGTAGATTCAGGGGCTTCATTCCATGCCACACCTGATAAGAAATATTTTCATGACTATGTTCAAGGAGATTTTGGACAAGTTCATTTGGGTGATGATAAACCCTGTAAAATTGTTGGAATGGGTAAATTTATTGTAAAACAACAGAATGGAAACCAATGGCTACTAAAGGAGGTAAGGCATGTTCCAGATCTGAAGAAAAATATGATTTCAACAGGGCAGTTAGGCGGTGAAGGTTGTGTGACAACTTTCACGGATAAAACTTGGAAGGTCACCAAAGGAGCCCTGGTAATAGCGAAAGGCGAAAAGGTTGGTACATTGTATTTATGCAATGGTATTTCTAACTCTGTTAATGCTTTAACTTCCAAAGGAGCAGATGCGGCATTATGGCATCATAGGCTCGGACACATGAGTGAGAAGGGAATGAAGATTCTCCACTCAAGAAATTTGTTGCCAGGTTTGAAGAATGTTGATTTGGATTTTTGTGAGAATTGCATTTATGGAAAACAGAAGAGAGTCAGATTTCTCAGAGTTGGGAAAGAAAAGAAGAGCGAAAAATTGGAGCTTGTGCATACAGATGTATGGGGACCTGCTCAGGTATCATCTCTCGGTGGCTCTCGTTATTATGTTACTTTTATTGATGATGCAAACTATAAAAACATGGATTTATTGTATTCAGAATAAATATGATGTATTTGATACTTTCAAGAAATGGAAAGCTTTGGTTGAGATTGAGACAAGAAAGAAGTTGAAGCGTCTCAGATTAGACAATGGAGGTGAATATTGCAGCAAAGAGTTTGATAGGTACTGTTCAGAGCATGGAATTCGTAGAGAGAAGATAGTTCCAAGAACACCACAAGAAAATGGTGTGTCAGAAAGGATGAACAAAACAATCATGGAGCGTGCAAGGTGCATGAGATTGCATGCGGGATTGCCTTTACAATTTTGGGCAGATGTTGTAGATACTGTTGTTTATCTAATAAACAGAGGGCCTTCAAGTTCCTTGGATGGTGGTATTCCAGAGGAAGCATGGACAGGTAAAAAGGTAAACTAATCTTTTTTAAAGCCTTTTGGTTGTGAGGCCTTTGTCCATATTAATAAAGAAAATAGAACAAAGTTTGAGGCAAAATCAAAGAAATGTACCTTTATTGGATATGGTGCTAATGATTTTGGTTATTGCTTATATGATTATGAAAATCACAAAATCATTAGGAGCAGAGACGTAATATTCAATGAAAAGGTCTTGTATAAGAATCAGCTGCAGGAAAAGAAACAAGAAAAAGAAAGCAAGGAATACACGGTTCTTGATGAGATAACTGAAAACGTAAAGGTGCTTGAAAATAATAATAATCAACAACCACAACAACAACAACCACCACAACAGCAACAGGCACCTCAAACACCTGAAAATGGTGTTAGAAGATCTACCAGGATAAGTAGACCCCCTGAACGATACTCTCCTTCATTATATTATTTATTGTTGACTGATTCTGGTGAACCTGAATGTTATGAAGAAGAAATGCAGGTTGAAAGAAGGAAGAAGTGGGAGCTAGCCATGGAAGAAGAGATGGACTCCTTAATGCATAACCAGACTTGGGACTTAGTCAGGTTGCCTGCAGGTAAAACTACATTACAAAATAAATGGGTTTACAGGCTGAAGGAAGAATATGGAGGAAAACAGAGGTACAAAGCTAGACTTGTGGTGAAGGGGTTTGCACAGAAGAAAGGTGTTTATTTTGATGAAATATTTTCTCCTGTTGTTAAAATGAATTCAATCAAAACTATTTTAAGTCTTGTAGCAGCAGAAGATTTACATCTTGAGCAGTTAGATGTAAAGACAACATTTCTCCATGGAGATTTGGAGGAAGAGATATACATGTAGCAACCAGAATGATATGAGGTAAAAGGGAAAGAAAAATTGGTGTGCAGGTTAAAGAAGAGCTTGTATGGCTTAAAACAGGCTCCAAGGTAGTGGTATCTAAAATTTGACAAGTTTATGTCTGAAAAAGGTTATACTAGATGTCACTCTAATCATTGTGTTCATCTAAAAAGGAAAAATGATGGCAACTATATTATATTGTTATTGTATGTAGATGACATGCTTGTTGCAGGATCTAACATGCAGGAAATAAATGTGCTCAAAAGAAAATTGGCAGATTCATTTGCAATGAAGGATTTGGGAGCTGCAAAACAAATCCTTGGTATGAGGATAACTAGAGACAGGAAAAATCGCAAATTAACACTGTCTCATAATGAGTACATAGAGGTGTTGAAAAGATTTAATATGCAGAATGCAAAACCAGTTAGTACACCTTTTGCTGGCCATTTCAAACTTAGTAAGGAGATGTGCCCAAAGACCTAAGAAGACATGGATTATATGTCTAAAGTTCCATATGGATCAGCAGTTGGAAGCTTAATGTATGCAATGGTCTGCACAAGGCCTGATATTGCACATGCAGTGGGAATTGTAAGCAGGTACATGAACAATCCAGGAAAAGAACATTGGATGGCAGTGAAATGGATTCTCAAATATTTGAGAGGTACCACAAATCAAGCATTATGGTTTGGTGGTTCAAACATTGCTCTACAAGGATATGTTGATGCAGATATGGCAGGTGACAGAGATAACAGGAGGAGCACTACAGGATATGTATTTACTGTAGGTGGAACAACTGTCAGTTGGGTTTCAAAAATCCAAAGTGTTGTTGCACTTTCAACAACAGAAGCAGAGTATGTTGTTGCTACAGAGGCTACTAAAGAAATGATTTGGTTACAAAGGTTTATGGGTGAATTGGGTAAGAAGCATGATATGGGCACGCTATACAGTGATAGCCAAAGTGCCATTCATCTTGCAAAGAACTCAGCATTTCATTCCAAGACTAAACACATACATCTCAAGTACCATTTCATACGGTCAGTATTAGAAGATGGAGAGTTGAAGCTGGAAAAGATACACACTAGCCAGAATCCTGCAGATATGCTAAAAAAAGTTGTAACCAGGGAGAAACTGAGAATGTGCTCAGTTTCAATTGGTCTTCAAGGATGACGATGAAGATGAGGAACAACCAGGTCCAAAGAGGAGTAATTGTCTAGAAAATGAAGCAGTGATGGAGTTGCTACAATCAATCTCCAAGTGGGATATTTTTGGGTGTGGAGCCTGATTATCTTGTTTACTTTGTATCACAGCATTGGACTCCTATACCTTCAAAGGGGCGGCAACGCCGCCCATAATTAATCGCTGCTATGGGGGGTCCAGGGGGTGCGGCAGTGCTTTTCGGAGCCCCCCCCTGGCGGGGGTTTTCGGGGGCAGCGCCCCCGAAGCTAAAAACATATGTAAAATTGCCTTGTAAAAGTATAGTAATTTCTAGTCAATCTAGGTCGTTCATTAGGCAAATGATCCGACGGTAGAATTTATGTTTAGATTAGGGTTTTTTTCCCTAGAAGGAAACCCCCTTGTATATATGAGGGTATTGTATTGTGGTTGTGTATTATGTGTGTATTCTCGGAGCGAGAAACAGAGAGGGAGACTGTGAGAGAGAACATAGGATATTACAACGGATCTGCTGTAGGTTTTGTCTCTTCATTTTTTGCTGGATAATAGAAAGGAAGGACTGGCTGTTCGGGGTGGACGTAGCCCAAACTGGGTGAACCACGTATATCTGTGTCTCTCTGGTTTTATGTGTTTTGTGTGCTTATATTTTTCCGCATATTATATGTGTTGCATTGCTCCATAATATATAATTTTCTAACATCTTCGGCATCATTTGAACCAGATTATGATCACTCTGCATTTAATAACGGACTGCTAAGGCCACTGTCATGGTTATACTTATCTTATCACCGCTTGCATGATTCCACTTGTCAATTTCTTCTTGAATGTAATAAATGAAAATCACTCCAGTATATACAAGCAAATGACTTCGGTTTTATATATAAATATTGCATGCATTAGCAGTATGAAGGAGGCCTGGAAGGGGAAAAACAATTGTAATAGACTCAACTCGTTGTAAACACTCTCATTGGATGTATGAATGATGATGATGTTTTCTAGATTCTTGTGTCATGTTCTATGATGAAGTGCACCTTTTCTCGTAATCTGTCATCTCTAGTTTTACATATTGTTGTTCTTTCTTTACTGTGGATAGAAAATTTTGTGGAGGATTTACCATAGGGTACCCTGCTCAGTCTTGAAACAGTAAGTTATTTTTTCTTTTGAGACCGGAATGCAGAATTTAGAGATGATCTACTCCGCATTCCTGTTGAACCTTAATCTCCTCCTCCTTTCCATTTCAAAAATTGTTAAAGATCAATTGACATGGCTAGCTTTCTTGGTTGCACCTGACCTTAGTTATTCATCCATTTGAATTTGTTTGCACCTATTTGACTCCATATCCCAATGGCCCTCTTCTGCTGCCTCAACCATAATCTTCAAACAAACCCCTATTCACTAATAGCTAGCCTAAAATTCCCCATCAAAAAATCTATATCTAACAGGGAGACCCCTCTCTTAGTCTAGGAAGGCTAGGTCCTAGATTCCAAAGTGGCTTGATGTTGGCCCTCTGTAGTTCTGTCTTCAGCGTTCGGAAATTTATGGGGAGCTAACACACTGCTGACTCCAATGGGGATCAAGTTTCATCTTCCTCAGTAACACTTATCAAGTTAAGTTTTGACTTTGATGGTGAATATAAGTCAAAAACTAGAATGTTGTTCCATTCACCTGGCGAATCCATTGGCAGCAAAATCCAGAAACAAAGATTCACTGGCAACTCCACAATTTTCAGTTGACCTAAAGGCTCCACTGGTAGAAGAATCTAGATTTGTGGTGAGCATACAATTACTACATACTTGATTGATTGAAAATATGAATCGAAGAATACAATGCAGGTATGCTCCAATGAACAGAGATCACATTCTTAGATTCCCACACAAAATGCCTCAGGTAAATTGGCAAAGAAATATTCCTATTTTTCAAGATGATAATGTTGATGATGCTATGTTACATCTCATTAAATTTCATATACATTCATGGAAGTTGAAATTCGAATAGCATGAGGATTGCCCCATGAAGATTTTCATGGAAACATTATAAGGGAAAGCGAGGGAATGGTACGAAGGTTTAAAATCTAGTAGTTTGTTTTCTTTAAAATATTTCCACAAGGTGTTTTATGAGAATTATAAAGAATATTCTCCATCGTTATCATTAGCTGAAAATTATTGTGATCAGTCTGAGGATCTCATACAATACCTTGTAAATATTGATGAAGATCTAGGAAATGAGCATCCTGAGGATATCTTAGAAGCAATTTATGAATTTCATTCTCAAGCTAACTGTCATGATAACCAAGAGAAGTTAGTTGAATATGAAAAAAATTAGGACATGAAAGAAGATCCGTAGGATCTCTCAGTGGAGACAAATGATAATTCATATACTCTTTTGTATGAGGCTAAAGAAGACATCCAGTCTCATGATCGGTCTTCACAAGAGAAAGAAAAAAATTGTTGTTTAATCCAAATAAAACAAAGAATGCCTCCTCCTTTAACTGAAGAAGAAATTAATCAGATTCTAAGTATGTAACCAGCCCCTCAATTTTTATGTAATGAGGAGATTATTTCTATTTTTTCTACTACTGAGTTATGTACAGAAGTATTTCCTCATGAAGAAACAAATGTAGAACATATTGATACTGTTGCCATTTTACATTATCAAGAAGGATTATTGCCAGAAAGTGCTTTTGTTCATCAAAATGATGACCTTCAAACATAATTCAACAATCTTAGTCAAGACATACCAGGTTTTCTTGAGGAAAACATATTAGTATACAATGAGGATGCCATGTCATATGACCATGAAGAATGTGTAGACATTCTCTTTTAGAAGGATCCTGACCAGGATAAATTGGAACAAATCAGTCCTAGGTGAAGCTTGTTATTTGAATCCTCAGGACTAGGTATTGTTCTAAGATCCTTTTGCTGGAATTTTAGAATCATCTAAGGAAGGAGTATCTATGCCATGAATGTTTTGCTACAGAGTTTAAGGAAAAGTTTGAACATTGCTGTTCAATGGTAAGTAAGATGGGAGTGGCCCTTTTGTTTTCTTAGCCTATTAAAAAAAGTGAATACGAATCAATCATGTAGTCATTTACTTGATTGGTTACATTGGAAAAAAGAGTTCACTTAGTGTATATATCATCTTCAATTTAGATTAGGATATGTAGGTGTGAAAATAAGCTCTGTACTATGAGCATCTTTCCAGTTTTAATTTCAGATTGCTTTCTAGTTTTCAGTAAAAGTATATTCTAGACTTTAGTTTGCAGAGAGTGTTTATTTCAACTTGAAGATTGTCAATCACAGAGGTTTTATAGTAGACTAAGTTGCAGAGTTGGGATCAGCTCAATGAATCAGGCTACTAGTCTACAGCGTTCTTGACACCTCCTAAAGGAGTTGCCATCCCCACCTGGAGCCACTGTTAGACTCTTGTAATTCACAGTATCACAAGGTGACTGATTATTTATCATATTTTTCATATTGAAAATAATATTCCATGGCTATCATTTATTTAAAAAAAAAAGGGAAATCCTGACTGTTAAGAGCACTAAAGGAAGCTATCTACCTTTCAGTTCAATTAAAAGAGGAAAGTGTTGCTGATTAAGTGCGATGGTGAGAAAAGTCCATACTGCCCTCATTCATTTCATCTATCCTCTTTTTACCTTTTCATTTTTCCATATTTCAAAGTCCCACGCTTCATTTCTTTCAAAACCCATAATTTAGTGTTTTGAATCCCATTTAAGCCCCAAAACCCACATACATAACCTTTCAAGACCTATAAACCCACTTATGTTAAAGTCCGAAATTTTAGTGTTATAGCTCCGCCCACCCATCGAACAGCCGTATTATATTACATATCATAACAAACTGCCGCCTAAAACCTTTGGTAGGACCCTTACCTTTATCGCATATTGGAAATCACATGCTCCATTACCATATTCGTCGGTTATTGCTCCAAAACACCGATGCGATATTAAGTGGGACCCTTCCTTGCCTACCACCGTGTCACTCCCATCACTTATCGCATATCTTTCCGCCAAACATTCATCGCTATCTGTCTCCAAATGTGATTTTTGATTTCCTATAATCTTGACCCCACCATTCCACGTCACCCTTTTCCCCCACCGTCCGCACTTCGCACTACACAAATCTTAACACTCACCCTCTGCTATTCATATGTAAAACATGTGATCTGCAATGTTGTGGGTGGGGCTGCCTCCTTGCCATGTCTCCCTTTTCCCCCACCGCACTTCGCACTATGAAAATCTTAGCACTTACCTCCCACTCCTACATATGTAAAACCTACAATTCACGACGTGAGGGCGGCCCCACCTTCCCCGCCACGTCACCTTCCATTCCCATCGCACATCACACACCGCGAATCTTAAAGTTCAACTTCCACCGCTCGTAATCAAGACTTCTGATTTGTGATTGCAATGTGAGTTTGGGCCTTACCTCCTTTCCATGTCACACCCACCTTTTAACGCCCCACATCTATCCGCCATCTTTGTGCATCTCCCTGCATCTGACGGTCCTTATTTTGTTCCCCCCCTCGAAACCTTCAAAATTTATACATGGGGGCCAGGGGGTTTCCTAAATGGGTGGTATCCCTTACCACCATCCCTTCTATGTGTCGCTCCTTCGCTAATTCACAACCCCCTTCTCCAATGCCACTTACTGCCCTCACCCCCCTTCGAAAATGGTTTTCACAGTTTGAATAAAAACACCATCGTTGTTCCACGTCCACCTACAAACCCATGCCACCACCACTCCACGTTGGCTTCCCAGGCCAACCAGATCCCATGATAGCACTGCATTTTGATGCCTGGTAACTTAAACAAGGTTTTGCGTCAATTATAAATGGACAGTGGGTTTTCCGTTAAGCTCCCTACAACAATCACCAACGCATCAAGAGACATAGGCAGTTAGAGATAGAATAGCCATCATTACAACCAACACATTCTACTCAACAAAATTTCCCCTAAGGTAGAAGCCAATATATCAGATCCATCAGTGCCTCTTTGGCATCATTCAAACCAGATTATGATAACTCTACAATTAATAATATATTGCTAAGGCCACTTTCACAACCAAACTTACCTTATCACCACTTGCATGATTCCAATTGTCAATTTCTGCTTGAATGTAATAAATTAAAATCACTATAGTCGATAGAAGAAACTGAATTAGGTTTTATATATAAATATTGCGTGCATTAGCAGTATGAAAGAGGAGTGGAAGGAGAAAAAACCATTATAATAGACTTAGCTGGTTGTAAACACTCTCGTTGGATGAATGAAAGATGATGCTATTTTCCAGATTCTTGTGTCATGTTCTGTGGTGAAGTGAACCTTTTCTCGTAATCTGTCATCTATAGTTTTACATATTGTTGTTATTTCTTTACTATGGATAGAAAATTTTGTGTAGGATTTACCATAGGGTACCCTGCTCAGCCTTGAAACAGTACATCATGTTTTTCTCTGAGACCAGAATGCAGAATTTAGGGACGTTCTGCTCCGCATTCTTGTTGAACTTTAATCTCCCCCTCCATTCCATTTCACAAGCTATTAAAGATCCATTTACATGGCTGGCTTTCCTGGTTGCACCTGACCTCAGTTATTCATCCATTTGAATTTGTTTGCACCTGTTTGACTCCATAGCCCAATGGCCCTCTTCTATTGCCTCAACCATAATATTTAAACAAAACTATATGCACTAATAGCTAGCCTAAAATGCCCCATCAACAAAGCTATATATAATAGAGAAAGCCCTCTCTAAGTCCAAGAAGGCTAGGTCCTGGATTCCAAAGCGGTTTGTTGTTGGCCCTCCGTAGTCCTGTCTTCAACCTTTGGAAATTTACAGGGAGCTAACATACTGGCGACTCCACTAGGGATCGAGTTTAATATTCCTTAGTAACACTTATCAAGTTAAGTTTTGACTTTGATGGTGAATAAAAGTCAAACACTAGAAGCCTATTCCATTCATCTAGTGATTCAATTGGCAGCAAAATCCAAAAACATAGATTCACTAGCGACTCCACAGTTTTCAGTTGAGCTAAAGGCTCCACTGGGAGAAGAATCTAGATTTGTGGTGAGAATACAGTGACTCCATCCTTGATTGATTGACAAGATGAATCCAAGAATACAACGAAGGTATGCTAAAATGAACAAAGATCACATTCCTGGATTCCCACACAAAATGCCTCAGGTAAATTGGCAAAGAAATCTTCCTATTTTTCAAGATGAGAATGTTGATGATGCTATGTTACATCTCATTAAATTTCATATACATTCATGGAAGTTGAAAGTCGAATGGCATGAGGATTGCCTCATGAAGATGTTCATTGCAACATTAGAAGGGAAAGTGAGGGAATGATATGAAGGTTTAAACCCTGGTAGTTTGTTTTCTTTAAAATATTTCCACAAGGTGTTTTATGAGCATTGTAAAGAATATTATCCATATTTATCATTAGCTGAAAATTATTGTGATCATTCTGAGGATCTCATACAATACCTTGTAAATATTGATGAAGATTTAGGAAATTGGCATCCTGAGGATCTCTTAGAAGCAATTTATGAGTTTCATTCTCAAGCTAACTGTCATGATAACCAAGTGAAGTTAGTTGAAGATGAAAGAAATCAGGAAATGAAAGAAGATCCATAGGATCTCTCTATGGAGACAAATGATAATTCATCTGCTCTTTTGTATGAGGCTAAAGAAGACATCTAGTCTCATGATCAGTCTTCACAAGAGAAAGAAAACAATTGTTGTTTAATCCAAAGAAAACAAAGATTGCCTCCTCCTTTAACTGAATAAGAAATTAATCAGATTGTAAGCATGTAACCAGCCCCCCAATTTTTATGTAATGAGGAGATTATTTCTATTTTTTCTACTACTGATTTATGTATAGAAGTATTTCCTCATGAAGAAACAAATGTAGAACATATTGATACTGATGTTGTTTTACATTCTCAAGAAGGCTTATTGCCAGAAAGTGCTTATGTTCATGAAAATGATGGCCTTCAAACAGAATTCAGCAATCTCAGCCAAGACATACTAGGTTAGCTTGAGGGCAGCATATTGGTATAAATTGAGGAAACCATGTCAGATGAATATGAAGAATGTGTAGACATTATCTTTCAGAAGGATCTTGACCAGGATAAATTGGAACAAAGAGCAATCCTAGGTGAAGCTTGTTAATTGAATCCTCAGGCCAGTATTGTTCCAAGATCCTTTTTCTGGCCTTTTAGAATCATCTAAGGAAGGAGTATGCTATGCCATGAATGATTTGCTGCAGAGTTTAAGGAAAAGTTTGAACACTGCTGTTCAAGGGCAAGTAAGATGGGAGTGGCCCTTTTTTTTCTCAGCCTACTCAAAAAAGTGAACAAGAATCAATCATGTAGTCATTCACTTGATTGGTTACATTGGAAAAAAATAGTTCACTTAGTGTATAAATCATCTCCAAGTTAGATTAGGATAGGTAGGTGTGAAAATAAGCTCTTTACTCTGAGCATCTTTCTAGTTTTAATTTCAAATTTCTTTCTAGTTTTTAGTACAATTATATTCTAGACTTCATTTTGCAAAGAGTGCTTATTTCAGCTTGAAGATTGTTAGTCACAGAGGTTTTATAGTAGATTAAGTTGTAGAGTTAGGATCAACCCAATGGATTAGGCTACCAGTCTACGGTGTTCTTGACACCTCCTGAAGGAGCTACCATCCCCGGCTGGGGCCACTGTTAGACTCTTGTAATTAACGATATCACAAGGTGACTGATTATTTCTCATATTTTTCATACTGAAAATAATATTCCATGGCTATCATTTATTTTTAGAAAAAGAAGGGAAATCCTGACTGTCAAGAGCATCAAAGGAAACTATCTGCCTTTCAGTTCAATTGAAAGAGGAAAGTGTTGCTGATTAAGTGCACTGCTGAGAAAACTCTAGACCACCCTCATTCATTTCATCTACCCTCTTTTTACCTTTTCATTTTTCTAGATTTCAAAGTCCCACTCTTCATTTCTTTGAAAACCCATAGTTTAGCGCTTTGAATCCCATTTAAGCCCCAAAACCCACATACATAACCTTTTGAAACTTATCACTTTATAAACCCACTTATATTAAAGTCCAAAATTTTAGTGTTATAGCTCCACCCACCCATCAAACCGCTGTATTATATTACATATCATAACAAACCGCCGCCTAAAACCTTTGGTAGGACCCTTACCTTTATCGCATATTGAAACAGCGCATGCTCCATTACCATATTCGTTGGTTATCACTCCAAAACGCCGATGTGATATGAAGTGGGACCCTTCCCTGCCTACCACCGCATCACACCCATCACATATCTCATATATTAATGCCAAACATTCATCACTATACTTCTCCAAATGTGATTTGCGATCGCTGATAATCCTGACCCCACCATTCCACATCACTCTTTTCCCCCACCGCACTTCTCACTGCACAAATCTTCACACTCACCCTCCACCGTTCATATGTAAAACATGCGATCTGCAATGTTGTAGGCGGGCCCACCTCCTTGCCATGTCACCCTTTTCTCCCATCGCACTTCGCACTACATAAATATTAACACTTACCTCCCGCTCCCCCATATGTAAAACTTGCGATTCACGATGTGCGGCCAGCCCCACCTTCCCCTCCACATCGCCTTCCATTCCCATCACACATCGCACATTGTGAATCATAAAGTTCGACTTCCACCGCTCGAAACCAAGACTTCTGTTTTGTGATTGCGATGTGAGTTTGGGCCCCACCTCCTTGCCACGCCATGTCCACCTTTAAAATCCCCACATCTATTCGCCATCTCCATGCATTTCCCCACATCTGACGGTCCTTATTTTGTTTTACCCCCCCTGCAGCCTTCGAATTTTAACCACCGGGGGGGGGTCCGAAACGGGCGTTATCCCTTACCACCATTCGTGCTACTTGTCGCCCCTTCGCTAATTCGTACCCCCCTTCTCCGATACCACGTACTGCCCTCACCCCCCTTCGAAAATGGTTTTTGTTGTTCTAACAAAACCAACATCGCTGTTCCATGTCCACCTACAGACCCTTGTCACCACCTGCTCCATGTCGGCTTACCAGGACAACCAGATCCCATGAAGACACTGCATTCTGATTCCCGGTAACTTAAAGAGGGTTTTGCGTAAGTTATAAATGGACAGTGGGTATTCCGTTAAGCTCCCTACAATAGTCACTAATATAGGAAGAGACAGAGGAAGTTAGAGACATAATAGCCATCATTACAACCAACACATTCTGCTCAACTTCCTTTGCACCAAGGTAGAAGCCAAGATGTCAGAGCCATTAGTGCCTCTTTGGCATCATTCAAACCATATTATGATCACTCTGCAATTAATAATGAACTGTTAAGGCCACTGTCACATCCAAACTTATCTTTTCACCACTTGCATGATTCCACCTGTCAATTTTTGCTTGAATGTAATAAATGAAAATCACTACAGTAGATAGAAGCAACCGAATTAGGTTTTATATATAAATTTTGCATGCATTAGAAGTATGAAGGAGGCTCGAAAGGGGAAAAAACCATTGTAATAGACTCAGCTGGTTGTAAACACTCTCGTTGGTGAATGAAAGATGATGTTGTTTTCCAGATTCTTGTGTCATGTTCTGTGGTGAAGTGAACCTTTTCTTGTAATATGTCATCTCTAGTTTTACATATTGTTGTTATTTCTTTACTGCGGATAGAAAATTTTGTGTAGGATTTGCCATAGAGTACCCTGCTCAGTCTTGAAACAGTGCATTATGTTTTCCTCTAAGACTAGAATCTAGAATTGAGAGACAGTCTACTCTGTATTCCCGTTGAACCTTAATCTCCTCCTCCTTTCCATTTCACAAGCTGTTAAAGATCCGTTGACATGGATAGCTTACCTGGTTGCACCTGACCTCATTTATTCATCCATTTGAATTTTTTTCCACCTATTTGACTCCATAGCCCAATGGTCCTCTTCTGCTGCCTCAACCATAATCTTCAAAAAAACTCCTATGCACTAATAGCTAGCCTAAATTCCCCATCAACAAAGCTATATCTAACAAAGAGAGCCCTCTCTGAGTCCAGGAAGGCTAGGTCTTGGATTCCAAAGCGGTTTGATGTTGGCCCTCCGTAGTTCTGTCTTCAGCCTTCCAAAATTTACGAGGAGCTAACACCACACAATGGCCACCTAAATCAGTGCACCTAAAACTCAACCTCCATGTACTTTTGCAATCCCATTGCAAACACTGCAAATAATCATCATGCTCTTCTCAAGCTCAAGGGAATCATCAACTTGGATGAATTCCAACCAGACCCATCCATTTCCATTGTAAATGTGACCCTCCTTGAAATTCATCTAAATCACCCTTATGCTTTGTATGATACATATGGTCATTACTATCACTAATGTATAAAACTTCCACATTTTCATAATATACTAGTTGTAATGTGAGATTTGAATTCTACTGATAGTGGAGTCACTACTCCTCTAATTGAAAAACCTAGTTCATATCGTTTATTGGATCAAAATTCTACTTAACCTATCATCAATATTGGCCCCCTCTAACAAAAAAGGGATGATAATACCATACACATCCTTTACCTCTCATCGAAAATTGGATTGATCTTGTCAGAGCACACTTTAGTTTATGAATGTATACATCCAAAGGTGTGTCATATGCCTAATGCTGTTTTGATCTCAACATTCATGAAGATTTTATCCACTAGTCATCAATATACCCTTATAGACATTACATATGTGAACCGTCCTTATTTTTTATATGATATGTATTCAAGGTTCACTTCCCCATCCTCTCTCGGTAGTGTCAAATGTAATGCCACTATTCTTCACCTATATGAATACATTCTAGAGTACCATATCATTCCATATCATCTTAGGGATGATCCACCTCATCATTACTGTCTTCCCTTAGCTACCCAGTCCCTTTGACCAATGTGTTATTGCATCAAAATATTTTTTGGATGATTATTTGTTCACCATATCCCAACCCACTGCTTGGTACAATGACACCATTTTGTGAATTGAGTCCCTTTAAATCAAAAATGAAATACCAAGATAGATTGGATTTCTCAAATTGTGTTATTGCATTTAAATCACAAATTAATGACAACACATCATTTCCAAAATTGTACCCCTGGTGCATATGTGTATGACCACCACCTAAAGTATGTTCGTAGCATGTTACATATATAACTAGAAAGGGGAATCATCCCCACCTATGCATACCCAATTTCTTCCTCCCATTATCATCCACTCAAGGAAACATCTCATGCATGGGATCACGATGACCCTTCTGGTCAATTCCCAAATTGATTCTTATCCACTCTCAACCTAGACACTAAAGTTATAGGTAAGGAATTTTGTCCTCTCTTTCATTTGGTAGTTCATCCTATTGAAATCTTCAGCAAGCTATCTAGAAACTGCATATATTTGATGATAAATACCATATATTGAAATATTCTACTCTATGTTATTTCAAAATTACCATCTACTCTCCATATTTGACTTGGTGGTTTGGGGATGACTCTGGGCCCTCTCTAGTAGTACATCTCCTCATCCTTTATTTCTTTGATTCATAACCAAGTAACATTTTTCCAAGAATATTTAAGGAAATTCTTACTTAGCACCATTGGACCTATTGGAACCTTTCGTATACTTTAGATTTGATACTTCACTAGGAAGCCATTTTTTCCAAGAAGCATTAAAGCCTCTCCCTTCAAAATCAAATTTCTACATATTTTTCTCTCTTACTTGGATACCAAATTGTCCTTGTACCTCCTAACTTATGCATGGAATTTCATCATGATTATACCACCTTTAATTATTCATATGGGGCTCCTTTTAAGCTATTTATGTTGACATTTTTCATAGAGAAACCTTTCTTGATTCATCCCATTTTCGTACTAGTAAGAGGAAATAACCTTAGGGATCTCCACACTTTAGTAGATGGATCATCCCATCCATCTGTTGCATATGAAATCTATCAAGTTTTAGAGCCTTACTCAAATGGGCACACCAAAATCACATCCCCTTGTTGCATTTTGGTTCCCATGACATTCAATCCCCTTCAGATTGGGAGTCCATTATGTTTTTAGTCGAGAATCAACATCACATGAATTTTTCATCATCATGTTGACAACCCATGCTCCCCTTGGACTCCCTACATTTATTACCTCTTTGCTTGATCCAAGAGGGCCCTTTAATCCTATTGTACTTAGTTTGATCAATGAAAATACCATTTTACCACCTTTGTTTAAATTATTAGAAATAAGTTTCCATTATGTCCCATGGAGTCTTTTTAGTACCACATCGAGTACTATTATAGTATGCTATCCCCTATGTGAGTCACATTCATCTTGTATTGTCAAGAATTGACATCCACATGTGCCATTAGTTTCCTGACGCATCTTTTAAATACCTTTTCCTAGTAATTAATATTTCCCTATGAAATGATTTCAATCATGGTTGGTTATATTTGGATGTCATTCTCTGAAAAATGGGATTTATAAGTCCACCCTTCAAACCATTCTACCCATATTAGTGTTAGTCTCTACCAGTCACATTATACTCTCTACCTCGTGTGGTATTGAGTATTCATCATTGCCTCAACTCTAGTGAGCCTTCCTCTATTGAATTCAATGCATATATTCTACAGGGTTATCTTAGAGGATAGTGTACCTTGGGACTCATCTTACCCATAGGTATGTTTCTTAGATCAAGAAAAGGGATACCTTAGTGCTATTTGATTTGGTTTTTTCTCATGCACTCGACGTAAAATCATCATCGCACATTCAAGGATAATAAATTTGATGGTTTAGTGCTTCATATGATTGTACCAACTTCACAATTCATGTGTGAGTTGTTTTAAGATCTCAAGAGTGAATTTATATTCAAGTAGTCCCTTGTATGCTTGACCTCCAATATTTCATCATCCAACCTCATTTTTGGTTACTTTGATTTGACTAACGTGGTTCCACCATTACTAGAGCCCATAACATGAGATTCTCTTCACTTGGTGCATTTACATCTTTAGATTCCCCTCTTTTCCATCAAGTATTTCCAAGTTGCTTATACCCCCTCTCCTCAACGATGGAGGATTTGGTTGTATGTACCGAGATCAAAAAATTTCATGATATTAGTTTTGGCTTCTTTTTTCTAGGCACATGTATATGGAGTTCTATATTTCATTGTACTATATTTTGGCCTCATTATGCCAACAACTAGGTGTACTATATGTTATTTTTTCTCAAGTTCGTTATGATGGGAAGTGTTAGGGTACTATAATAATAGGATTCATAATTTTGAATTGACTTTGATTAGTCTTGTAATATGTACATACTTTTCTTTCTGCAAAATTGTTTTCCCATATTAGAAAAAATTAAAAAATGTAAAGAGGGTAAAAGTCCTAAAAGAAAAGTAAAATGACTGAAAGAAAAAAGATAAAAAAAGAATAAAAAAATGAACCCCAAACAAAAAAAGAGATAAAAATAGATCATGAAAGTGATGCAAATTCAAATGCCTCTACTTTTTACTTCATTTTGCCAAATAATATTGTGTGCAGCTTGCTAAAAAATGCCACAAATTCATGAAGGTCAAACTACTTAACATTGATCTTTCATGCTTTAAATTTCATGCTAATAGATAGAGAATAAAGATCTAGCCAAACAGTTTAATCTTAGTAGACCAGTAGTTAGGTAGAGAATAATAAGGAGCTCAACAGTTTAATCCGAGTCATTGGAAGTAATAAGGATAGAATTAGATATTTTGTTGTTAAAAGAAAAATTAATAAAGGTTTGCAAGCTCAAATGCACCCAAAGAAATGAAGAAAAAATGCTAGGGTAGTTGATGGGTAGGTAGAAGCAGTTTTTACAAGGCATGGATAGCAGAATTTGATCAATTCATTAACTAACTTCCTTTCAAAATCCATTTCCCTTGTGTTGACGGGAAAATATGTCCGGCCAACAATAGGGGATCTCCCCAGTAGAAAGTCCCAATTTAGACTTTGAACCGTTTGGAGTAGGGATCCCGTCCGGGGTGTGGGTCCGGCTACCACTTAAATGACTACCTCTTCGGTCTCTAGCAACCTGATTGAAACTGCAAACATACACTTATTCACACGATATAGAATACATGACTGATGTATCAAACCAATATATGACACTGTGCGTAGCAAGGTAATAGACAGAATGCATACACTCAGGAAGAGTCGTTAGCAACACATCTATGGGGTATGCATGCAGGATAATCTGACCACCAAAGAAACATTTCTTTATGGAAAGAATATCCCTTAACTTTCCGAAAGATACAACGAAATGCTAATAAAACAGTTCATTAACATTCATCATAAGAGTAAATAATAAACTTGAGCATCATCAACACAATCACAGATAGCTATGGTGCATGAATTATACTATTAATAACACAGATTCATTAATCAGAAGATATTCTGAAACTGTACGCAGAATACACACAATGTTGTCACAGCTAAACACATCATCCAATCAAAGGGGTTTTAACATGTATTGTATTACATATATCAAGAGTATGATCCTTCAGTTACAATGCAATATTGCCTTTCAGTCCACAAGACGGCCCTTTCTTTATGTTCCCCTACGAGTGTTTATAGTTTCCAAACGCCCTCGAGCTTTAAAAGATTCAACTTCCCAGAAGACGGTTCGGCTTCCCTGCCGGCCTTGCCGAACATGCGACACTGCGACTCGAGAAGATTGCACCTGCGACCTAAGAGCCGGTGCGACCTCGACACAGGGGGCAAATGCGACTGCGACCTGGTTGCGGGTGCGACTGCTGCGACTTAAGGACGGTCGCGACTTATGCCTGAAAAACTGAGCTATGGAGGCGGTTGTGTGTTTGAGGTTTCTGGAACGTCAACTTTCTTGCCCTTGAGGAAATCTCGCCAAGCCTGGTAATCCGCTGTTATGGGAGCTACAAGAGGGGTTTCTTCCTTTATTCGATGCATACATTCTAGGGCATTCGGTACCAGAGTCTCCTTCTTCTGAGAGATCAGGATTGAGAGGGAGGCAAGCTTGGTGTAGATTTGAACTGGAGTGACAAGCAACCGATTTAGATTCTCTTGTGATGCTTCGAATTCTGGCGCGGCAGCAGCTTGTCTCACGGGTTGCAGAAACGACTGAATTTCCTGCTCTACCTGCTCCCAGTCTTTAGTTTCATCCAGTGCCCCTAATGACGGAATGTGATGAAGAGCGTTCATGGAGTCAATGCCACTGATCAGGTGATTATATGCCGACATCACTTTGTCCAAATCTTTGGCCAGCTTGTCTTTGGACTGCATATTCATCCGAATTTGTACTTTGGCTTCTTGTGTATGACTCCAATCCTTCCTAGGCACATGTTCGGGAGCTTGCGGATACTGTGCTGTCCAGTTCATCATTTTGTCCAAAGCTACCGAGGCTTCCCTGAGCTGTTCATGCTTCTGTTTGGTTTCCTCTCGTGCCTCTGCCAACGGGACCACTGTTTGTTTTAGGGTGAGCATTTCCTGATATACTTGCCTCATGGTCATTTCCAACACATCACACTCCTTCCTGACCGCCAGTGGGACCTCGTTCACTTGGGCGGGCTTACCTTGGAGCTGTAGCATCTCACTCTCCAATCTTGATTTCTCCTGCTCCGCTGCTTTTAGCCTGTTCTGTAGGGAAATAATCTCCCTGCTCACTCTAGTGACATTTTCCTCCGTGGCTGCGGCAAAAGCGGTGCCTGCTGACGCTATCATAACAGGGTTAGTCCTTGTATATGGGACTATGTCCTTTCCAGTGGCGACCGTAGATATGGCGGGATGGCTTTGCGCCAAGGATTTCCTTTTCTCCTACCGTATTTTGAAAGAGAATTGGTCAAATGTCAATCTGGTCAGGTCGAAGACTTCTTCTTCTTGCTCCCCGAGAAAATCATCAACATTGAGGGTACTTTTCGCGCCACCTGAAGGGATATCCAGGGGAGATATGTCAATGTCGTCTATTAGCTTGTCCTCCTCATCCTATGTTTGATCCTTTTCTTTCTCCTTTTGCCGGCGCTCGGCTTCTGCCTTGTCGTGTTCCTCCTTCTTCCTGCATTCTGTCTCTGCCTCTGCTTCCTTTTCATCTTTTCTCTTTCGCTCTGCCGCGGCGGCTTGTTCTGCCTTCTTTTCATGATCGACTTTGTCGAGTTCTTCCTTAAGTGCCTTTTCTGCCGCCGCCTGTGCCTCCTTCTCCTGTCTTTCCTTTTCCTCTTCCTTTTTCTTTTTTCGCTCTGTCCTGGCATCTTTCTTACGTTTCTCTTCATCCTCCTTCATTTTCTTTTCCTCTTCCTTCTTGGCTTGGGCTTCTGCTTCCCTTTGCTGATCCGAGGTGTCAGGCCCCGTACCGGACTGTGTTCTCTTATCTTTGGAGGAAGAAGAGCCTCCAAGCTTATGGCTTCTATCTTCTAAATTCTGGTGATCCTCTTCTTCTCGGTCAGAGTCGATCCCTGGAGCTAGATGCCTGTCTGCGTTGTACCAGTTTCTTTTTTCGTCCTCTGCCGGGCGCTCGACATGCTGATAACTCCATCTAAAATTGGCCCTTTTACAATGCTCAGGAACTATCTTGACTGGGTCATAAGTTCGGCAATCCAGATTTCTGAAGTGATAACTCTTTACCTCTTCCCCTTCACGCCCTACCTCTCTGAAGTCCTTGACTGTATAAGCACGAATGGTGAGAGGTAGAGCGGGCCAAGGTTTCTTCTTCCCTTTGGAAAGGACATTGGAGAAGCCCAAAGTCATCTGGTGACATACCTCCTGCATGAGCACCTTATCGGTAATAAATCTAGGCAAAGCATGTGGTGCTTTGAATGAGCCAAATACTCGGATGATTGTAAATTCAGTGAATGGAAACCAGTGTGCCACCTGACCTAGTGTCTCCATTGCTCGCCAAGACATGCAGGGGGTGTCTTGACCAAATAGTTTCCCGTAAAGGGCGGGAATGAATATATGAGAGATTTGCTCGATGTCTGACTTGTACCTAGATTCCCAGAATACCTTGGTCTGCAAATGGATTTCCTAGGTCTGTTCGGAGTCCCAGTTATGTGGCCATCCCTCAACATACAGCTGGGCACAGACAGCATCTAATAAATACGAAGCCATATAGAATTCTGGCGGCGCCCCCTCATCTGGGGCTAAAGCTGAAGCCAAATTTGTGTGCATGGAGCCCATTAATATACCGGCCCAATTGAACCGAGTGTCGTGTACTGTTACGTGTTCCATGATGGTTGCCCATGTTCCGTTGAAAGTGGTGGCGTCTGAACGTCCGTACACTCTGCACAGCATGGCGGCCACCAACTTATATACCTTTCTCAGTCCGGCCACCGGGTATTCCTGGTCCTTTTTGATTTTAAATTTATCTGGTTCCGCCCACCATTTTCTGATTGTATCAACCATCGGCACTTCATTTGCAGAAAACCATCTTGGGGTGAAGTTCACCTCTGGTTTGGGTAGCGAGTAGTAGACCTGTGCTTTTGAGCTCTCCAATGTTGCAAAAGCTTTACCTCCACTATCTCGGATTGCCAAGTTCTTAGGATCCGTCTTCTGTATGATCCAGTCCAACATTTCTGGGCACGGAAAGATGGAGGGATGTGACCCTGCTAGGTGCAATTTGGACTTCTTGACCTTCAGGTATACTTCCCGGTCCAGGAGATCTTCTGGAAACTTCTCTTCTGGTATGGAAAACTCGCGGTATACTTCATACCACCTAAGGCTATCCTCCTTTGCGAAGGTGAAAAGGGTGTCTCTGTATATTGGTGGCGGAGATGTTTGTATGTCTGTGTCTGACTCTTCCTCCACCACCAGCTTACTTCTCCTTCGGGATACCCGGGGTGCCATATTGCTAGAGTCGGAGAGGACCGGTACTGTGTCTGCTCTAAATTCACCTGTTGCATTCAAGAAAGAATCCCAGGATGAGAAAGACATGATGATAACGGCTAAATAAAGTCTACACATGAAAAGTTTAATTGACTGTTCTCTGGGGGTCGCTGGGTCGCTGATCTACAAAAAGGACTCACACGCGACCTCGCGACCTTGCGACTAGGTCGCAGGGTCGCAGAGTCGCTAACAAGGAGTTTTGCGACCTTGCGACCTTGCGACTGGGTCGCTAGGTCGCAGGTCGCACTTGAGCCTGCCGGGGGGTTTCGCGCGCGCGCGGTTTTGAGGATAAACTTTTCCTACAGGGAAAAATACGCGGCTTGAAAGGGTCTAAACTGACAATAAGGCATAGCCATGAGGAATTGGGCAAGAGACGGGTGACCCTGGGGTTAATGAGAGACAAAACAATGATGAAACTCAACAGAAAAACCCTACATCCTCTCCAGCAAGTAAATAAGACCGTGGGGAGGCTCAATAATGGAAAGAAATGCTTAAGAAGGAAACATAGGGAGGAAAAGGAAACTTACCCGGAAGAAAACGCGCCAGTCGACCTGTCAGAGTAATTCCACGGTTTTCGCCGCGAGCTACAAATGCGACCTAGCGACCCGACCTTATATAAAAAGGTCGCACGTGCGAGTACTAAATGAGGTCGCAAGTTGTAAGTTTGCGACCTCGCAACCTCGCAACCTTAAGGTCGCTGGGTCGCAAAGGTCACTGAGTCGCTAATTCCCTTAATACTTCATTTTGCGACCTTGCGACCTTGCGACCTTAAGGTCGCTGGGTCGCAAGGTCGCAAATTTCTTGACTTCCGACTCTTGCGACCTGGCGACCTCTGCGACCTTAGGGTTGCAGAGTCGCATAGGTCGCATGGGTCGCAAATCATGGATCCGCGACTTAGCGACTTGCTCTTAAAAAACTTTACTTGGCTTTTTCCTTCTTTAGTTTCAAAGGGGCTCCAAAAATTTTGAAGTGTGTGTTATGATTTTATGTATTTTTGGAGGGTGTTGTAGGAGCTACAACAAATGGCGATTCACTGGATGAATTCAGAGTCTCTGCTGATGAAGGGTCGATGAGGGAGGAGGGAGGTGTCTAATACTAGCTTGTTCTTCTACCTCAGAGTTTACACCTTCCTTCCTTTGCCACCCCGCATAGTTGCCTGGCCTTTTGGCTTATTGGGTGCAGATCAACCGAATTTTAATTCCTCATCCTTCAGGATCGAGAGGGTTGGGGAAACCTTGGACAACTGCAGGGTCCGGTACAATTATTTCGTCCTCATGGTGTTGCTCCGCTGCCAGCGAACCTCTCGGCTCCGGCGGAGTCACTGCCTAAGGAGTCATGAACGTTGCTCCGCTGCCAGCGAGCCTGGTCAGTACCCCGGCGGAGTCGTTACAACACCTCTCTACGCAGGAAGCCTTTCTCAATCCTTTACCCTTTATTTGTGTGCGATTGCACTTATTTGAGAATGTGCCTGTAGCACTTATTTAGATGGGCATATTTTTCCTGGGCGGATGAGGGATCCCGACTTATTTTGCTTGCAGAGAGGTTGCTCCTGGTCTCATATGAGGACTCGGGTTTTTCCCGGATGACCTGCAATTCTCTTGAGTTAGTCCTGTTCCCTCATGATCCGGTTACTGCTATGCGAGACCTTTTCTGCCTGCACCCTTTAAGCCACTAGGTGGTTCCTTATGCTTGAAGACTCTAGTAAGACCGTGTATTATCCTTAGGTGCCCATTACAAGCGAGTTTCGACTGCCCCGTGTTTTGCGGGAAGGGCCTTTCATCAGCATAGAACCTCTTCAAGGAGTGAGCCAGTTGCGGGCAGCTTAGACAAGGTTTTCTTTGAAGAGCTAGAGACAGAGTTTTTTTTTTTTTTTTATATTTTTATTTTTATTATTAAAGGGGTTTAAGTAAAATAGTGTTTGAGGTCATGCCCGTTTACCGGGAGGACCTCAACTTTTCCTTCCAGAGTTTGCAATCGGAAAGTATGGGGACCCACCTTTTCTTTAACCTGAAAAGGACCTATCCATAGTGCTTGAAATTTGGCATGTTTTCCTTTTTCTTCGTGTGCTTTATCCCACTTTAGGACAAGATCTCCTACTTCAAATTTTTTATCTCCTGCAGACTTTTTATCGAACCATTTCTTGATCCAACTCTGGTGGATGGCGAATTTCTCCCGGGTTTTCTGCCTTTCCTCTTCTAGTTTCAGCAGGGTGTCAATGCGGGTTTGCAAGGCGGGGCAAGGGGTACCATGACACTCTTGAGACAACTGTAGAGTGGGAAGAGACAAATTGGGTGGGAGGACAGCTTCTTTCCCATACACGAGAAAATATGGTGAGGTGCCTATTGAGGACTTAGGGGTGACACGATCGGCCCAAAGTGCATTTTGGAGAGCATTATGCCAGTTGCGTTGGTGAGACAGTAAGGTCTTTTTAATGATGCGAATCAGATTTTTATTGGTTGATTCCGCTAGACCATTTCCTTGGGGATAGTATTTTGCAGAGTGTTTAAGAACGATACCATTTTCTAAAGAAAAATCATATAATTTAAAAGATGAAAAATATGTTGCATTATCAAAAACCAAGGATGTTGGAACGCCAAACCTGGTAATGATGGAATGAATGACAAATTGCATTACCTCCTGGTCGTTGACTTGGCGTAATGGTACTGCTTCAACCCACCTGGTGAAGTAATCAGTGGCTGTTAGGATGTACCGGTGCTGCTTAGAAGAGTGGGGTAGGATCTCTCCAATGACGTCTAGACCCCATTGTTGAAAAGGTTCTTCTACTGCTACTGACAACAAAGGAGCAGCGGGACGCGCTTCTCGGCTTGCGAATTTCTGGCATTGAATGCATTTCCGAACATATGCGTGGGCATCTCTGAAAAGGGTTGGCCAATAATAACCTGCACGCATAATTTTATGGGCAGTGGTATCCCCGGCGAAATGACCTCCTGCTGGTCCATCGTGCAGCTCGGTTAAGACTTTCTGAGCTTCATCATGTTCCAGGCAGCGTAACATGACTCCATTGGAATGTTTCTTGAAAAGCTTCCCTTGGATTAACTGGTAAGATGCAGCTTTGAGCCTGATTGCACGTTTCTGCCGGGCATCTAGAGCGGGGTCCAATGAACCGTGTGCTAAATATCCTGAAATATCCGAGTACCAAGAAGGGTCCTTCACCTGAGGCAAGACGTCAGTTTGGTACATATCAATTTCTTGTTCCCAATTATCTTCTTCACTCTGTTGGGAACTTGCGGCCTCTGCAGCCATCTGGCATAAACCTTGTCCTTTCACTGTGCGTGCTGGCTTAAACTCTAAGTCGTATTCTTGCATACACGCAACCCAGTTCCCTCGTCTCTCGCCCAGCTCCTGCTGCATGAACAGTGAATGAACGGCTGGGTGGGGAACATAAACTGTGACATGGTTTTTCAAAATGTATGGTCGGAAATGTTTGACTGCTTTATACACCGCATAGGCCTGTTTCTCGATTTCGGGATAATTTAATTCAGCTCCCTGCAGACCGGTGCTCATGAATGAAATGGGACGCTCGTCATTATTTCTGTCCTTTTGTGTGAGTACGGCTGCCAGGGACGAATCCGAAGCGAACGTATACAAGCTGAAATCTCTGTCGAAATCTGGGCTCTGGAGGGAAGGCGCTTCGACTATAGCTTTCTTGATCTGGTCGAAAGCTTCCTTTTCGGGCTGATTCCATTTGAAGGTAGCATTTTTCTTTATCATTCCCTGTAGTGGCTTAACTATCTGGGCGAAATCTGATATAAATTTACGTACAAAATTGATCTTTCCTAAGAAGGACTGCATTGCTTTCTTACTGCTGGGGGGAGGAATCTGAGCAATGGCTTTCGCACGTTCTGGATCAACGACAATGCCTTGCTTAGTTATGATGTGACCCAGTAGATTTCCCTCTGCTACGGCAAAAACGCTCTTCTTTGGGTTGAGCGAGATACCGTATTTTCTGCATCTTTCGAAGATCTGTCTGAGGTGACGCAAATGATCCCCCCGGCGTTTAGAGAATACCGTAACATCATCCAAGTAGACTACCACACTTTGGCCTATCAGACCCCTGAATGCTATATCCATAGCTCTTTGGAACGTTGCTCCTGCATTGATTAATCCAAAAGGCATGCGCCTGTAAGTGAAAGTTCCCCACTTAGTCCGAAAGGTAGTCTTTAACCTATCTGGTTCAGCCACCAGTACCTGATTGTAACCAGAGAATCCGTCCAATAGAGAGAACATCTCTGACCCGGACACTGCTTGTAATATTTGCTCCATAGGGGGTACCGGGTAATTATCTTTATTCGAGGCCCGGTTTAAGTTTCGGAAATCCACGCATAAGCGAATTTCACCTGACTTCTTCCGTACCGGAACCAAATTGGACACCCATGTGGAATGGCGAACTTTAAAGATAATGCGTGCATCTAAAAGTTTTTTGAGTTCCTTCAAAATCAATGGTTCCATCGTAGGGTGTACTTTCTTGAGCTTTTGTTGGAAAGGTTTTACATTTTCTTTGATGGGTATCACATGTTGTATGATTCGAGTATCGTATGTGCGTAATTCCTCATATGTCCAAGCGAACACGTCACGATATTTGCGAAATAGCTGAGTGAAATCTTGAGCCTCTTGGGGGGTGCAATCCTTCCCAAGGTTTACGAATTTAGGATTATCCTCTGATCCCAAGTTTACTTGTCGATGAGCTAAGATAGAGCTCTGTACTTTGGCATTTGGGGGGCCACGGAAGCGATTTTGCAGATTGAAAAGCTTCTCCAGTGATACCACCCCTTTAGGCATGGGGTTTCCTTTGACTTGCTCGTAATCCTTTTGCATAGCTTGGTCGTGCTCATCTTCATCTATAGCAGCGTCTTTGAATATCTCTGAGTTGCACATAAATTCGAGCACCTGTTGATCATCATCAAAAACACACAGATTAGTGATATTGTCTGGCACGGAGGGTTTGTACATAACTTCAATAGAAAAAACGTCCCTCAAAGGGGTAAACCTGGCGGCAGCATTAGCTAGAGTATCCGCCGCTGCGTTATGCATTCTTAGAACAGATTTAATTCCAAAAGCGTCAAAAGCAGAAATTAATCGCCATACCTCTTGCTGATACGCCTTCAAATGTGGAGACAAACAGTGAATAGTATTGCGTACCTGCCGAGTGATAATCTCGGAGTCTCCAATGACCCGTAAGCATTTTACCTTCAAATCCGGCGCCTTTTTAAGCCCAAGGATCAAAGCTTCATACTCGGCAGTGTTGTTAGTGCATTGGAACTCAAGTCGACAAGAGACTAAGAATTTTTTCTTATGCGGGTCAAGCAAAACGCAGCCAGCGCCAGAACCATCGAGATTCTTGGAACCGTCGTAATACAAGGTCCATATGTCGCTTTCCGGGTCCTTGGGGGTAATGGATTGCGGAGGAATTTCGGCTTGGTGTGAGACAGTTTGGGCTTGTTCCTCTGCGACGAGCGTCATTTCAGAAAGGACCTCGGGGCCTACTGAAGACTGAGGAGGTCGATAGCATCCAAAAATGAACTCCAGGAAACACATCCCGAGTTCCTCTTGGGCAAAGCTGATGGGTTCATTTGTAGCATCCAAATCAGTTACAGTGTGTTTCATGTATGGTTCACTTTCGACTCTGATTTGGTTGTTTCTCCCCTTGTAAGGCAGCCATAAATGGGACCAATCCGTGGCAAAGTATCCTTGCAACTTGCTAGACCAATCCCTGCTAAGCAGTACACCATAGGCTTCGGGGATGTCCACAACCACAATATCAATACATTGATGGACCCTAGAGTCGGATGAGAGGCGGATGATGACATTGTTTAATTCTCCGACGGCTGGTACTTGTGATCTGTCAAGTTGAATGATTTTTGCGTCAGTTTTCTCTGGGAGAATGTTGAGTTTCTTGCACACAAACAGAGGCATGACATTCGTGGATGCACCGGAGTCAACGAGACAATTGTGAACATTGAAGTTAAACATCTCAAAAGACAAAAGGAAGGGGGGGGTGGAGCCTCTCGAATTCGTGTTGACAACGTTCACTATAGACTGGATATCTGGACTGGTTTGTGCAGACGTGTTGCTGACATTTTTCGTATTTTGGTTGTTGGCAAAAGCCTTTAGAATAAGTTCTTTTTGATTTGTGATGCGGGCTAACTCGTAGAGTGAGATATTAGCTCTGGTCTTTTTCATGTCCTCCACTATGTTGTAGCTAGTGTCGGTTTGGGGACTAGGTTCGGTAGTGGTTTTCGATGGTTCCACTGGGAGCTTGGTCTTTTGACTTGCTTTGCCATTACTATTGGTAGGCTTATCAGGCGTAGCTTGTCCTTCGTTGCTAGGGGGCAGAATTTTCCTCAGGAAAGCCCTTTTCTTGTCTTCATATGATTGTTCGGGAATAGATCCTTTGCTTCTAAGACTATAGTTTCGAGTGGGCTGAGCCTTGGGACTGCCTGCCATGTTGATATCAATGGGAGCAAGACTCTCTCCCCCGCGGATTACATCAAAAGTTAAGACAGAGGCTCCTGATTCCCCATCTAGGAGCGAACCTTCATCTCGATCAGAAACCTCATCCTCTGTCAGGTTTCCTGGAGTTTGGTCATCCAAAAGTTGGTTAACCACCGCGGTCATGCTGCCAATCCATTGCGGGCACGTTTTTTCAGAATGGGCAGCTTGGTGAAAAGAGCGAAAATTGTCTTTCCCTATCTCCTCCACGTTGAGAGCGGCACTGGAGTTTGACGGAGGTCTGCTGGTGTTGGGATTAATTTTCTTGAAGAAAGGTTTTGGAGGTTTGTTTGTAGTTGAGGATTCAACGCCCTTTCTCTTTAAGTCAGAGACCTCATTCGTTAGTAGTTTGAGGGTCTTGGCCATACTCTCGAAATCAAAAGTTTCTCTCTCTCTATTAGGGGTGGAAGACTGACCCTTTTTAGTGGTTGGTTTGTGATCATCCTTTCCTTCATGGTCCATGACTCCTATCGACAACATGTCCTTCTCTACCGCGAGAGCAGCAGCGTAATTTGCTGTAAGGGTAGCGCGGGCCTCACGTTTGACGAAGACGGCAATATCCCTAGGGAGAGCTTTAGTATAGTAGTCGATGGTGATAGAATCGTCCAATGCTAAGTTTGGAGGAAATTTTTGCAATATTGTGGCGAAGCGTTGGTTAAAGTCTTTAACTTTCTCTTTTCTATGACACTTGATGGTGCTTAGTTCTGTGAGGAGCATAGAGGGTGTTTTATCTTCTGCAAAATTTTGCAGGAACACACGACGGAACTGGTCCCATGAAGTAATAGAAGCACTGGGTAGGGAATGGTACTAGGTGGCTGCAAGGTTTAAAAGAGTGTGTGGGAACAATCGACATGCGACATCATCGGACTGAACTCTCATGATTTGTAGGGACAGATAGAAACTACTAATATGATCTTCCGCGGAGGTACCTTTCTCGGGATCAAATTTAGGAAGATGCTTCTCCGGGTGTCTAGGCATATCATGGAGAGGACCTAAAAGAGCCAATGGGGATTGAGCCATCCAGGCTAGGGGTTGCACCCTCCTGGGGTGTTGACGATATCGAGATTCTGCCTCGGACTCACTTCCCGTCCCTGACACTGATGCTCCGTCACGATGGCGAGAGTGTTCGTCTTGGTGTCTTTCACGGTTATTGATGTTTCTAAGATGCTCCCAGTTGTGGGGAAGGGGCCTATTTTGGTTTTGGTGGTGATGATCGTTGACGTGGTGTCTTTGGCCGCGAACTATATCTCCTCTGCCTCCACGTTTGTGAACTCTATTGACTCCACCCTCGTTTCTCCGAGGCCTGATTCCTTCCCCTACATTTCTTTGGGCTGTGTTACCTTCTCTTTCATTTCTTCGACCCCCTCCTCTTTCTTCTAGCGGGGAATACACTTGGTTGTTGTTCCACTGATGTAAGTCAGGCTGAGGTTCGGGGAAAGGTTCAGTATCAGGGAAACCTTCACTATCTTGGAGAATGGGGTCATTTTCCTGGACAGCCCGCCCGAGGTCTTCAATCATGGAGTTCACAAGTTCAGGTATGGTGCGTACAAGCACACCATTACGGGTGATGTTCTCGGTAGGAGTCCTAGTGTGAGCTAGAAAATCCATGAAAGGGGCATACCGTAAATCCCTGATGAGATTACGGGCAACTGGGCGTAAGGCTCTTAACTGTTCATTAGTGATTTCAAAGTACCGAGCCTCCTCCGTTGGAATATCCTCTAAGGGGGGAAGAGGAGGTTCGTTATTTATGACCTCCCGGTGGGGAGTTTGTGATGGAATATCGGTCGTATGCTGGGAGGATGCCATGGCCCTCCTTCTAGCGCCAAATCTGTTGACGGGAAAATATGTCCGGCCAACAGTAGGGGATCTCCCCGGTAGAAAGTCCCAATTAGACTTTGAACCGTTTGGAGTAGGGATCCCGTCTGGGGTGTGGGTCCGGCTATCACTTAAATGACTATCTCTTCGGTCTCTAGCAACCTGATTGAACTGCAAACATACACTTATTCACACGATATAGAATACATGACTGATGTATCAAACCAATATATGACACTGTGCGTAGCAAGGTAATAGACAAAATGCATACACTCAGGAAGTGTCGTTAGCAACACATCTATGGGGTATGCATGCAGGATAATCTGACCACCAAAGAAACATTTCTTTATGGCAAGAATATCCCTTAACTTTCCGAAAGATACAACGAAATGCTAATAAAACAGTTCATTAACATTCATCATAAGAGTAAATAATAAACTTGAGCATCATCAACACAATCACAGATAGCTATGGTGTATGAATGATACTATTAATAACACAGATTCATTAATCAGAAGATATTCTGAAACTGTACGCAGAATACACACAATGTTGTCACAGCTAAACACATCATTCAATCAAAGGGGTTTTAACATGTATTGTATTACATATATCAAGAGTATGATTCTTCAGTTACAATGCAATATTGCCTTTCAGTCCACAAAAGAGCAGCCCTTTACTATGTGCCCTACAGGGGTATTTATAGTTTCAAGAGACGCCCTCAGGCTTTCCGACGGTTCAACTTCCCGACGGTTCAGCTTCCCTGTGACCCTTGCCGAACATGCGACCTGCGACTCAGAAGATTGCGACCTGCGACCTAAGAGCCGGTGCAACCTGCGACCTGGGGGGGCAAATGCGACCTGCGACCTGTGTGCAGGTGCGACCTGCGACTTAAGGACGGTCGCGACTTACGCCTGAAAAACTGAGCTATGGAGGCGGTTGTGTGTTTGAGGTTTCTGGAACGTCAACTTTCTTGCCCTTGAGGAAATCTCGCCAAGCCTGGTAATCCGCTGTTATGGGAGATACAAGAGGGGTTTCTTCCTTTATTCGATGCATACATTATAGGGCATTCGGTACCAGAGTCTCCTTCTTCTGAGAGATCAGGATTGAGAGGGAGGCAAGCTTGGTGTAGATTTGAACTGGAGTGACAAGCAACCGATTTAGGTTCTCTTGTGATGCCTCGAATTCTGGCGCGGCAGCAGCTTGTCTCACGGGTTGCAGAAAAGACTGAATTTCCTGCTCTACCTGCTCCCAGTCTTTAGTTTCATCCAGTGCCCCTAATGACGGAATGTGATGAAGAGCGTTCATGGAGTCAATACCACTGATCAGGTGATTATATGCAGACATCACTTTGTCCAAATCTTTGGCCAGCTTGTCTTTGGATTGCATATTCATCCGAATTTGTACTTTGGCTTCTTGTGTATGACTCCAATCCTTCCTAGGCACATTTTCGGGAGCTTGCGGATACTGCGCTGTCCAGTTCATCATTTTGTCCAAAGCTACCGAGGCTTCCCTGAGCTGTTCGTGCTTCTGTTTGGTTTCCTCTCGTGCCTCTGCCAACGGGACCACTGTTTTTTTTAAGGTGAGCATTTCCTGATATACTTGCCTCATGGTCATTTCCAACACATCACACTCTTTCTTGACCGCCAGTGGGACCTCATTTACTTGGGCGGGCTTACTTTGGAGCTGTAGCATCTCACTTTCTAGTCTTGATTTCTCCTGCTCCGCTGCTTTTAGCCTGTTCTGTAAAGAAATAATTTCCCTGCTCATCCTAGTGACATTTTCCTCCGTGGCCGCGGCAAAAGCGGTGCCTGCTGACGCTATCATAACAGGGTTAGTCCTTGTATCTGGGACTATGTCCTTTCCAGTGGCGACCGTAGAGATGGCGGGATGGCCTTGCGCTAAGGATTTCCTTTTCTCTTGCCGTATTTTGAAAGAGAATTGGTCAAATGTCAATCTGGTCAGGTCGAAGACTTCTTCTTCTTGCTCCCCGGGAAAATCATCAACATTGAGGGTACTTTTCACGCCACCTGAAGGGATATCCAGGGGAGATAGGTCGATGTCGTCGATTAGCTTGTCCTCCTCATCCTGTGTTTGATCCTTTTCTTTTTCCTTTTGCCGGCGCTCGGCCTCCGCCTTGTCGTGTTCCTCCTACTTCTTGCGTTCTGCCTCTGCCTCTGCTTCCTTTTCAGCTTTTCTCTTTCTCTCTGCCGCAGCGGCTTGTGCTGCCTTCTTTTGACGATCGACTTTGTCGAGTTCTTCCTTAAGTGCTTGTTCTGCCGCCGCCTGTGCCTCCTTTTCCTGTCTTTCCTTTTCCTCTTCCTTTTTCTTTTTTCGCTCTGTCCTGGTATCTTTCTTACATTTCTCTTCATCCTCCTTTATTTTCTTCTCCTCTTCCTTCTTGGCTTGGGCTTCTGCTGCCCGTTGCTGATCTGAGGTGTCAGGCCCCGTACTGGTCTGTGTTCTCTTATCTTTGGAGGAAGAAGAGCCTCCAAGATTATGGCTTCTATCCTCTAAATTCTGGTGATCCTCATCCTCTCGGTCAGAGTCGATCCCTGGAGCTAGATGCCTGTCTGCGTTGTACCAGTTTCTTTTTTTGTCCTCAGCCGGGCGCTCGACATGCTGATAACTCCATCTAAAATTGGCCCTTTTACAATGCTCAGGAACTATCTTGACTGGGTCATAAGTTCGGCAATCCAGATTTCTGAAGTGGTAACTTTTTACCTCTTCCCCTTCACGCCCTACTTCTCTGAAGTCCTTGACGGTATAAGCACCAATGGTGAGGGGTAGAGCGGGCCAAGGTTTCTTCTTCCCTTTGGAAAGGACATTGGAGAAACCCGAGGTCATCTGGAAACATACCTCCTGCATGAGCACCTTATCGGTAATAAACTTAGGCAGAGCATGTGGTGCTTTGAATGTGCCAAATACTCGGATGATTGTAAATTCAGCGAATGGAAACCAGTGTGCCACCTGACCTAGTGTCTCCATTGCTCGCGAAGACATGCAGGGGGTGTCTTGACCAAATAGTTTCCCGTAAAGGGCGGGAATGAATATATGAGAGATTTGCTCGATGTCTGACTTGTACCTGGATTCCCAGAATACCTTGGTCTGCAAATGTATTTCCTGGGTCTGTTCGGAGTCCCAGTTATGCGGCCATCCTTCAACATGCAGCTGGGCACAGACAGCATCTAGCAGATACGAAGCCATATAGAATTCTGATGGCGCTCCCTCATCTGGGGCTAAAGCTGAAGCCAAATTTGTGTGCATGGAGCCCATTAATATACCAGCCCAATTGAACCGAGTGCCATATACTGTTACGTGTTCCATGATGGTTGCCCATGTTTCGTTGAAGGTGGTGGCGTCCGAACGCCCGTAAATTCTGCACAGCATGGCGGCCACTAACTTATACACCTTCCTCAGACTGGCCACCGGGTACTCCTGGTCCTTTTTGATTTTGAATTTATCTGGTTCTTCCCACCATTTTCTGATTGTATCAACCATCGGCACTTCATTTGCAGAAAACCATCTTGGGGTGAAGTTCACCTCTGGTTTGGGTAGCGAGTAGTAGACCTGTGCTTTTGAGCTCTCCAATGTTGCAAAAGCTTTACCTCCACTATCTCGGATTGCGAAGTTCTTAGGATCCGTCTTCTGTATGATCCAGTCCAACATCTCTGGGCACGGAAAGATGGAGGGATGTGACCCTACTAGGTGCAATTTGGACTTCTTGACCTTCAGGTATACTTCCCGGTCCGGGAGATCTTCCGGAAACTCCTCTTCTGGTATGGCGAACTCGCGGTATACTTCATACCACCTAAGGCTATCCTCCTTTGCAAAGGTGCAAAGGGTGTCTCTGTATATTGGCGGCGGAGATGTTTGTATGTCTGTGTCTGACTCTTCCTCCACCACCTGCTTACTTCTCCTTCGGGATACCCGGGGTGCCATATTGCTAGAGTCGGAGAGGACCGGTACTGTGTCTGCTCTAAATTCACCTGCTGCATTCAAGACAGAATCCCAGGATGAGAAAGACATGATGATAACAGCTAAAAAAAAGTCCACACATACAAAGTTTAATTGACTGTTCTCTGGGAGTCGCTGGGTCGCTGATCCACAAAAAGGACTCACATGCGACCTCGCGACCTTGCGACTAGGTCGCAGGGTCGCAGAGTCGCTAACAGGGAGTTTTGCGACCTTGCGACCTTGCGACCGGGTCGCTAGGTCGCAGGTCGCACTTGAACCTGCCGGGGGGTTTCGCGCGCGCGCGGTTTTGCGGATAAACTTTCCCTACAGGGAAAAATACGCGACTTGAAAGGGTCTAAACGGACAATAAGGCATAGCCATGAGGAATTGGGCAAGAGACGGGTGACCCTGGGGTTCATGAGAGACAAAACAATGATGAAACTCAACAGAAAAACCCTACATCCTCTCCAGCAAGTAAATAAGACCGTGGGGAGGCTCAATAATGGCAAGAAATGCTTAAGAAGGAAACATAGGGAGGAAAAGGCAACTTACCCGGAAGAAAACGCGCCAGTCGACCTGTCAGAGCAATTCCACGGTTTTCGCCGCGAGCTACAAATGCGACCTAGCGACCCGACCTTATATAAAAAGGTCGCACGTGCGAGTACTAAATGAGGTCGCAAGTTGTAAGTTTGCGACCTCGCGACCTCGCGACCTTAAGGTCGCTGGGTCGCAAAGGTCGCTGAGTCGCTAATTCCCTTAATACTTCATTTTGCGACCTTGCGACCTTGCGACCTTAAGGTCGCTGGGTCGCAAGGTCGTAAATTTCTTGACTTCCGACTCTTGCGACCTGGCAACCTCTGCGACCTTAGGGTCGCAGAGTCGCATAGGTCGCATGGGTCGCAAATCATGGATCCGCGACTTAGCGACTTGCTCTTAAAAAAATTTACTTGGCTTTTTCCTTCTTTAGTTTCAAAGGGGCTCCAAAAATTTTGAAGTGTGTGTTATGATTTTATGTATTTTTGGAGGGTGTTGTAGGAGCTACAACACCTTGTAAAAATATCCCTTCCCCTTCATTTTTATTCTTTCCCCTTACTTCAATATTTTTCCCTTGCAAAAAATCCCTTTTCCTAAGTTAAAATGCGTATCTTCCTTTGGAAAAGTAAAATCCCTTTAATTAATTTCCATTTTTATTCAAAAAACCCAAAAAATACCTTTATCCTAAGTATTTCTTTAAAAGGTGATATGTCGAGTCCCACATTGAAGAAATTCTTTCCCGATATTAGTTTTTATGTTAAACTTAGTGAATTTAACCTTCCACATTATATTTCATTATTAACATTAACTTAGTGTATTTAACTCCCACATTAAACCATTATCCAGTATTATATTAATTTCTTATATATATATTTTCAAACCCATGTTTTATTTATAACCTATGGTTTTTATTACCCCGCCTATACATATGTCCCACTTTCCCTAACCCCATTGGTTATATTTTAAAACCCACCTATTACAAACCCCGACCATATATATTATAATCCCACCACATAACTTAAAGTCCCGGGCTCCATGCCTATCCAATCTCGATGAATCCATTGCATCCTCCCAACTGTCAGATCTTAACCAATCAAATTCGATGGCCCTTATCACCTATCACACATTCGATTGCCTGATCCTTAACAAACCCAAGACCTTGCAATATCTGTGGTTTTTGGAGCTCCACTCTTGGCTACTTGGAAAGTTTCTATTCGAATGCATCGTTCCAAATTATACCGCCTACCACCTTTCACTCATGCAAAAATCGCTCATCAGTTTCTCCTGCCCATTGCGAAAACTAGCGTGTCATTTGAATTAACCCCGCGCTTTAATGCTAATCAGTGTTGGTTAAAAAGCCATATAACCACCCTTTTTGTGCCTTTTTCACCACTTTCTGTTATCATTCGCGCAAAAGGAGCATTATCGGCCTAAAAGAATTGCCATCGACCTGATTTTAAGTCCAATTCAACCATAATTCAACCAATTTGCTTCCAAAGACATTGCAGAACCGAATAGAAGCACTATAAATACCAATGAAGCCTCAGAAAGCTTCCGCAACCTCAGAACCCCTTCTGCAAACCAAAATCTTCATTTTTCTCTAGGTATTATTCAGTGCTTAGACCAAATACTTATAGAAAGGAATTAATTTAAGTAATTGAATCAATTTAGGAGTTTTGGTAGACCAAAATCACCTATTGCCTTCCCTATCCTTTTCTGCAGACCCTAGTCTTCCTTTCACAAAAATTCCGAGGTCCTAATATTTCTTTTTGTTACAAAGAGTACAGTTTGATCAATTGAACAAATTAAAACCATTGCAGACCATAGATAAGCCCATGTTTCATCCTAAATCAGTCTGAAAACTGTAAATTATCTTTTTGAGGTGCTCCTAAAGGCCTAAATCAGTTTTTTCTAAGTCAAAGATTAATCAATTGAGTAAAATCAAACAAACAATGGCTTCCAAAAGTATTGTAACTGTAAATCCTCTGCAACCTCCAGTTGTAGATGTAGAGCAAACTCCCTTGGCTGATAAAGATTTTAAAGTTAATGACACAATCACTGAGTTTAATCTTCTTGAGCTCCACTTCTAGAGCCATGACAAATCCATAGATCAAGTAGAGGAGGTTTTTATTTGGGAGTTTAATTTTCCAAATTATGTTCTCCCACAAACTCTCCAGTGCCCAGAAGTGATTAGACTCTGTCAATCTTGCTATTTATGAGATCAGAGAGCCCTAATAACCTCTGGAAAAGAAATTATGTTTACTATCACAACCAAATGCTGCAGATGCAACCTAGACCGGATGAAACCCTTTTGTCCATTGAAAATCTTACACAGTTATACTTGAATTGGGATTTCCCCAAGAGGTTCCAGATATTCCAAAATTTCATGCCTTCATTTGTAGAAACTCACAAGACAAGCTCTCCTTAACCATCTACAATATTTTCTAAGAGAACGAGACACATTATCACAATGTTTTCCTGCATTTTGGGCTATTTTACTGATGAGCATGTTGATGCTTCAATCCTAGGTTTCTTGTCTACTTTTTCACTTGGTCAGCCTCCTGCTACCTTTTTCAATTTTTCTTAGTACCTTGCTGATAATATTCATAAACAATTAGTTAAAATTCCTAAAGAAGGTGTTTTCAAGTATTCATCAATCCTATTCCACATGTTTTTGTATTTTCAGTCTGAGAAATTTCCCATTAACCTTCAAAAGCTTGATTTTGAAGGTAATCGACAGTCAGTTATATTTTGGACTCCTCTAATCATAAAAGACTCCACATAGTCCAACTACACAGAGTTCATTGATACTTTTATTCATCCTATAGTTAATATGCTAAACATCAACATGCAGCCAAGAATCAACGAGGAAATTAAGAAGGTCCTACAATTATCAGAGCATAATAGGACAAGAGATTGGTACTTGTATCAAAACCACACAGAGATTAGGGTATATGGATCAAATCTTCTTCCATATAAACTTACCAAATACCTTCCAATGAGGTTATTTGCCCTTGAGTATATCAGACGGATTCTTAATTATGATGGAATCAATTTCTTGGCTGCTAAGAAGAAGACAATTTAAGATTAAGAATCAGGTTGGCCCTTTTATTTTTAATAGTAAAGATGCAGGTCCAGAGGCTGAAAAGTATTTGCAGGAGTTTAAGTTTAGTAAAAGTTTTCTATGGTATTATGATCCTCTAGGAGTAATAAGTAAATTGAGATTTAAATGCAAATTAACTCCTTATGTACATGACAAGAAACCAGATATTGAGAAATAATCCAACCAGTATGAATGGTTGGAGAACACCTTGAAAAAGGCAGAGAAGCAAAGTGATACTAGTCAAATCTTGCAAACTCCCGCCCAAGAAGATAGAAACTCAAAAAGAATTAGAGAAGAAGGATCATACACTGTAGAGACAACCACTAAAACCAAATTTAAATTAATGTATAGGAAGAAGACAAAATTAAATCCTGTCAATGAGGAAGTGGAAACAATAGAAGTAATTGATACAAAGAAAATAGTGAAAGATAATTCTCCACCTGCAGTTGCTGAAAGAACACACCAACCTTCAACTTCAAACACTCAAATGATTCAGAAACAACATATTGTTGAAGTATCCTCATCCAGCAAACCAGCAGAGAAGGAGATGGACATTATCAAAATACAAAGAAATAAAGATGAGGAATGAAGCCTTGAAGACTGATACATATAACCAGTATTGGAAATAGTCACCCAGTGACCAAAGTAGATTTCTTTCTGCTTTTGAATAGAAAACTAGGAAGATGTAGATGACCTTCCTGTAACCTAAAGTAAAGCATCCAAAATCATCAGCTGATTACAAAAATACATCATATGAAGTTCAAGCATAAGATATTCATCCAATTGATCAAATAGAATTTCACAAACAAGTTGGTGAAATGCTTTATTCCACAATGACAAATAAAGCCATGAGTGTACAAAAGTTACAAAAAACTCTTGGGAACATCAAAGATAAAATTAAATTGGAAAATTCATCCTCATAGGCTAAGGATAATAGAATCAAATCACTGGAAGATTTGATTATTGAAGTAGGATATGATCCTAATAATGTAAAAGTTGCAGATGAATTGATAAAAAACAAGAATGCAGAAATTGTTGCATTAAAGAAGCAACTAAAAATGCCTCCTACTGAACATACTCAAGAAAAAGAAGTGTTACAGGATGAAAATAAGAAAGATGAGATGATAAATCTCATTCTTCAGTTGACTACCTAGATAAAAGAAATGGAGAATGAAATGGACAAGTTGGTCTAGGAGAAAAAGGCCAGAGCAAACGAAGTTCTTGTCATTGTAATTCCTGTTGTCACAACAATTGCGCCTTCTACACTAGCAGAATCATTGGCTCCTCCAATCCCAATGGCTACAACACTTCCTGTCACCTCATCAACAACTTCAACAACAAAGTCTTCAACAACATCAACACAACCAAATGATGAGGCATGTAAGTTAGTAAAAGCAATGCAGGAAATGTATATTCAGACAAATGAAATCAACAGACTCAAAGAACAATTGAAAAGTTTGAATGATGAGAATAAGTTAGTTTAGATTATGCACAACAATGAAGTGCAGAAGACAAACAGGTTGAATGAGAAATTACAAAAGCTAGAAAAAGAAATAACACTAAAAGAACCAATGGCACAAGCCAAGCAGCAGCTATGGGATAATATCATTGAATATGTCAATGATATTTGGCCATCAATCTAGGTTATCTATGAACAAAAATATCTCATCAAATCAGCAGGAGAAGCCATTCAAAAAATCAAAGAAGAAATTTGCAAGAAGCCAGAAGAAGCTAATGAAATGATCAAGTTTCTTAATTCAAATAATAGACAAGAATTGGAAGAAATTGGTATAGCTGACAAGACAGATACAATTCTTGAAGTCAAGAAAGTAATTTCTGAAAAGAATTTGATGATATAGATAGAAGAGAAATTCTAGAATATGGAAGTTTCCATAACCAGGTTCATGATGAAGTTTGATATTCTAAGGAAGAAAGGCCTTCCAAATCCACTAGTCATTCATGATAAATTAATGAAGCAGGATGATTATGATAAAAAGTTGAGAGAAGTGGCTAAGGAGTAAGATAATAATTCGACCATGCAGGGAATTCCAACAGGAAAGGTACTTTACAAAAGCTTTGAGAACCTTTTTTACCTGCAACATGAGGTAAAACACCTATTGGTCAACAAGCCTACATTCTCAAAATACATAGAGGCTGATGAGATATTCAGAAGGATGATGAAGATCAAATTACCAGAGGCAGAGAATTGGGAAAAATTGACTGATTTACTATGAAGGTCAAATAGTAAAACAAGGCAGTCAAATGAAAAATATATCAGTCAGACAAGAAAAAGAAGAGGTAGTTTTTACAGTTACAGAATAGTAAACAGTGAATGATGAAAATTAAAACAACATTCAAAAGGTTAAAGTGTATCAGTTGAAAGTCAGAGTGAAAGTCAAAATAGAGTTGAAAGTTAAAGTGAGACAACGTGAAAGACACTTAACTGCAGCCTACGTTGAGAAAACAAAAAAGAGAGAAATTAGCAAAAATATCACAGACATGAATAGTAAATTCAACAAAAGCAGGGACAACTTGCATTAGTTAGATATCTGTCTCTATCTTCTTGCATGAAGATATTTATTTTCCTTGAATAATTCCTAAGTTTTTTTTAGGATATTTTGTAAGAGTTTTTGTATAAATACTTCACGTTTCAAAGTATTGAGTGTGGATGAATTACTGAACATTTCTATAGTTGTACTATTCTGGAACCTAAGGGTGATTGTACTAATTTCAACTCAACAGACTGGATTAAAGAAATAAAGAGATTATATTACATGATTCATGTGTTGGGCCACTACAGTGAAGTACTTTCTACTTGTTCAATTGTTTCCTTCTGAAGTTTTCACATGCTCATATGTTTGCTTAAATCTAAATGATATAACTGTAATGTTATTACAGGATATGTTTAATTACACTCTGTCTTGAACTGTTTATCATTTATATGTTTTTCTTCTAATATCCGAATTAGGGAATTCTTAATTTCTCCCTTATTTCGATTGACCTTTGTCTTTTCACTCATTATCGGATTTGAGAACCCTTAATTTCTCTCTTACCCTGATTGAAACCATTTTCACCATCAGCCTAAGGATATGAAGTGACTAAACTATCTTTCCCTATGAATAATTCCCTTTAGAACCTTGATCCTGCTTCTGCTTCTTGACACTTTGACTCCATTAGCCCAATGGAATATAGACCTACATCTATCCATTTAAGTAAGTGATTTTACCACCAAACCAAATCCAAAATCAAAATCCCAAGTAATCTTACATAACTAGCCTAAAATCAACTAAAATCAACAAAGATAAATCATATAGAGAGAGCCATCTCTGACCATTAGGAAGGCTAGATCCTAAGGCTTAAAATTAGGTTTGTGGTTACCTCTAATATTCTTTAAACCAAAAAAAAAAATAGACAACCCTTTGAGAATTATTGGAGTGATAACATCCTGGCGACCATACTGGGGAACTAACTAGTCCTCAGTGTTTAAAATAAATCTTAAAGGAAATAATTTTACTAATATTTTCACCTTAATATTGTTTTAAAGGGTTGTTAAGTAAACTTTTCATAAAAAACTGAAATTCTAGCTTCTAGAAGGATCTACTATACCAGGTCTAATATAGATCTAGAATCTGCTGCAATAGTAGATAATCCTAACAGAATTTTAAAGAAAAATGAAAAAGTAGAAAGTTTAGGTAATAAAAATTCATTGATCAAATAAAATTCTCTTCCCAATAAATTATCAAGTTTACAAGACATTGAATTTGATTTAGCTTTTGAGCAATCTTTGTTTAGAACTAAATCAGAAAGTGACATATCTAATAGTGCAATAGATCATGATTTCATTTCATTTATTGAAAGTAAGAAGGAATATGTTTCACTTGATTCAGATGAAAAAACCATAGAAGTTTATGATAAACTTGATGCTTTAACTACAACTTTGATTAAAGAAATCGATGAAACTTATTTTCAACATTAAGTTGAATTGACTGCTTTATCTGCCTATACCCCTAAGCCTTCTACCAGTCATTTAGAATCTTTAGGTTCATCATTTTTTAGCACCACCTCATCTATTATTTCCACCACACTTCATTCCATAGAATCGTTCATTCCTAAGCTTCCACTTCAACCTAGAACTTTATTTCCATCTCCCAACACCTCAAGTTCATCCCCTAGTTTTTCTACTACTTTTTGTAGTACTTAATTTTCATTTCCAAGCACCTCTTCAAGCATCCCAACTACATATTATAATATCCCAACCTCATTTTCAAGTACTTCAACCTCATCACCAAGCACTTCAAACTTACCTCCTAGCCAAGCTAGAATCCAAGCCATGGTTGCCAGATATGCCCATTGGTCCTACAAGCCCCTCTACATGCCATGCCCCAAGACTACCAAATCAAAATCTTTCAATTTTATGGTACTAATCATTACACTGACCAACAACATGTTAACAAAATGACAGATTACTTTGAACTGCATGAAATAGATGAAGTTGATGTTTAGATGAGACTCTTTGCTCAAACTTTAGCTGGTGATGTAAAGAAGTGGTTAAAAGGTTTACCTGCTGGTAGTATTGTTGATTTAGCTGCTTTCCATAGGATGTTTCTTAATAGATAGGAGAAAAAGAAGAATCCATTACATTTTTTTTCTGAATTTAGAACATAAAAAGAGCACCTAATGAAACAGTTTAGGACTATTGTACAAGATATAATAGTATTTACAATGCAATCCCTGCCAATCTTAAACCTCCTCCAGAATCTTCCCTAATCAAATTCCCTGATGGATTTGATATAGATATGGCTTACCAACTAAGAGAGGGAAACCCAAAAACCTTAGAGCAGATGCAAAGTAATGTTGTAAGTGTAGAGGCAAACTTGTTAGCCAAGAAATCTAGATTGAGAAATGAAATAAGAGTGACAATAAAAGAGGAAACATCTACATCAGATAGCAAAATAGATAGCTTAGAAAAAATCCTTAGAAATAATGATGGATAGATTAGACAATATGGAAATGAAGCCACAATGGAATGATCAACAATAAGGCCCTCAAATAAGAAATCCCAATTTTAGGAAAAACACCAACATTGGTAAATCTAGAGAATCAACACCTGATCAAACAATAAGACCACCTTTCCAAGAGAACTATGGTGAAATTTCTCACCAAAACGAAGATGATGAAGACACTCAGATAAATCTAATGGGAATTAATGATGATAATACCATTTTTCTTACACAAGATGAACATGAATTATATGAATTACAATAGTTACAATTAGAATCTGGTGAGTCTTTTGATTACAATCAAGGTTATGAGTTTTCCATTAATGAAGTTCATAAGAAATATAACCTTAGGAGCAAGAAAAATGTAGAAGCCCCTACTAAGAAATCTGCCCAAACTCAAACAAAGAAAACAGTAGAAGCTCCTACAAACAAAGTACTGCAAATTATTCCTAGGGAAACCAAACAAAACTTTAGTTCAAATAAAAAAAATTCAAATCCTAATCAGAAAACTTCTAGTTCTAAAATTTCACAAAGTCCTAAAATTGTTGACATTACAGATATTGATGTTCAAACATCAGCTGATCTTCGAAAATATGCTATTGCTAAGACAAAAAATTCTTCTAAAACAACAATTTCTGATCCAAAAACATCTGCTACTGATCCAAAATCAGTTGATCCTAAAACAATTGCTGCCAAAACAGTTGTTGAAACTTCCAAAACTGCCAAAGTTACCACTGTAATTCAAACTATCCTTGAAAATAAGATAAAAAGCAGCAAAACAGTGGAAACAAAAACAGAAAATGAAAAACCAATTGTAGAAAAAGAAGAGAAGCACACTCAAACTGCAATTAGTAAAGAAGAAGTCATTCAGTTAGGAAAATCACAAGCACCATTCAACATCAAAAATGAAATTGCCAAACTGAAGATACCAATTCTTTTAACAGAATTGGTTAAGCATGATTTATACAAATTAGAGATCACTAGCACATTGAACAGAAATGAAGGAGAAGACTTTATTAATTTGAGTGATGACCACCTAGAACTAATTTTTGGACCTGAGGTAAATGGAAAACACCAAGAAGGATGAGTTCTTCCTTTCTACATTAGCTTGACTATTCATGATCAATTTTTACATAATGCAATGTTAGACTCAGGAGCTTCACATATTTTAATGCCAAAAGCCATTATGGAAAATTTGAAATTAGACATCAATAGACCTTATAAATATCTTTTCTCATTTGATTCCAATAAGGTGAAATGTTTAGGCTTAATCAAAGATTTATGTGTCACTCTAGTCCAATACCCTGGAAAAAGTATAGTCATGGATTTTGTAGTAGCTGATATCCCTCCTAAATATGGAATGTTGTTATCTCGCTCATGGGGAGCGAAAATGCAGGGATCTCTACAATTAGACATGTCTTATGCCACTATTTCAGTGTTTGGTAAACCCAAGAAGTTTTACAGAGAGACTAATGAAGTACATGGTTAGTAGTGTAGAAATACCTTGAAACTATCCTATTTATTCTACACCTACTGATATGGACTCTTTATTTTATGTAATTTTGAAATTGGTATAGAGAACAACACAGAATTAAAATAGAAAAATAAATACCCAGACAGTGAGAACATATTTCATGAATCAATTTGGCATCTAGACTTTGATGGATCAGTGAACAAATTAGAAGCAGGAGCAGGAGTTTGGATTCACAACATGGAAAAAAATCATTCTGAAGGTCATGCCTTTAGATTAAACTTCAAATGTACAAACAAAATGGCTGAATATGAAGCTTTAATATTAGGACTACAGATTGTTAGAAATTTAGGAGGCAAAAGAGTTTCTATCATGGGAGACTCTGATTTAATTGTAAAACAAATTAGAGGAGAATATTCTGTATATAATCCTAGATTAAGCCAATATAGAGAAACAATTTTAGATCTGATAAAAGAATTTATTGAATGTGACTTTGATGTAATTCCTAGAAAACATAACATACAAGCACATAGTTTCTGTAATCTTCCTTTTCAACCAAATCATCAATATAAATCAGAGGTAAGAAACAGGCCTACTATACCAGACAATTTAAAATATTGGCAAATTTTTTCATAGGATACTTAAATATATCACTTTATGAATGCTGAGGGAGAATTCCAGAATTGTAACATAAACATTTACTGTAAAATAGAGGATAAAATAGACAATGAGATAGATTTAAATAATTTAGATTTTATTGAACCCACTAAATTTACTCAAGTAGAAATAGATAAACTAGAAAAGGTAGAAATATAAGAATTAGCAGATGATGATTCTGACATTTTAAACCTTAACAATAACATTTTACCTAAGGGATTAGCCCCATTAGAAGATCTTTTTGATTCAAATGACGTTGAAATAAAACAAAAGATGAAACCATTAAGATCAGATATATAAGAATGCAATATAGGAACAAAACAAAGGCCTAAACTCATCAAACTTTCCAAAGCCTTACCTCAAGAAGAAAAATTGAAATACATAGCTCTGTTTAAGGAATTTTAGGATGTATTTGCATGGAGTTATGAATACCTAAAATCTTATGACACTAGCATAATACAACACAAAATACCTATAAAAGAAGATAAAAAACCTTTCAAACAGAAGCTTAGGAGAATCAATCAAGTTTTAATGGATTTGATTGAAAAAGAGGTAAAGAGAATGTATGAAGCTCAAATAATTGCACCTATCAGATATTCTGATTGGGTTTCAAACTTAGTTCCCATTAGGAAAAAGACAGGGGAAATCAGACTTTGTGTTTATTTCCAGAATTTAAACAAAGTGTCCCTAAAATATAACTACCCTCTCCCCAAGATGGATCATATTTTATAGAGAGTGGTTGGTTCATCCAGGATTTCATTGCTTGATGGATTCTTTGGGTACAACCAGAATTTAGTTTAGCCAGAAGACCAACCAAAGACTGCATTTACTACTCCAGGGGGTACTTTCATTGTTAGGATATTCTGACACATAGGAAATAGTTAAGAATAACTTAGTCTACTGTAGAGTTAGGTAACGTGTGTTTCTTTGCCATGTACATTTGTAACTTATAATCCGACGGTCACGATTTGTAGTGATCCGATGGTTATCTCTCACCTCGGTATTAAAGACACTTGATTCGTGGCTTAGCACCTGATTGGTTCATGATCTCTATTTAAAGATCATGGAGGGTCATTTGTCCGGTAACTCTTTTATGAGAGAAACATATATAACTTTTCTTTTTATATTAATAAATTTCTTGTAGTGGCCGCGTTGGCTCAGGCTGTGGACTATTTCCTTCTTTGAGGGTTTTAACCTTGTGATTATACCGATGTACTGATTTGTGATTTGTTTGTGAGCGGTGACCTTTGGTTCTTGATCCAAGAAACTTACCCTGTAAATTCCTACATGGTGTCAGAGCTATTTTGAGGTTCGCGTCCGTTGTTGATAAAAATATGAAGCCGGTTTGACTACATGTGAATTCCGGTTTGTAGATCTACTATTTCTAAACATTTTATGGCTTAGAGAACTGCTCGGTTGTGTACAGAGCATCTGTTATAGTGAGGGACGCCTTTTGTTTCATGCGAAAAGGTTTCCGACTGCCCAAGTTATGACAGTTTAGATATGGAGGTATAAAGCATCTGTTTTGCAGTTATATTTGTTAATATTTCTGCTTATTTTGGTTTTTTTCTATTTATTTTCGGTATTAAGATTTTATTTATTTGCCGGATCTATACCCTCTTCTCTGTGTATGCTCTTTGCATTGTGTTCCGTGCGATCTCGGCAAATCAGAAACAGGAAAAAGAGATTTTTTTTGCTACGTATGCTCCTTCCCCACGTCTTTGTGCGATCTCGGGAAATTAGAAATAGTGAAAAAAGTGATAGTTGCTGGTAAGGCTAACCAAAAATCCAACATTCTGCCGTAAGGCTTTGCATTTTGTTTTTTTTTTTCTCGGTTTTTTGTGTAGGAAAAGGCATGCACACCAAAGAGTTGAAAAAAAAAACCAACAATAACAACAACAACCTTCATCCTTTTTTACAATAACGTGATCCTTTTACTATCTCACTTGGTGAGGGGTTAGTTTATGAGAATAGAGGTCTTGGGTTCAAGTCTCCTTCTCAACCTTCTTTTGTAAATTTTTTTTTTCAAAGGGGCGGATTTTTTTTAAAAAGCCTCACTTCATCCCGTTCCTGTAACTATTCAACATCTACAACTCTTTTTTTTCAAAAGGCATAACTTCTTCATCCGGAAGCCATTTTTCGAGCCGTTTTTTTTGAAACGGCCTATTTTTTCGAGATATTTCCATTGGAGTAGTTAGTTTCAGCTTTTATTAGTTTCAATTTAAAAAATAAAAATAAAAAATGGAAAGTGCATGCTTGGTTATTCTTAACAACACCAATTATTTCCAATGGCTACCTCACATGGTAGATATACTTAGAAGTAAAAGAATTTATAGAATAGCCACAGGACAAGAAACTAAACCTTCCGATGATGATAAAGCTGCTAAATGGGAAAATAAACAAGATCAAGCACGAGGGTTGATAGGAATTTCCATTGCTCAAGATCTTCGATTTCATATCCTTGACATTGACACCTCTCATGAAGCCCTGGAAAAGCTAAAAACTGTTTTTGGAATTCAAAATCAAATCAGGGCCCACCAGCTTGAAAATGAGTTGCTTACTTTGGACCCCAATAATTTTTCCTCCATTGAAGATTTTTTGTCCAAATTTAAGACCCTCAGAATTCTTTTAGAAGGTCTTTAGTCCTATCCTAAATTGTTCTTAGGGGGGGATGTTAGGATATTCCGACACATAGGAAATAGTTAAGAATAACTTAGTCTAGTGTAGAGTTAGGTAAAGTGTGTTTCTTTACCATGTACATTTGTAACTTATAATCTGACAGTCACGATTTATAGTGATCCGACGATTATCTCTCACCTCGGTATTAACGACACTTGATTCGTGGCTTGACACCCGATTGGTCCATGATCTCTATTTAAAGAGCATGGAGGGTCATTTTTCCGGTAACTCGTTTATGAGAGAAACATATGTAACTTTTCTTTTTATATTAATAAATTTCCTGAAGTGGCCACATTGGTTTAGGCCGTGGATTGTTTCCCTCTTTGAGGGTTTTAACCCCGTGATTATAATGGTGTACTTATTTGTGATCTGTTTGTGAGAGTTGACCTTTGGTTCTTGATCTAAGGAACTTACCCTGTAAATTCCTACATTCATGTAATTGAAAATGCCTTTTGGATTAATGAATGCAGGAACCACCTTTCAGAGAGCTATGGATATATCTTTTGCTAAATAAATTCATGATTTTCTTGTGATCTATCTAGATGATATAACTGTATTTTCAAAAACTGATAATTAACATCTAGATCATCTAAGACAAGTGTTTATTAAATGCAGGAAATTTGGCATTTCTTTAAATCCCAAAAAGACCCTCTTTAGACTTGAAGAAGGAAAACTATTAGGGCATATCATATCAAAAGAGGGAATTAGGATAGACCCAGCCAGAATAGAGGCCATTTTGAACATAAACCATTCTAGGAATATTAAGGAATTGCAAGCTTTCATAGGTAAAATAAATTTTCTCAGAAGATTCATTTCAAACTTAGCAGAAATAATTAGATAACTCAATGACATTTTGAAAAAAGACTCAACACTTAAATGGGCAGTAGAGGCCAAGAAATCATTTAAATCAATCAAACAAGCCCTAACAAGAACACCAGTCCTAATAAGTCCTGATTTTGAAAAAAGATTTCATTTTTTTTTTTTTTTTGCTTCAGAACATACTATTGCTGCAGTCTTACAGCAGAAAAATGATCAGGGCTATGAACAACCCTTTTCTTTTTTTAGAAAATCACTTAGAGATGCCACACTGAAGTATAACATAATGGAAAAGTAGGCACTAGCATTAGTGAAGGCTATCAAAGACTTTAGAGTGTACATCTTGTATTCACACATCGTAGCTTATGTTCCAAATTTAGTAGTGAAGGACATTCTGAATTAGAATGGGCCAGATGGTAATAGAGGAAAATGAATTGCCACCATTTTGGAATATGACAAGAAATTAAGCCCACCAAACTCATTAAAGGTCAATTTTTAGCCAAAATGATGGCTGAATCAAATTGTCATGCTTTAGATATAAATTATATTGCCCAGTTAGATGATCAGGAGGAGATGGAAAATCCACAGATCAGTGAAGCCTTTTTAGATTCACCATGGTATGCATATATCATATTTTTATTACTAAACTTACAAGCTCCTCCTGGATTTTCAAGAACTAAAGCTAGATTTTTAAAGTTAAAGGCAATGCAATTTTGTATCATAAATAATGCTCTGTTTTGGAAATATCATGGTGGCATTCTCTTGAATTGTTTTCTTAGAGATGAAGCTGATAAATTTATGGAAGAGTTTCATGCAGGTGATTATGGAGGACACCTTTACTAGAAGTCAACTACAGATAATATATTGAGAGCTGGTTTTTACTGCTTACACATTTTGCAGATGTGAAAAAGTATGCGAACTCCTATCACAAATGCCAAATATTTGAAGGGAAGAAAAAATTACTACCTTTACCCCTTAAATCCATCTCCATAGAAATTCCATTTCAGCAATGGGGTTTAGACTTCATTGGTGAAATTCACCCACCATCCTCATCCCAACACAAATGGATTTTGATAGTCACATACTATTTCACTAAGTGGATAGATGCCATTGCTTCTAGGCAAGCCACTGATACTGTCATAATCTCATTCCTAGAAAACAACATACTGTCTAGATTTGGATGCCCCCTAAATCTCATTACTGATAATAAAATTTCTTTCAAGTCTAAAAAGATGATTGAATTCTGTAATAAATACCATATTACCCTTGGCCATTCCACTGGTTATTACCCTCAAGGTAATGGTCTTGCAGAATCATCCAATAAAAGCCTTGTTAATATCATCAAGAAACTACTAGAAGACAATAAAAAGACTTGGAATACAAGGTTAGTTAATGCCTTATGGGCAGAAAAACTCACCACAAAGAATTCCATTTGTACATCCCCTTATAAACTTGTATGTGGGATGGATGTTTTTTTTCCATCCTCTTTAGGAGTACCAGTGATGAAGATGATCCAAGAACTGCAGGTAGAAACCAATGATATCTAGAGAAGGATAAATCAGACCATACACTTGCAGCAAACCAAGGAGGAAGTCTATCTCAAGTCTCAAGTTGTCCAAGATAAGATTAAAAATATATTTAACACGAAGACTAAGGAAGATGATTTTTACATAAGTAATAAAGTTCTTAAGTGGGATTCCAGGAGATAAGAGAAAGGTAAACATGGTAAATTTTATTTCCTATGGAAAGGTCCCTATGTCATTTATGGTTACAGAGGTAAAAATGCATTTTGTTTGAAGGATTTGGATGGATTAGATCTGCCAGGTGGACCTATCAATGGTAGAGTTTTGAAGCATTACTATGCCCTAGAATAACAGTAGTTCATGTTTTTCTTGCAAAGTTGAAGCCCGGAGAGAAGGCCCTAAGCTTTGAAAGACAAAATATCATAAGTATGAATAATGCAGAGCTTAGGAAACAATTCCAAGGCAGGAGCATAGTCAAAATTCAAGGCCATTGATCTTAAAGTTCTTGACATTTCACCAGAAAATTCCATCCCCATGTGGAGCCACTGTTAGGGTGCTATAATAACAGGATTCATAATTTTAAATTGAATTTGATTAGTCTTGTAATATGTACATACTTTGATTTCTGGAAAATTGTTTTCCCATATTAGAAAAAATAAAAAATGTAAAAAGGGTAAAAGTCCTAAAAGAAAAATAAAAGGATTGAAAGAAAAAAGATCAAAAAAGAATTAAAAATGAACCCCCCCCAAAAAATAAGAGATAAAAATACATCATGAAAGTGATGCAAATTCAAACGCCACTACTTTTTACTTCATTTTGCAAAATATGATTGTGTGCAGCTTGTCAAAAAATGCCACAAATTCATGAAGGTCAAACTGCTTAATCTTGATCTTTCATGCTTTAAATTTCATGCTGATAGATAAAGAATAAAGATCTAGCCAAACAGTTTAATCTTGGCAGATCAATAGTTAGGTAGAGAATAATAAGGAGCTCAACAGTTTAATCTGAGTCCTTGGAAGTAATAAAGATATAATTAGATAGTTTGTTGTTAAAAGAAAAATGAATAAAGGTTTGTAAGCTCAAATGCACCCAAAGAAATGAAGAAAAAATGTTAGGGTAGCTAATGGGTAGGTAGAAGCATCTTTTACAAGGCATGGATAGCAGAAATTGATCAATTCATTTACTAAATTCCTTTCAAAATCCATTTCCCTTGTAAAAATATCCCTTCCCCTTCATTTTTGTTCTTTCCTCTTACTTCACTCTTTTTCCCGTCTAGAAAGTCCCTTTTCCTAAGTTAAAATGCATATCTTCCTTTTGAAAAGTAAAATCCCTTTGATTGATTTCCATTTTTATTCAAAAAATACCTTTATCCTAAGTATTTCTTTAAAAGGTGATATTTCGGGTCCCACATTGAATAAATTCTTTCTTGATATCAGTTTTTATGTTAAACTTAGTGAATTTAACCTTCTGCATTATATTTCATTATTAACATTAACTTATTGTATTTAACTTCCACATTAAACCTTTATCCCGTATTATATTAATTTCTTATATATATTTTCAAACCCGTGTTTTATTTATAACCTATGGTTTTTATTACCCCGCCTATACATATGTCCCACTTTCCCTAACCCCATTGGTTATATTTTAAAACCCACATATTACAAACCCCGACCATATATATTATAACCCGATCGCATAACTTAAAGTCTTGGGCCCCACATCTATCCAATTCCGACGAATCCATCACATCCTCCCAACTATCGGATCTTAACCGATTAGATTCGATGGCCCTTATTGCCTATCACACATTCCATTGCCTGATCCTTAACAAACCCAAGACCTTGCGATATCCATGGTTTTCGGAGCTTTACTCCTGGATATGTGGAAAGTTTCTATTTGATCGCATCGATCCAAATTATACCACCTACCACCTTTCGCTCATGCAAAACCACTCAACAGTTTCTCCTGCCCATTGCAAAAACCATCCTGTCATTTGAATTAACCCCACGATTTAATGATAATCACTGTTGGTCAAAAAGCCATATAACCGCCCTTTTTGTGCCTTTTTCATCACTTTCTGTTATCATTCACACAGAAGAAGCATTGATGACCTACAATAATTGTTGCCGACCTCATTTTAAGCCCAATTCAACCATAATTCTACCAATTTCTGCCAAAGACATTGCAGAACCGAATTGAAGCACTATAAAGACCAGTGAAGCCTCAAAAATATTCCGCAACCTCATAACCCCTTCTGCAAACCAGAAGCTTCATTTTTCTCTAGGTATTCTTCGGTGCTTAGGCCAAATACTTACAGAAAGGAAGTAATTCAAGTAATTGAATCAATTAAGGGTGTTTTAACAGACCAAAAGATCCTATTACCTTCCCTATCCTTTTCTGCAGACCCTAGTCTTCCTTTCACATAAATTCTGAGGTCTTGGGATTGCTTTTTAGTACAAAGACTAAACTTTGATAAATTGAAAAAATTAAAACCATTGCAGACCATAGATAAGCCCCTATTTCATCCTAAATCAGTCTGAAAAGTGTAAATTATCTTTCTAAGGTGCTCCTAAAGGCCTAAATCAGTTTTTTCTAAGTCAAAGATTAATCAATTGAGTAGATTCAAATAAACAATGGCTTCCAAAAGAATTGTAACTGTAAATCATCTGCAACCTCTAGTTGTAGATGTAGAACACACTCCCTTGGTTGATAAATATTTTAAAATTAATGACATAGTGATTGAGTTTAATCTTCTTGAGCTCCACTGTTGGAGCCATGAAAAATCCATAAATCAAGCAGATGAGGTTTTTATTTGGGAGTCTAATTTTCTGAAGTATGTTCTCCCACAGAATTTCCAGTGCCCATAAGTGATTAGACTCTGTCAATATTTCTATTTCCTAGATCAAGGAGCCCTAATAACCCCCGGAAAAGAAATTCTGTTTACTATAACAGTTGATTCTATCAACCAAATGTTGCAGATCCAACCTAGACCAGATGAAACCCTTTTGTCCATTGAAAATATTACACAGTTATACCTGAATCTGGATTTCCCCAAGAGGTTCCAGATATTCCAAACTTTCATGCCTTCATCTGTAGAAACTCCCAAGACAAACCCTCCTTACCCATCTACAATATTTTCTAGAGAACTAGACACATTATCACAATGTTGTCCTGCATTTTGGGATATTTTACTGATGAGCATGTTGATGCTTCAATCTTGGGTTTCTTGTCTAATTTTTTAATTGGTTAGCCTCTTGTTACCATTTTCAATTTTTCCCAGTACCTTGCTGATAATATTCATGAACCGTTAGTTAAAATGTCTGAACAAGGTGTTTTCAAGTATTCATCAGTCCTATTCCACATGTTTTTGTATTTTCAGTCTGAGAAATTTCCCATTAACCTTCAAAAGCTTGATTTTGAAGGTAACCCTCAGTAAGTTATATTTTGGACTCCTCTAATTAGAAAAGACTCCACAAAGTCCACCTACACAGACTTCATTGATTCTTTTATTCATCCTATAGTCAATATGCTGAACAACAACATGCAACCAAGAATTAGTTAGGAAATTACGAAGGTCTTGCAATTATAAGAGCATAAAAGGACATGATATTGGTACTTTTATCAAAAACACACAGAGATTAGGGCATATGGATCAAATCTTCTTCCTTATAAACTACCCAAATACCTCCCAATGAGGTTATTTTCCCTTGAGTATATGGGACAGATTCTTAATTCTGATTGAATCAATTTCTTGGCTGCTAAGAAGAAGACACAGTTTAAGATTAAGAATCAGGTTGGCCCTTTTATTTGTAATAGTAGAGATGCAGGTCCAGAGGCTGAAAAGTATTTGCAAGAGTTTAAATTCAGTAAAAGTTTTCTATGGTATTATGATCCTCTAGGAGTAATAAGTAAATTGAGAGTTAAATGAAAATTAACTCCTTATGTACATGAGAATAAACCATATATTGATAAATACTCCAACCAGTCTGAATAGTTGGAGAACACCTTGACAAAGGCATAGAAGCAAGGTGATACTAGTCAAATCTTGCAAACTCCAACACAAGAAGATAAAAACTCAAAAAGAATCAGAGAAGAAGGATCAAACACTGCAGAGACAACCACTGAAACTAAATTTAAATTAATGTACAGGAAGAATCCAAAATTAAATCCTGTCAATGAGGAAGTGGAAACAATAGAAGTAATTGATACAGAGATAGTGGTGAAAGATAAGGCTGAAAGAACACACCAGCCTTCAAATTCAAACACTCAAATGATTCAGAAATAGCACAGTGTTGAAGTATCCTCATCCAACAAACCAGCAGAGAAGGAGATGGACATTATGCAAAAATACAAAGAAATAATATGAGAAATGAAGCCTTGAAGACTAATACATATAACCAGTATTGGAAACAGTCACCCAGTGACCAAAGAAAATTGCTTTATGATTTTGACTACAAAACTAGGAAGATGCAGATGACCTTCCTTCAACCTAAAGTAAAGCATCCCAAATCATCAGTTGATTACAAAAAGACATCATATGAAGCTCAAGCAGAATATTTTTATTCAATTGATAAAATATAATTTCATAAACAAGCTCGTGAAATTCTTTATTCCACAATGAAAAATAAATCCATGAGTGTACAGACGTTACAAACACTCTTGGGAACATCAAATATAAATTTAAATTGGAGAATGAATCCTCATAGACCAATGATAATAGAATCAAATCACTGAAGATCTGATTATTGAAGTAGGATATGATCCTAATAATGTAAAAGTTGCAGATGAATTGATAAAAAAGAAGAATGCAGACATTTCTGCATTAAAGAAGCAATTAAAAATGCCTCCTATTGAACATCCTCAAGCAAAGGAAGTGTTACAGAATGAAAATTAGAAATATGAGAAGATGAATCTCATTCTTCAGTTGAATTCCCAGATAAAAGAAATGGAGAATGAAATGGACAAGTTGGTCCAGGAGAAAAAGGCCAGAGCAGAATAAGTTCCTATCACTGTAATTCCTGTAGTCACAACAACTATGCCTTATACACTAGCAGAATCATTGGATCCCACAGTCCCAATGGCTACAACACTTCTTGTCATCTCATCATCAACTTTAGCAACAGAGTGTTCAACAATAGCAACACAGCCAACTGATGAGGCAAGTAAGTTAGTAAAAGAAATGCAGGAAATGTCTATTCAGACAAATGAAATCAACAGACTCAAAGAATAGTTGAAAATTTTGACTGATGAGAAGAAGTTAGTTCAGATTATGCACAACAAATAAAAGTGCAGAATACAAACTCGTTGAATGAGAAATTAAAGAAGCTAGAAAAATAAGTTACACTAAAAGAACCAATGGCACAAGCCAAGCAACAGGTATGGGCCAATATCATTGAATTTGTCAATGATATTTCGCCATCAATCCAGGTTATCTATGAACAAAAAGATCTCATCAAATCAGCAGGAGAAGCCATTCAAAAAATCAAAGAAGAACTTGGCAAGAAGCCAGAAGACGCTAATGAAATTATCAAGTTTCTTAATTCAAATAATAGACAAGAATTGGAAGAAATTGGTATAGTTGACAGGACAGATACAATTCTTGAAGTCAAGAAAGTAATTTCTAAAAATAATTTGATGATACAGCTAGAAGAGAAATTCCAGAATATGGAAGTTTCCATAACCAAGTTCATGATGAAGTTTGATATTCTAAGGAAGAAAGGCCTTCCAAATCCACTAGTCATTCATGACAGATTAATGAAGCAAGATGATTATGATAAAAAGATGAGAGAAGTGGCCAAGGAGCAAGCTAATAATTTAGCCATGCAGAGAATTCCAACAGGGAAGGTACTTTAAAAAATCTTTGAGAACCTTTTTTACCTACAACATGAGGTAAAACACCTATTTGTCAACAAGCCTACATTCTCAAAATACACAAAGGCTGATGAGATATTCAGAAGGATGATGAAGATCAAATTACCAGAGGCAGAGAATTGGGAAAAATTGACTGATTTACTATGAAGGTCAAATAGTAAAATAGGGCAGTCAACTGAAAAATATATTAGTCAGACAGGAAAAAGAGCAGGAAATTTTTACAGTTACAGAACAGTAAATAGTGAATGATGAAAAGTAAAACATCATTCAAAAGGTTAAAGTGTATCAGTTGAAAGTCAGAATGAAATTCAAAACAGAGTTTAAAGTTAAAGTGAGACAATGTGAAAGAAACTTAACTGTAGCCTACATTGAGCGAAGAGCAAAGAGAGAAATTAGCAAAAAATACCATAGACAACAACAATAAATTCAATAAAAGCAGGGACAAATTACATTAGTTAGATAGTTGTCTCTATCTTCTTGCATGAAGATATTTATTTTCCTTGAATAATTCCTAAGTTTGTTTTAGGATATTTTGTAAGAGTTTTTCTATAAATACTTCACATATCGAAGTATTGAGTGTGGATGAATTGCTGAACATTTCTATAGTTGTACTATTCTGGAACTTGAGGGTGATTTTACCAATTTCAAGTCAGCAGACTGGATTAAAGAAATACAGAGATTATATTACAGGATTCATGTGTTGGGCCACTACAGTGAATTGCTTTCTACTTGTTCAATTGTTTCTTTCTGAAGTTTTCACATGCTCATATATTTGCTTAAATCTAAATGATATAACTGGAATGCTATTAAAGAATATGTTCAATTACACTCTGTCTTGAACTATTTATCATTTATATGTTTTTCTTCTGATATCCAGATTAGGGAATTCTTAATTTCTCCCTTGTTTTGATTGACCTCTGTCTTTTCACTCATTATCCAGATTTGAGAACCCTTAATTGCTCTCTTACCCCGATTGAAACCATTTTCACCATCAGCATAAGGATCTTAAGTGACTAAACTATTTTTCCCTGTGAATACTTCCATTTAGAACCTTGATCATGCTTATGCTCTTGACACTTTGACTCCATTAGCCCAATGGAATACAAACCTACATCTATCCATTTGAGTAAGTGATTTTACCACCAAACCAAATCCAAAATAAAAATCCCAAGTAATCCTACATAACTAGCATAAAATCAACTAAAATCAACAAAGATAAATCATATAGAGAGAGCCCTCTCTGAGCATTAGGAAGGTTAGATCCTAAGGCTTAAAATTAGGTTTGTGGTTACCTCTAATATTATTTAAACCAAAAAAATAAAAAAATAAACAACCCTCTGAGAATTATTAGAGTGATAACAGGAAGACCATTGTATTCTTTATCCCGAGTTAGCTCAATGGTTATAGGTATGCCTCCCCTATCTCATTGAAATCATGTATGCCCTCTTTTGATATTCTTAGTTGATTAGTAGTCACCTCCCAAACAACCTCCTCTGTGAGTGGTCCAATTCCACGTGGTTAATCTTTGTCTCTCTCTCTATGGTTGTATCCATTATGCAGTGAAAGAAAAATATAATGTATTTGAGTGATACAATGTGCTCCTAGCGTCACACATTGGAGGAGAATATGTTATCACGCAAAAAGTGACCACCAAACCAAACTTTCTAGGATTATCGATGTTAGGTCCCTATATTACTAGTTTAGTCCCTTATTGTTATTAGTATAGCCCCCTTATTGTTATTTTTGTACCCCTGTAACCCCAATATTGTTATTATTGTGCCCTTACATTATTATTGTTAGGTCGGCTAGGATTATGTTGTGGCCCCATGGACTGATCCTATATATAGAAGGAGGTTTTGGTCATTTGTAGCATCCCAAAATTTTTCATTTATGTAATGTATTGGAGGTTTCCTCCTCGAAGTGGCTGATTTCTAAGGCATTGATCTCTCTTTTATTCTATTTTTGGAGCTGGTTTCATAACATTTGGTATTAGAGCTTTGGATTCAAGGGTTTCGCTGCTTCAAACAAGTCATTGTGGCATTTGCGCTATAATGTTTTTTAAAAGAAGGTTCAGAAGCTAAAATTTTTAGAGCACGAAGCCGAAATTCTGAGGAACATCGTTGCAAAATTTTAAAGCTTGGTTCACAATAGTTTCAGAGATATGATCTGTGGAAGATAGGGCTTTTTCTAGGCTCCTGAATTTAACCTAAACAGGTCATCGCGACATTTTCACTATAACATTTTTTTCTACGAGGGTTTAGAAGGTGAAATTTTCATAGAGTGAAGCCGAAATCTCGAGGAACGTCATGGAAACATTTCAAAGATTTATTCGCATTATTTTGGGAGGTAGGATTTGTGGAAGTTAGGGATTTTTCAGGCTCTTGAATTTCATCTCAAAGAGGTGATCATGGGAAAATATTCATAACTCTCTCTCTGAGCATCAGATTGGAATTTTGTAAAGAGTGGACACAAGTACACTATCTGTAGCTTTTTTTCTGTCAATTTTAGATCTGAAAGAGGAAACAGTAACACGTGGAAAGTTGTATGAGTTCACTCTACTGAACCAGTCCATAATCAGGTCATTGTGGGAGATTTGACATAAATTTGTCTTGAAGAATCCAAATCAGGTCAAACCTGTGGCATTCAAAAGAGGATTCAGAGGGATAACTCAGGGCCAAATTTTAGATATTGAAGATCTGAAATCATAGAAATAATTCAGTTTCAATATCGAGCTCCTCAAAAGCAATAAAAAGGTGTGTATTTTTTTTCCGAATTGCATAAGTCTTGTGTAAAAAATCAGTTTGAAGTGATTCCAAGGCCTATTGAGCATATATTTTAGTATTAGGCTCTAAAATGCCTCATAAAAATAATTCAACACCCATTAAGCTCAAAATACTCTGCTATGACTCATGAAGATGAAGAATTGCAACATGATCCATCAAAATTACAAGAGCAAGTGCACCAAATTTCGCTCTCGCAAAGAGCAACAAAAAATGAAATGGAAGTTTTTAAGAAAGGCACGGAAGAGAATATGGATGGTTTGAAGAATAATATGGATGGTTTGAAGAAATGTGTGGAAGCGAAGATGGATGGCGTGGAAACTACGATGGAGGACATGGAAGAAAAAATGAAAGACAACATGGAAAACATGAAGAATGATATAAAAGTAGACATGGAAGGTTTGACAAAGTTGATACAAGAAATTATTCCTAATGGCGAAAAGATAGTAGAATAAACTCATGATGAGAACAAAATAGATGTTAATCATGATTTCATAAACTCTAATGTTGGATGGAAGAACCACCATATTCCAAAGATGGATATGAGGAATTTTGATGGCAAGGATCCCGTAACATGGATACTACAGATGGAGCAATATTTTAATCTCAATAATGTGCAAAACACAAAAAAGGTACGCATAGCAACTTTACATTTAGAACAGAATACATTTGTATGGTATCGATGGTTTTGCTCCCATAAAAAAATTGTCACTTGGTCAATTTTTACGGAGGAAATGATAGCACATTGTGAGGATACAAAGAGAAACACCTTCTTTAGCTTGTTGATAAATATCAAACAAAAGGGTTCAGTGGTGGAGCACATTGAGGACTTCCAAAAATTGAATATAAGGTAACTGATATTCCAGAGGAACACAGGATTGATGTCTTAATAGGGACTTTAAAGGATAGCATCCAACATGAAGTTCACATTTGGGAACCTGATTCATTGAAGAAGGAATTCAAGTTGGAAAGAAAAATTGAATGTAAAATTATGGTGACAAGGAAGCCTACCACTCACATCTATAAAGATGGAAGTGTTCCTACTCCTAGAATTCCATAACCTACAAGGTTGACACCACAACAATTGGAAGAAAAAAGAGCAAAAGGGCTTTGCTACAGTTGTGATAGAAAATACACTAAAGGTCATAAGTGTGCTGAGAAGAAATTATTTTACATAGATTGTGAAGAGGAAGAAGAAAATGAACAAGAATCTTCAAAAAAAGAGGATATACACTAGGAACCAATCCTAGAAGAGGAAGAAATGAGTCCGACCATATCGTGTAATGCATTGGCAGGAATTAACACTCTTCAAACTCTCAAGATATAATGACATATCAAGAAGAAAAAGGTAATAGTGTTGATTGATTCGGGTAGTACCCATAATTTTATTCATTGTAAGGTAGCCAAGGAATTGAATTGTTTCCTATACCCAGCACCAGAATGTCAAGTGATGGTTGCAAATGGAGGAACTATAAATTGTTCTGGAAAATGCCATAATATCAAGCTAACCATGGGGGAATATGTATTGACTAGTCCAATGCTTTCCATTCCTATGGGAGGTGTTGATGTTGTACTAGGAGTACAATGGTTACAATCTTTGGGGACGGTAGCTTTTAATTTTCAAGAACTTTTCTTGAATTTTTTTTTCAAAAGGAAAGGAAGTCGAATTACGGGGTATTGCAGGGAAGTCGGGAAAGATAATAAGCTCTAATGTCATGAAAAAGCTTCTAAAGAAAGAACAACGAGGCGTAATTGCACAATTATGCTCACTAGAAGTTCCAACATCAAAATCATCTATTTCCGTAGATCTCCAGCAAGTCTTGGACAATCATTCCAAGGTGTTTGAAACTCCCAAAGAACTCCCACCTATTCGTGATCATGATCATGCTATTCATTTGATTCCAGGAAGTGTTCCTCCAAACATCAAGCCCTATAGATATCCTTACTTCCAAAAGAGCGAAATTGAACGTATGATTGCAGAAATGTTAGAGGCGGGTATAATTCAACCTAGTCAAAGTTCTTTCTCTGCTCCTGTAGTATTGGTACACAAGAAGGATGGATCATGGCGAATGTGTCCGCATTATAGGGAGCTCAATAAGCTCACCATTAAAGATAAATTTCCCATTCCTGTGATTGATGAATTATTGGATGAATTACATGGAGAAATTTATTTTACCAAGTTGGATCTTCGTTCAGGATATCATCAAATTAGAATGAAGACTGAAGATATTCCAAAAACAACATTTCAAACTCATGATGGTCATTATGAATTTTTGGTCATGCCTTTTGGCCTTACCAATGCACCTTCTACATTTCAAGGGTTGATGAATTCCATTTTCAAACCCTTCCTTAGAAAATTTGTGCTAGTATTTTTTGATGATATACTAATCTACAGCAGTCTTGGAAGGATCATGTTGAACATGTTGACAGGGTGCTCAAACTATTGCAGGAGAAACAATTATATGCAAAAACATCCAAATGTTTCTTTGGAGTACAAGAGGTGGAATATCTGGGTCATATTGTATCTCACGAGGGTGTTAAGGTAGACCCTAACAAAATTAAAGCCATTAAGGAATGGAAAGTCCCCACAACCATAAAGCCGTTGTGAGGATTTCTTGGGTTAACAGGGTATTATCATAAGTTTGCTAAGAATTAGGGGAGAATAGCAGCACCTCTAACAACATTATTGAAGAAAGATGCATTTTCATGGACTCCTGAAGCAACTAAGGCCTTTGACCATCTTAAAGAGGCAATGTGCCTAGCACCGGTCTTAGCTATGCCAGATTTCACAAAATCCTTTATTGTTGAATGTGATGCCTCAGGAAATTGAATTGGTGCGGTTTTAATGCAAGAAGGAAGACCCATTTCTTTTGAAAGTCGTCCAATCAAAGGAAAGTAATTACAGAAAGCTATTTATGAGAAGGAAATGTTAGCAATACTACATGCACTAAAGAAATGGTGACCTTAACTAATGGGAAGACACTTCAATGTAAAAGCTGATCATGATAGTCTTAAACACTTTTTGGAACAAAGACTATCTTCAAAAAAGTAGGAAAAATGAGTCACAAAGATGTTGGGTTATGACTTTGAAATAATCTACAAAAAAGGGAAGCTAAGTGTTGTTGTAGATGCACTCTCAAGAAATAATGAAGAGGTGGAACCATTGCTTTGTGCCATTTCTATTATCCAACTGGATTGGATAACCAAAGAAAGGGATGAATTGAAGAAGGATGAAGAAGTGTGGACACTCATTCAAAAGTTGCAGCAAGATCCTAGTACATATGATACATTTAGTTGGAAAAATGATTCCTTATGGTAAAAAAATCACTTATATATTTGTAAGAGTTCCCAACTAAAAGAAAAGATTATTTTGGAATTGCACACTTCTCCTTTAGGAGGTCACTCAGGATTTTAAAAAACTTACCACAAGGTGTAGAAATAATTTTTTTGGGATGGCCTTAAATCTGATATTCAAAAGTTTGTAGCAGAATGTTTTTTTTGCCAGCAAAATAAATTTGAGACAATTAAGACCCCAGGTCTTCTACAACCTTTATACATTCCAAGTCAACATTGGGAGGATATTTCAATGGATTTTATCACAGGTTTACCCAAGTTCGAAGGAAATAGTGTCATCATGGTGGTAGTTGATAAATTACCAAGTATGCACACTTTTGTGCATTATCTCATCCATTTAAAGAAATTACAGTTGCTACTACATTTATGGACACAACTAAAAAGCTATATGGAAACCCAAAGATTATTATGAGTGACAGAGCTCCCATTTTTACTGGAAATTTTTGGACAGAGTTTTTTTCTTGTTTGGGTACTCAACTAGCTCATAGCTCATCTTATCATCCTCAATCCGATGGTGAAACTGAGATAGTGAATAAATTTTTGGAAGGATATCTTCATTTTTTTGTATCTGATAAAAAAACAAAATGGCTCAAGTGGTTACCTCTTGCTGAATGGTGGTATAACACTTCCTTCCATACTGCAGCAAAAATGACCCCATTTATGGCACTTTATGGATATCATCCACCGTCCATCACATCATATTTAAGAGAAAATTCTAAGGTTCAAGCAGTGGAAGATCACATCGTGAATCAACAAGAAGTTTTCCAACCCTTAAAGGATAACCTAAATTTGGCACAAAATCGAATGAAACATCAAGCAAATCAACATTGCAGCGAGAGAAGTTTTGATGTAGGAGACTGGGTATTTTTACAGCTAGAACCATACAAACAAATGTCCCTCAAGCAAGCTAAGAAGTATAATAAATTACGCCAAAGTACTATGGTCCTTACAAGTTGTTGCAAAATATTGGTACTATGGAATACAAATTGGAGCTTCCTGCTTCTTCGCGAGTGCATCCAGCTTTCCATGTTTCATGCTTAAAGAAGGTTATAGGTGAAAATCTTCCAGTTCAAACAATATTGCCAGAACTTTATGAGGAAGGAAAAATCATATTGGAACCTGAAGCGGTCACAAACATAAGAACTCGACAACTATGAAATCGATCAATTTCAGAGTATCTAATCAAGTGGAAGAAATTACCCATTGAAGATCTAAATGGGAGGATGAGAATTTTATACAGAAGCACCCAGAGCTACTCAAGCGTTGAGGACAACACTTTTTTGAAGGAGAGGGGCATGTTAGGTCCCTATATTACTAGTTTAGTCCCTTATTTTTATTAGTATAGCCCCCTTATTGTTATTGTTGTACCCCTGTAACCCCAATATTGATATTATTATGCCCTTACATTATTATTGTTAGATTGGCTAGGATTATATTGTGGCCCCATGGACTCCTATATATAGAAGGAGGTTTTGGTCATTTGTAGCATCCAAGAAATTTTCATTTATGTAATGTATTGGAGGTTTCCCCCTCGAAGTGGCTAATTTCTAAGGCGTCGATCTCTCTTTTCTTCCATTTTTGGAGCTGGTTTCACAATAGTCGAATACACCTTGTTAGTATGGGTTTACAATAGTAAAACCCACTTTCACATCAAAAGCCCTTGAAAATAGACTAAATAACCAATTTTCCTAATTTATTTTCATCAATTTTATTTATTTACATGAAAATAACCCATAAATTCATTACTTTTAAGTTATTTTCATCATTTTACCCATTTATATGAAAGTAATTAAGTTATTTTCACCCATTTAATTCATTCACATGGAAATATTTCAATAAGTCAATTATTTATGAATTATTTTCATTAATTCACTTGAGATATCATTATTCTTGAGTTGGTTAACCATAATAAAGGTCACTATCCACCTTTTTGACCTTTACATATCATATTTAATCAACTAAAAGCAAAATAATAATTAAAACCAAAGGGGTTTTTCATTTTTTATTATTTGGACTGATCAAATGTTATCTCTATTTTGTTATAAGTATGAGAGGTTTTCTCCAACATTTCACATGACCGTTTTCATCATCCACATTATCAAGTTCTTTATTTTGAGCTCATAATCTTGAGTTCCCATACCATATCCCTTTGCTAGCCACTAGAGAGAGGAAACCAATTTACTTGCAGGTATTGTATTATCAAAGGACCCTCCAAAGGAGGAGGCTAGGGAACCATCTCTCCATCTGACTCTCATATGTATTCAACAACAAAGCCTTGTTCTTGGGTAAATTGAGTTTCTTTTATCATTATTTGTTGTCTTATTTTTTATTTCATATTTAGGACATTAGTAAATGGACTGGTAGATCACTCCAAACTTCTTCTTGAGATATTCAAAGGTTTGTTTGGGAAACATTTTGGTAAAGATGTTAGAAATTTGTTATTTGGTGCCAATATATTCCATTTTGTCATTCTTCTCAACGATTTTTTATCTGAAGAAATGATACTTGATTGAAATGTGATTTTTTTTTAGTGCATGAGAATATTTCTAGAGATATTGACTGCACTAGTGTTGTTTCAGAAAATGATATTTGGTTGATGATATTCCACTTTGATGTCCTACAAATTTTGTTTCATCTAGAAAATTTGGGTACAAAATTATGCCACTAATATATGTTTATGTTCAACTATATAAATAGATATTGATGATTTATTTTTGGTTAACCAAGGCACAAGACAATCTCCTAGGAAAAATGCACTCCCATTAATGCTTTTTTTATCATCAATGTTATCCGCCCAGTCAAAATTTATGTGTAATTTTGATATGAAATTTGTACTCTTAGGATACTAAATCCCAAAATTGAGTGTGCCCTCTAAGTATAAAAATATCCTCTTTACTATGTGCATATGTGATTCCTTTGGTGCTAACTGAAATCTTGCAACCATTCCTATTGATATATAATATTTTGTCTTGAAGTTATCAAGTATAATAGCCTCGAAATCGTAGACCTGTAAATAGTTGATTTGAATTTAGGAGATTCATTATCCTTAAATTCCATCTAATACTCATGTGGGTATTAGTCGATGCACAGTCCCCCATTCCAAAATGCTTGAGCATAACATTCAAGTATTTGGTTTGGGAAATGAATATTCCTTCGTTGGTCTAAGAAACTTGTAGTCCAAGAAAGAAGGATAATTCCCCAACCATTGACATTTCAGATTCCTTTGACATTTATTGAGAAAATATATGACTCACTTCATTGTTATTGCTTCCAAAAATGAGATCATCCAAATATACAAGTGTAATTAGTAAGTTGTTTTTTTCCATCTTGGTGTAGATATTGTTGTTAAAAACTCCTTCTTTGAAGGTTGTTGTTGAAGATAATGATCTAGCCTGACATACCAAGCACTTAGATCTTGTTTCAACCCATAAAGAAATTTCTTCAATTTGCACATGTAGACTTTATTTTCAGACAAGTCAAAACCTTATGGTTGTTCAATATATACTTATTATTTTAAATCTCCATTAAAAAAGTATGATTTAACATCCATTTGATAAAATTTGAAGCTTTTCGAACATAAAAATGCCAAAAACATTTTATTGATTCTAATATGGAAACTAGATCAAAAGTTTCTCCGAAGTTGATTCCTTCAATTTGTGCATAGCCGTTACAAACAAGCCTTTCCTTATGATAATATTTCCTTCATTCATCTTTTTTTTGAACACCTACTTAGTCCCAATCAAATTTTTATCTTTTGGATCATGGTACAATTTCCCAAGCTCCATTTTTCTTAATTTGATTCAATTCTTATTCCATAGCATTCACCCAAATTTTCTCCTTACTAGCTTGTGCAAAGTCCTTTGGATCTATTTTGGATAGCAAGGCAAAGCTAACTTTTTGTAGTGAATTGGTCATTATTCTCCCAGTTTTTTATACTTTCTTCAACATATCCAACAATTTAGTTCATTGGGTGATGTTTTTGCACAAATTTAAAAGTTGTCTTAGATGGACATTGTTCTTATTTTTCTTGTTCTTCCTTTGTAGTAGTCTCTTCTTGGTCCATGTAGATGGTATCTTCTGAATTCTCATTTTTTTCTTCTGCTTCATTCGATTTCCAAGATTCATCTATTCTTATGTGAATACATTCCACAACTTTTTGTAGTCTTTCATTGTAGAATTTGTAATAGTTTCTTCTTGTTGAGTATTCAAAGAAAATTTCCTCATCTACTCTAGAATCACATTTTCCCAAATTATCATATTTTATCTTCATGTAACACTTGCTTCCAAAAATTCTGAAATACTTAACTAAATTTGGCCCACCTTTCCATAGCTCATATGGTGCCTTGTTTCTATTAAATCAAATTTGTGCTTTTTTCATGATGTAGAATATTGTTGCAACTCCTTCTCTCCAAAACTTATATGGTAATTTTTCCTATAACAACATTGTTATTTTTGTTTATTACATTGACCTATTCTTTATTTCTATGACTCCATTTTTTTGTGGAGTTATTAAAACTAAAAGTTGTCTCTTGATTCCATATTTCTCACATAATTCATTAAAATCATTTAAGGTAAATTCACCTCCTCCATCTAATATTAAACATTTGATTCCTAGATTGTTTTCATTTTCAACTAAGGCTTTGAATGTTTTGAAAGCATTTAGGGTTTCTATTTTTTCTTTAAGAAATGAAACCCAAACCATTCTAGAATAATCATAAATAAACAACATAAAATACGTTTCACCTTGCAAGGTTGGTGTTCTTGTTAGTCCGCATAGGTCTGTGTGAACAAGCTCTAGTGGGCCTGATGATGAGAACTCCTTTGACTTGAATCTCACTCTTGTCTATTTTCCATGTTGGAAAAATTTTCAGATGACACTTATTGATTTCAATATTTTAAGAATATCTCTAACTAATTTTGTTCTATTTATTTTTACCAAACTATCAAATCTCAAGTGTCCTAAGTTTACATGCCATAAATAACTCTCATTTGTCTATCCAATGTCGAATTTTTATCCTTGAATTTCATCAAGAATATATACATTTCATGGAGTTCCTATCACTCTTCCCATTAATATTCTTAAATTAGTCTTGCTTATTGTATGGTGTGTTTGGTTACTTATGAGTCACAAAACACCTTCCTTGTAGTTAGTTTCTTTCTACAAGGAGCATACAAACAAATGAGAGATGTTAGTGAGTGGATATGGACTAAGAAAGCATTGAATATAATGAAAACAATGCATGAAAAAAACTAATTTAAAACTAAACCAAATGTCACAAAAGAGCTTGTGAAGCAAAACAAATAAAAAAATGAATAAGAAAAGGATGCTCTTTATTAATTGTTAGTGGTGGAAGAGATACAATAAATGTATCAAAGAAACATGAAGAGAGTTGTTTGAGCAATGGTTCTCAATAGCTCTCAACAAGGATCCCCCCTTTTCAATCCCTTTTGAAAGCTCTTTCTCTCTCAAAGAAGCATAGAAGAATCTCTACAATGGTGGGATTATCCTCATAATGGTATGCCAGATTGCTTTGGAGAAATTTGGAAGCATAACAATGCACAACCTCTTCTTGTTTTTGGCTCTTCGTGAAATTTTATTTATAGAATTTTTGAACAGTCCTTCCCTCCTTTGGCTTATCAATGTGGTTGTTTTCCTCATAAATTAGATGAGAGCTATCGTCCTCTTTTCATTAAGGCTTCTTGGGGCTCAAGGCTCAAATGGTCATCCCATCATGTCAAGAGGTGAAGTGTTTTTCAAGAAAATTTTCATCTTGAGGTGCTAATTGTACTTCTTGCAACCCTCACGTATATTAAAGGAAAGTCCACGATGTGGTGATTTTCTAGCTTTGGAGCACCCGTGAGGGTTGATTTTGTAATTCAACCTTTGGGAAAGATTTTTATTTTATCTCTTAATGATGTTTCCAACTAAAAATTTTACCCCTGTACATGTTGTTCACTAACTTCGAGTGTCTTTTGTTGTGTGCAAATGTGTGTACCGTTTTCTAATAATAACATTTCCCCCCTTATGTGTGAGTTTAGGAGAAATTGTATAGTCAAAATACATCATGTTTTGTTGTTCTGATGGTGAGTGATACGAACTTATTGAGTGTTAGAGAAACTTGTTGTGGAGATGAATAGGGAAATATCCTTGACAGAGAATTGAAATAAAACCATGCTCTGAAGAAGTATTGATATAAAAGTGTATATACAAGGTAGGAATGTCCCATGCTCCTTATGATGACTATGAGTAAGTATTATAATCATATATGAAATGTAGAAATTTGCTGAATAAATCACTTATTCAATGGAGATTAACCTGATTACACATCAATTTCGAATTGCATGCATAACACATAACCTCTTCTACAATTAATTGTCACATGCGGAAAGAATAGAAGCGATCGCACATCAAATCATCACACACATTAACACAGATGTATGGGGAAAGCTTATAGCTGAAAACCCCGCAGCTATAGTGTATATTATAATGGAGAAAACATGTAACAAACTCAGTACAATACTCCTCACAAGTACTCAGTACTATCTCATGAAGTTACACACAAACTAGCTTGGTTTTGAACAAGTCACAGGTTCAAAACACATCCACTAATTTCCTGCCTCTATTGCGCAATCAAGGCTGGTCTAATGAGAGATCCAAGGTTCGAATCTCCTTGGCTTGACAGCGCAATCATCATGGGAAATTCCTCCAAGTGTGGTGCAAATCTCATGCACAACCGATGTCGCCACTAATAGCTAACTCAACCCTTTCATCTACCTCTTTCACTGGTCTCCACTAAATTGTCCATGCACTGTAGTGAACTGATGTGTTCTTGAGTTGAATAACGAGTTACTAATTAATGAATTAAATAATATTTAATTCACTCCACTCATTACTAGTTGATTAGCTAGTTAAACTAATCTCAACTAGTTCAACTAAGTTAAACCGAACACAACTCCACCAACCGTCTCATCAACTCCACCAAACTTCTGCCACTGAAGTCCTAACTGAAGTAAACCATGCATGAGCTCACAAAACCCTTAGGAGTAGCGTAATTCCTCTGTCAGATGCATGAGACACTTCTGTAGCTTGAACTGAAGTGCTCCAAGAGAGTAAACTGAAGTTTAGAGTCCAAATATTATTAAGGGTAAATAATATTTGACTTCCCTATTTTTAGGATAGGCAGTCTAAAAATAGACTTCGACCTATATGTCTAAAAAATAGAGGTCCATCTATTTTTACCAACATGACCAATACTCCAAGAATAACATACTGCAACCCCTGGACCATGCTCCATATGTCTAAAAATAGACATAGTCTAAAAATAGACTTTGCGCCAAAAATAGCCTGCGGGCCCACTTAGTGAAGGCGACTTCATTTCACTAAGCTCCATCATCTTGCTGCATTTTCAACACTCTCTCTCAGCAAGATATGGATTATCTGCAACCCCTATCCTGCCTCTGTGGAATTCGAACTTGCTCCTGGTGAGCGCCTTCGTCAGGATGTCGGCATCCTGATCCTCCGTGGGAACATATGAAAGCATCATGATTCTCCGCCGAACACAATCTCTGATATGATGGTACCTGATGTCGATGTGTTTGGACCTATCATGAAATACTGGATTAGCCGAGAGTTTAATGCAACTCTGGTTATCACAGTAGATCACCGTAGGCTCCAAATGCAACCTGAACAATCCTGCGAGGATCTTCCTCATCCAAATAGCCTCGCATGCAGCCAAGCTAGCTGCCATGTACTCGGCCTCTGCTGAACTGAGTGCCACGGATCTCTGCTTCCTGCTGTACCAGGAAACTGCTGTCGACCCAATGCTGAAAACTCCTCCAGAAGTGCTCTTTCGGTCCGTTGGGCTCCCTGCCCAATCTGCATCAGTGAAGCCAGAAAGCTTCGCTCCATCCTCCTGTCTGTACCATAGACCATATCCCGATGTGCCACTAATATAACACAATACATGCTTGCCTGCCTTCCAGAAGAGCTTGGTAGGCTTAACCATAGCTTGCGAAAGCTGGTTAACAGCATAGCATATATCGGGTCCTGTATTGACCAGATACATAAGCGACCCCACCAACTGTCGATAGACAGTGGCATCCACTACCTCCGCTGAAGTAGCATCCTCCTTCCTCCAACCACCAGGAAGAGGAGTGTCAACAGGCTTGCAGCCTTGCATGTTGAACCTCTCCTGAATCTCCCGAGCATACTTTCCCTGAGAAACAAACAATCCTCCACTGCGCTGCCAAATCTCCAATCCCAGGAAATAATGAAGGATGCCCAGGTCCTTCATCTCAAACTCTCGTGCAAGATCCTCCTTGCATGAAAGTATCAACTGCTCGTCGCCAGTCAAAATCAGATCATCTACATACAGTACGATGATCAACAGCTTCCCCTCCACCACAATCTGGTACAGGTTTCGATCCGCCTCACTCTTGGAGAATCCAAGCCTTGGAGAATCCAAGCCCGGTGAAGTAGTTGTCTATGCGAGTGTACCAAGCACGAGGTGCTTGCTTCAGCCCGTATAGTGCTCTCTTGAGTCGGCACACATGCGACTCACTGCTGAAGATCTCAAAACCTTCAGGCTGCTCTATGTACACCTCCTCCTCAATAACTCCATTGAGGAACGCAGTCTTCACATCCATCTGATGAATGTGCCACCCCATCTACGTTGAGAGAGCAAGGATCGTCCGTATGGAAGAGTACCTTGCGACAGGTGCAAAAGTCTCCTCATAATCGATCCCCTCGATCTGTGAGAAGCCACGGGCGACAAATCTCGCCTTGTACTTCTCCACACTCCCGTCAGCCGCCTGCTTCACTTTGTAGACCCATCTCGAGCCTACCACTGATTTCCCCTCTGGTCTTGGGACAATCTCCCATGCCCTGTTTCTGACGATCGAATCATATTCTTCGATCATGGCACCTACCCATGCGGGTTCCTCCACATCTTCCTCAAAAGAGGATGGCTCCGTCACAACACATTGACTCACAAGAGCCATGTATCTAGTGTACCGATCCGGTGACTGCCTCTGTCTGCACTGTGCTGTAGGTGGTCCTACAACCTTCTCTGCATCTTGAGCCAGTCGCTCAGCTTCTGTAGTGTGCTTGCGCCCTCTGATGGTTGGCGCTGCTTGGGTGGTTTCTTCCACCTCCTGAACTTCCTCTTGTGGCTGATCCACATCCGGAAGCTCCTCCTTAGGAACTAACAGCTCCTCATCTGCATGCAAGTGTAGCTCCCTCTCAAGCGAACACCGCATGGCTTTCTCCTCCTGGAATTTTATATCCCGTCGCACAACAGTCTTGCGACTGTCTGGCACATACACCCGATAGTTGTGAGGTGTATCAGTGTACCCCACAAATATTCCAACTTCAGCAGTTGGATCCAGCTTCCTTCTTGCATCCTTTGTCACATGCATGTAGACAGGAGAACCAAAAATCCGCAAATGGGAAATATCAGGCCTCTTGCCAGAATAAGCCTCCTTCGGTGTACTCATGCCAAGAACCTTGTGAGGACAATGGTTCTGCACATACACTGCTGTATTGCATGCCTCAGCCCACAAGTGAAGGGGTAGGCCCTGATCATGCAACATCGCCCGTGCAGCACCCACGATCGTTCTGTTCTTCCGCTCAGCCACCCCGTTCTGCAGTGGGTTATGGGGTGCGATGAGCTCTCTCCGAATCCCTTCTGCGCTGCAGAACTCCTTGAATTCAGCCGAGATGAATTCACCACCGTTATCACTCCTTAGAGCAATCACCTTCTTCCCAGACTCCTTCTCGACCAGTGCTTTAAACTCACAGAACTTCGCGAATGTATCGCTCTTCTTCTGCATGAAGAAGATCCAGCACTTTCGAGAGAAATCATCAACAAAGATCACATAATACCTGTGCTTTGCTGTCGAAGCAACTGAGAAAGGACCACACACGTCTGTGTGAACTCTCTCAAGGATCGTCGTGGCGCGACTATCCTTCTCGTGAAAGGTGGCTTTCACATACTTCCCTAAAGTACACCCCTTGCACTGATCTGACTGCGCAAGAGTTCCCTTAGGAAGCCCAGTAGAAATCTGCTGTAGGATCTTCAAGGCTCCGTGGTGAAGGTGGCCCAATCTCCTGTGCCACAGTTCGCCCTCATCATCCCGGCTCACCACTTCTCCCGCCTTGCATGCCATTGTTGCGCAGCCATCTACTTGCAACTGATAAAGGTTCTTGGTTCGAACCCCTATCTTCCGGGTCTCTCCAGTAGTCTTACTGCGCAGGAAATCCTTTCCTTCGCTGAAGACCACATCATACCCCTTGTCTTCCAACATCGCCACAGAGATCAAGTTTTTCTTCAATCCGGGCACATGCATCACATCCTTCAATACGAAGGGTTTACCAGACTCCCTCTGAAAGGATATGGTACCGATACCAGTCGCACTGTATCTACCATCATCGCCCATCTCGATGTGCACGCCCAGATCTTTGTCCTCTAGATCTGAGAACAAATCCCGATCTCCCGTCATATGAAATGACGCACCGCTGTCCAAGAACCACACCGATCCCATCACACTTGAAACCAAGCATGCGATCAGTGAAAAGTCAAGCTCGAACTGCGAAGCCAAAGCCTCTCCATCTACAGATCTTCCCGCTTGCTTGTTTTTCTTCTTCTTCGGACAATTGGTAGCATAATGTCCGTGATCATGGCAGTGAAAACACTTCACTTTCACCATATCCTGCTTCTTGCCCTTTGCACCAGAATGAGAAGGTTTCTTACCCTTCCCCTTCTTTGCTTTGGCAGCCAAAGCACAATTTTCTTCTTCAGCTCCCTTTGATGAAGATCCATCCCTCGTAGTCCTCCTTATCTCCTCCTGCATGAGATCCGCCCAAAGGCGCTCCCATCCCAGCAACTTCTCCTGACCATTGAAACTATCTTGATATGAATGCCAAGCCTTTGGAAGACCAAGGAGAGCCAGGTCCACCATGTCCTCATCTTCAACAGTCACCCCCACACTTCCCAGCTCATCTCTGCATTGAGTGAACTTCGTGAGGTATTTGGTGAATCTTGATGTTTCTGAGCTTATCTTTGAGTGCCAGCTTCCTTTGGTCGCTCTTACTCTGGAATAGATCCGTCAAAGCTTTCCACATTAAATATGGAGTAGCCTTTCCATGCAGGTTGGATACAATATGATCCTTGACGCCCTCCAACAGGATCCTTCGACACTTCGCCATCTTCTTTTGCCATGCTTCGACTTCAGCAGGATCAGTGGGCTTTTGGACATCCGTATCTACGAACTCCTTCAGACCATTATCTTCTAATACCGCCTCCATGCGATCCTTCCATGCAACATAATTCGAACTGCCTTCAAGAGCATATTCGAGTCGCAAACCGTTGAAAGACATTTTCAACACTGGCACCAAGAAAACAAAGAAAGCTAACACATAAAATTCAAATTCCAAGCTCAAAAGCTCAATAAGCGAGAACAAATTATTTCCAAATCAGAGATTGACTGCAAAGGGCATTCACCAGATCTTTCACCTTACAAAGAAGGATGAATATTCCGGAGGCTACCTGGCCCGCATGCAGACTCTGTCCGAGGAAATAAGTTTGCAATCACCGTAATAGACTTCGACAATTAATATTGCTCCGATACCATGTAGAAATTTTCTGAATAAATCACTTATTCAATGGAGATTAACCCGATTACACATCAATTTCGAATTGCATGCATAACACATAACCTCTTCTACAATTAATTGTCACATGCAGAAAGAATAGAAGCGATCTCACATCAAATCATCACACACATTAACACAGTATGTATGGGGAAAGATTATAGCTGAAAACCTCGCAACTATTGTGTATATTATAATGGAGAAAACATGTAACAAACACAGTACAATACTCCTCACAAGTACTCAGTACTATCTCATGAAGTTACACACAAACTAGCTTGGTTTTGAACAAGTCACAGGTTCAAAACACATCCACTAATTGCCTACCTCTATTGCGCAATCATGGCATGTCTAAATATAGATCCAAGGTTCGAATCTCCTTGGCTTGACAGCACAATCATCATGGGAAATTGCCTCCAAGTGTGGTGCAAATCTCATGCACAACTGATGTCACAACTGATAGCTCTACTCACCCTTTCATCTACCTCTTTCACTGGTCTCCACTGAACTGTCCATGCACTATAGTGAACTGATGTGTTCTTGAGTTGAATAATGAGTTACTAATTAGTGAATTAAATAATATTTAATTCACTCCACTCATTACTAGTTGATTAGCTAGTTAAACTAATCTCAACTAGTTCAACTAAGTTAAACCGAACACAACTCCACTAGCTGTCTCATTAACTCCACCAAACTTCTGCCATTGAAGTCCTAACTGAAGTCAACCATGCATGAGCTCACCAAACCCTAGGAATAGCATAAATTCTCCACAATAGGATGCATGAGACACTTACGTAGCTCGGGCGAAGTGCTCAGTGGCGAAGTTTGCAGAGTCCAAATATTATTAAGAGTAAATAATATTTGACTTCCCTATTTTTAGGAAGGCAGTCTAAAAATAGACTTCGACCTAAATGTCTAAAAATAGAGGTCCATCTATTTTTACCAACATGACCAATACTCCAAGAATAACATACTGCGACCCCTGGACCATGCTCCATATGTCTAAAAATAGACATAGTCTAAAAATAGACTTTGCGCCAAAATTTGCCTGCGGGCCCACTTAGTGAAGGCGACTTCATTTCACTAAGCTCCATCATCTTGCTGCATTTTCAACATGAAATATCTTGTCAAGTCAGCATTGAAGTGGCTAACATGTTGATGGTTGTATAAGATAAGTGCTTTCACCCTCAAGGACGTATATGAAAAATAGGCTAAACTAGGTGACCCAATACTCAAATATAAAGTATTGTTGAATGAGGTGCCATGGGATGTGTTATCACCAAATTGAGTCCTGTTGGGCTGCTTCAATGGTCAACTTGGAGTAACTATTTCAAACCAGCTTTTGACTGAAGATTAGCCTCTTCACTCTGAGAGGGCTCTCTCAACATATCAAAGGATTTACTCAATTAAGTCTTAAAACAGATCGCTAACTCTGTGAGTGTTTTAGTGTATGTGATTGTAGGTGAAAAATGAGGAATATTAAACTATCATTGGGATTATGGATTGATTAAAAGGAAATCAATGACAAGCATTCCTACTTATGGAAGCTGAAGCTTTTTATGTTTCAATGACAGAACAACATTAACAAATGGGAATAATATGTGACTTAATGCTAAAAGGAGGTTAGAGAATATATGATATGAATTCTGAGTAATTTAGCATCAATACTGCTAGAAGCAAGATATAAAAGAGACACATAAATCCATTGAAACACATCAAGAATCACAGGTACAACAAGAAAAGTCACTGTCTTTCTATTACTGATATCAAAAATTACAATAGTAGTTGTGTCAAAAGCATTCTCCAACCTTTTCTAACTCTAAAAATATCTGATTTATAGAGCGAGGACTCATACAAATGATTTTCACCTTGCTAGCTTTGAATTCCCACCTGAGAGACCTATTTCAAACATGATTCCATCACTTGGAGACTTCCAAGAGACATTTCTATTTTGCAGAGTTTGAATACAAAAAGGACTCTTCTTTCATTAATAGTTCAACAAATCCATTTAATAACTATTATAAACTACAAAAAACTAATTTTTTGAGTTTATTGGAGTGCTAATGTTTCATTATTCCACGTGGATGCTGACCTGGACCTTCTCCAAGTCGAATTTTACAATTTTTTTATAAATCTGGTTAGTGAAAATTTTGAAAAAAAGGCTTCAAAGATGAGTGTATAATTTCCAAACCTTGATGGCTTTGCAGAAAATGAGGGAGGTTTTTTTATATGGGTCTATGATGAAAAAAAAACCTCTTTCAGATTTCAAAAATACTTTTTCATTTGGTTAAAAATCAAACTTGAATTCGACTGCTAAAACAATCATGTACAAAAAATTTAGTAGCGCTCATTTAGTAGCAAACTCCAAATCCACCTTTTGCATAACCTTTGACATTTCTGACAATTGGAGGATCTTCCTTGAGGCTAATGAGATAAATAAAAATATTTTCCCTCCTTGGATCTCCATCAAAATTATTTTTTAAGCAAAAAACATCCTCCAAAAATTTTGCAGTAAAAATTGGGCTTCAAGCCTGGGATACGCTACAAAATTGCCTTATTGCCCACAGACTTCACAGAACTTGGATTTTAGGCCTAGAAAAGGTCCATGGATGTGTGAGATGATATTATGAAGCATGATAAGGAAAATTTTGTTCAAAATACCTCTTACCCTCCTCAAGAAATAACTTTTTCACCTTCAACAAGTTCATCTACCAAAAAATGACTGCTTTTTTCTGGAAAATAAGGCTGCAATCATGAGCTCCTATCTCTTGATCGCTAATAGTTGTTGAAAAATGGGATTTTTTTTTTGTATATAAGAATTTTTATAAGAAAAACGTCTCTTGGTTTTTTGAAAACCATCTCCAGTTGTCGGGAAACCGCATTATAAAAACATATCTAAAACAGGCAGAAAACACACTCTCAAAATAACGTCCAAATACATATTCAAAAATAAACATTGGAAGCACCTGTAAGAAAAGTGAAAGAGGTTTTTGTTCCTTGTTCTAGTCTTGACAATAAACTCTCTCAGTTTCTTAGAATTATCCTCTATTTTCCTAGAAAATTCTCTTCAAGTTGACTTCTCAAATAGTAAGAAAACAGAGAAATCCCTTTGTATCTTCTTGTAAAAGCTCATGCAACTAGCTTTGATGAAGTCCTTTGCAACACTAGGTTCTTCCATGACAAAATTTAAGTCTATAGGTTCATACTTTACCACTGAACCTCCCTTTATTAGTCTTGTTCTGCATGTCTATCTCTTTTAACACTGTGCTAGCCTTCTTGAACTATGACACCTGCAAGGAGAAAAACTGAGTAGCAAGCTGCTTGCTATGAGACTAGAATTTTTAGAGGTGATAATGGATTGATGCATGAAAATATGTAATGAAATATGACCGAGAGGTGCTTGGGGATAAGTTTTAAAAATGGAATTTGAATGTGGAGAGAATGATGACAAATGAGGGAGTTGAAAGCAATGATGGGTGGTATTTACACTTTTACATGCTTGGATGATTATAAAAATCAATTGTATGACCTCACCTTTACCCTAAACCACTAAATACTTGACAGGTCATCATCCCATTCATTTTTTCAGAAAAAACATGATTCTGCAGGATTCTCAGTTATAAATTTGATAGATTTGTTGCAGAATGAACAGGTGATTTTGCAACGAAAATCCCCTGTTTTGCATAGAATTCGCTGTAGAATCAGGAAAAATTAGACATGTGGCTAAATTTTTTTTTTAAACCAATGCATGTGAACCTAAAGTGAAACTTGATAGATATGATTGAGATGACATGACTAATGAAGTTTTTTGGACTTACGATAAAGACTTATTTCATGAATCAACCTTATGAGACAAAATGAAACCTAGATGAGTGATCGTATCAATCAAAAATTAATAATTTATGTGTGATAATAGGATGCATGAGTCTTTGACTAAATGAGAGAACTGCAATGGTCATAAAGTACGATACTGCCCTGACATGAAAACTTATGCTAGTGTTGAATATCTGGGATATCAATGACATCAATGGGAAATAACGATTCCCATTGTGACACTCGATATTGTTCCAAAAAGGGAGGAGAAACCAATGAATTTCTTCGATTATGGAAGATGAGTTTTGATGTCAAAAAATAAGAAGCACCAATCATCCAAAAGATTATTCTGGGAAATCCATGTGGTACTGAGGTAGATGTTTGTAATATGATGGTAAAAGGCACGATAGCAAGAGTTGATAGTATGGAAGGGATACAAAAGACTTTCCCGAGGTTGGAACGTTAATACTAGTAGTGATAGTCAAGATGATAGTGTTGAGGTATATGCCCCTGGAGTTGGTAAGACATGCAGGGGAGGTAAATGTTTGTTCTGATTGTTGTTATAAAGTATGAGAAAATGGTGATCAATGGTTTGTTTATGAGATGGGTAAAGAAGAAAGATACAACCAAGGGAAACTATGGATTTTTACTAGGTAACTGACAAAAAAAAAATGGACGAAAATCATTTTCCTAAAAAAATATTTATACATTATCCAAAATAATTTAAAAGTGGTTTTGGATGTATAACATGGAGACGAGTGCCACAAGAAAACAATGGCCCGTGTGATGATGCAAGTGGTTTTTTTGTAGGAGGTGGGGGCCCCGTTGGTTGGTCTTGGTGCGAGGTGTATGAAAAGAATGTGTTGACGCATATGTTGTACTTCAATATGGATGAATGGTAGACCAAGTGTAGAACACAGTGGTGCATTTTCTATTATCCAAAAAATAATAGTGGCTCGAGAGTAGGGTGGTAAGAAGGAAGAGAAGAAATGAGATATGCAGTTGATCTTCAAGTCATGTGAATGAACAAGCTCTTGGGCATGATAAAGTGATCATGGATACCAATAGCGTCAAGGTGAATATAAATTGGGGTAATCCATGTGGGTAGAGCTCTATCAACTAACGCGTTCATTTACCATGTGCAGGTGGGATATGACGGTTAACGTGTTGTGAAACCAGCTCCAAAAAGAGAAGAAAAGAGATATCAACGCCTTAGAAATAAGCCACTTCGAGGGGGAAACCTCCAATACATTACATGAATGAACAATTCTTGGATGATTCAAATTAAAAAACCTCCTTTGTATATATAGGAGTCCATGGGGCCATAATGTAATCCTAGTGGGGCCACAATGTAATCCTAGCCGACCTAACAATAATAATTTAAGGGCACAATAATAACAATATGGGGGTTACAAGGGTATAATAATAATAATAAGGGGGTTACACTAACAACAATAAGGGACTATACTAGTAATATAGTGACCTAACATGCCCCTCTCCTTCAAAAAAGTGTTGTCCTCAATTCTTGAGTAGCTCTGGGTGCTTCTGTATAAAATTCTCATCCTCCCATGTGGAATCTTCAGTGGGTAAGTTCTTCCACTTGATCAGATACTCTGAAATTGATCGATTCTGTAACTGTCAAGTTCTTGTTTTCATGACTGCTTCAGGTTCCAATATGATTTTTCCTTCCTCATCAAGTTCTGGCAATATTGTTTGAACTAGAATATTTTCACCTATAACCTTCTTTAAGCATGAAACATGGAAAATTGGATGCACTCGTGAAGAAGCAGGAAGCTCCAATTTGTATGCCATAATACCAATCTTTTGCAACACCTTGTAAGTACCATATTAATTTGGCGATAATTTATTAGCCTTCTTAGCTTGCTTGAGGGACATTTATTTGTATGGTTGTAGCCGTAAAAATACCCAGTCTCCTACATCAAAACTTCTCTCGCTGCGATGTTGATCTGCCTCTTGTTTCATTCGATTTTGTGCCAAATTCAAGTTGTCCTTTAAGAGTTGGAGAAATTCTTGTTGATGCCCGATGTGATCTTCCACTGCTTGAACCTTCGAATTTTCTCTTAAAGATGATGTGATGGATGGTGGATGATATCCATAAAGTGCCATAAATGGGGTCATTTTTGCTGCAGTATGGAAGGAAGTGTTATACCACTATTCAGCTAGAGGTAACCACTTGACCCATTGTGTTTGTTTATCAGATACAAAACAATGAAAATATCCTTCCAAACATTTATTTACTATCTCAGTTTGGCCATCGGATTGAGGATGATAAGATGAGCTATGAGCTAATTGAGTACCCAAACAAGAAAATAACTCCGTCCAAAAATTTCTAGTAAAAATGGGATCTCTGTCGCTCACAATAACCCTTGGGTTTCCATGTAACTTTTGAATTGTGTCCATAAATGTAGTAGCAACTGTACTTGCTTTAAATGGATGAGATAATGCACAAAAGTGTGCATACTTGGTAAGTCTATCAACTACCACCATAATGACACTCTTTCCTTCGGACTTAGGTAAACCTGTGATAAAATCCATTGAAATCTCCTCCCAACATTGACTTGGAATGGATAAAGGTTGTAGAAGTCCCGGGGTCTTAATTGTCTCAACTTTATTCTGCTAGAAAACCAAACATTCCGTCACAAACTTTTGAATATCAGATTTAAGGCCATCCCAAAAAAATTCTTTCTTCACCGTGTGGTAAGTTTTTAAAAATCCTGAGTGTCCTCCTAAAGGAGAAGTGTGCAATTCCAGAAGAATCTTTTGTTTTAGTTGGGAATTCTTACAAAGATATAAGCGATCTTTGTACCATAAGGAATCATTTTTCCAACTAAATGTATCGGATGTACTAGGATCTTGCTGCAACTTTTGAATGAGTGTCCATACATCTTTGTCCTTCTTCCATTCATCTCTTGCTTCGGTTATCAAATCTGGTTGGATAATAGAAATGGCACAAAGCAATGCTTCCACCTCTTCATTCTTTCTTGAGAGTGCATCTGCAACAACATTAAGCTTTCCTTTTTTGTAGACTATTTCAAAGTCATAACCCAACATCTTTGTGACCCATTTTTGCTGCTCTTCTGAAGATAGTCTTTGTTCCAAAAAGTGTTTAAGACTATCATGATCAGTTTTACCTTGAAGTGTCTTCCCATTAGGTAAGTTCTCCATTTCTTTAGTGCATGCAGTATTGCTAACATTACCTTCTCATAAATAGGTTTCTGTAAATACTTTCCTTTGATTGGATGACTTTCAAAAGAAATGGGTCTTCCTTCTTGCATTAAAACAACACCAATTCCATTTCCTGAGGCATCACATTCCACAATAAAGGTTTTTGTGAAGTTTGGCATAGCTAAGACTAGTGTTAGGCACATTGCCTCTTTAAGATGTTCAAAGGCCTTAGTTGCTTCAGGAGTCCATGAAAATGCATCTTTCTTCAATAATGTTGTTAGAGGTGCTGCTATTCTCCCATAATTCTTAACAAAATTTCGATAATACCCTGTTAACCTAAGAAATCCTTGCAACTTCTTTATGGTTGTGGGGACTTTCCATTCCTTAATGGCTTTAATTTTGTTAGGGTCTACCTTAACACCCTCATGAGATACAATATGACCTAGATATTCCACCTCTTGCACTCCAAAGAAACATTTGGATGTTTTTGCATATAATTATTTCTCCTGCAATAGTTTTAGCACCCTGTCAACATGTTGAACATGATCCTTCCAAGACCTACTGTAGATTAGTATATCATCAAAAAATACTAGCACAAATTTTCTAAGGAAGGGTTTGAAAATGGAATTCATCAACCCTTGAAATGTAGAAGGTGCATTGGTAAGGCCAAAAGGAATGACCAAAAATTCATAATGACCCTCATGAATTCGAAAGGTTGTTTTCGGGATATCTTCAGTCTTCATTCTAATTTGATGATACCCTAAACGAAGATCCAATTTGGTAAATTTCTCCATGTAATTCATCCAATAATTCATAAATCATAGGAATGGGAAATTTATCTTTAATGGTGAGCTTATTGAGCTCCCTATAATCCGGACACATGTGCCATGATCCATCCTTCTTGTGTACCAATACTACAAGAGCAGAGAAAGAACTTTGACTAGGTTGCATTATACCCGCCTCTAACATTTCTGCAATCATACGTTCAATTTCACTCTTTTGGACATAAGGATATCTATAAGGCCTGATGTTTGGAGGAACACTTCCTGGAATCAAATGAATAGCATGATCATGATCATGAATAGGTGGGAGTCCTTTTGGAGTTTCAAAAACCTTGAAATGATTGTCCAAGACTTTTTGGAGATCTGCAGAAATAGATGATTTTGATGTTGGAACTTCTAGTGAGCATAATTGTGCAATTATGCCTCATTGTTCTTTCTTTAGAAGCTTTGTCATGACATTAGAGCTTATTATTTTTCCCGGCTTCCCTGCAATACTCCGTAATTTCACTTCCTCTCCTTCTGAAAAAAAATTCAAGAAAAGTTCGTGAAAATTAAAAGCTACCGTCCCCAAAGATTGTAACCATTGTACTCCTAGTACAACATCAACACCTCCCATAGGAATGGAAAGCATTGGACTATTCAATACATATTCCCCCATGGTTAGCTTGATATTATGGCATTTTCCAGAGCAATTTATAGTTCCTCCATTTGCAACCATCACTTGACATTTTAGTGTTGGGTATAGGAAACAATTCAATTCCTTGGCTACCTTACAATGAATAAAATTATGGTTACTACCTGAATCAATCAACACTATTACCTTTTTCTTCTTGATATGTCATTCTATCTTGAGAGTTTGAGGAGTGGTAATTCCTGCCAATGCATTACATGATATGGTCGGACTCATTTCTTCCTCTTCTTGGGTTGGTTCCTGGTGTATATCCTCTTCTTGTTCATTTTATTCTTCCTCTTCACAATATATGTAAAATAATTTCTTCTCAACACACTTATGACCTTCAGTGTATTTGATATCACAACTGTAGCAAAGCCCTTTTGCTCTTTTTTCTTCCAATTGTTGTGGTGTAAACCTTGTAGGTTGTGGAAATCTAGGAGTAGCAACGCTTCCCTCTTTATAGATGTGAGTGGTAGGCTTCCTTGTCGCCATAATTTTACATTCAATTTTTCTTGCCAACCTGAATGCCTTCTCTAATGAATCAGATTCCAAAATGCGAACTTCATATTGGATGTTATCCTTTAAAGTACCTACGAGAGATGAATCCTATGTTCCTTTGGAATATCAGTTACCCTTATATTCAATTTTTGGAAGTCCTCAATGTGCTCCCCCAATTAAACATTTTGTTTGAGATTTATCAATTGGCTAAAGAAGGTGTTGTTCTTTGTATCCCCATAATGTGCTATCATTTCCTCCGTAAAAATTTACCAAGTGACAATTTTTTTATGGGAGCAAAGCCATCGATACCATACAAATGTATTTTGTTCTAAATGTAAAGTTGCAATGCGTACCTTTTGTGTGTTTTGCACATTATGGAGATCAGAATATTGCTCCATCTATAGTATCCATGTTACAGGATCCTTTCCATCAAACTTCCTCATGTCCATTTTTGGAATATGGTGGTTCTTCCCGCCAACATTATATTTTATGAAATCATGATTAACATTTATTTTGTTCTCATCATGAGTTTCCTCTATTATATTTTCACCATTAGGAAACATTTCTTCTATCAACTTTGTCAAACCTTCCATGTCTGCTTTTAGATCATTCTTCATGTTTTCCATTTTATATTCCATGCCAGCTTCCATGCCATCTATCTTAGATTCCATGCCATTATTCAAACCATCCATCTTAGATTCCATGCCTTTCTTCAAAACTTCCATGTCATTTTTTGTTGCTCTTTGCGAGAGCGAAATTTGTTGCACTTGCTCTTGTAATTTTGATATGTCATGTTGCCATTCTTCGTCTTCATGAGTCATAGTAGAGCCTTCTAAAGGTTTAATGGGTGTTGAATTCTTTTTAGGGGCCATTTTAGAATCCAATACTGATATCTATTCTACAATATGCCCTTGGAATCAATTCAACTTGGTTATTCAAACAAGACTTATGCAATTCGGAAAACAAATACACACCTTTTACTTGCTTTTGAGGAGCTTGATATTGAAATTGAATTATCTCTATAATTGCGAATCCTAAATATCTAAAATTAATCCCTGTAGTAGCCCTCTGAAGATGATTTCAAATGCCATAGGCCTGATCTGATTTGGATTCTTCAAGGTAAAGTTATGTCCAATCTCCCACAATGACCCAATTTTGGACTGGTTCAGTAGAGCGAACTTGTACGACTTGCCACATGTCACTGTTTCCTCCTTTGGCTCTAAAATTGATAGAAAAAAAACTTCAGTCCGTGCACTTGTGGCCACTTTTTACAGCATTCCAATCTGATGCTCAGAGAGAGAGCTATGAAGATTTTCCCACGATCACCTCTTTGAGATGAAATTCAAAAGCCTAAAAAATCCCTAAGTTCCACAGATCATATCTATGAAAATATTGTGAACCAATATCTGAAATGCTTTGAAAATGTTCCTCAGGATTTTAGATTCACACTCGAAAAATTTCAGCTTCTGAACCTTCGTAGAAAAAATTTATTACGAAAATACCACAATGACCTATTTAGGTTAAATTCAGGAGCCTGCAAAATGACCTAACTTGCACAGATCATATCTCCGAAAATATTGTGAACCAAGCTCTAATTTTTTTTGACAATGTTCCTCAGGATTTTGGCTTCGAACTCTAAAAATTTCATATTTTGAACCTTTGTAGAAAAAACGTTATAGCGAAAGTGCCACGCTGACCTGTTTGGAGCAACAAAACCCTAGAATCTCAAAGCTCTGATACCAAATGTTGTGAAACCAGCTCCAAAAAGAGAAGAAAAGAGATATCAATGCCTTATAAATAAGCCACCTCGAGGGGGCAACCTCCAATACATTACATGAATGAAAAATTCTTGGATGATTCAAATTACAAAACCTCCTTTCTATATATAGGAGTCCATGGGGCCATAATGTTATCCTAGTGGGGCCACAATGTAATCCTAGCAGACCTAACAATAATAATTTAAGGGCACAATAATAACAATATGGGGGTTACAAGGGTACAATAATAAAAATAAGGGGGTTACACTAACAACAATAAGGGACTATACTAGTAATATAGGGACCTAACAAAACGTAGTCGAGATGGTGGACCTTATGGTTTATTTCAAAGAAATGGTGTCAGGATATGCATATCTTATGAGGAAACCTGTCATTTTGAGTGAATAATGATACCTTAACTGTCAATTGTCATTAGGGGAATGATTTTACTATGAAGATGCTAATAAAATGCAAATTTAGAAGTCAATACCCTAAGTGATAACATCCATATATAAAAATATGCAAACTGGAATGCACTAAACAAGATGTATCAAAAATATAGGAAGGAACACCTAAAGGGTTCTTTGAGATGCAAAATGGGCTTGGAAATGAAAATTTTTGGTGAATTGTGTTAGTCTCAATATTTGCATACTTCCACCAGGGATAAAAATCATTTTCATGTGCATCTTAGGTGTCCCATTCTGAATAAATTTTTCATCATTCCATTAGGTCATGATATAAAATTGTTCCACTAGTGGTTGTCCTGGTCAAATAAGCTTCCTTCTCCTTCAAAATATCATATTGGCTCACTCATTCTCATGTCTCCTTAAGCATAATAACACCTATGGAAATTCTCTGTTCACTTGGAAGTCTTTAAAGTTTTTAAGTCAAAATCTCATTCAAAGTCAGGTCAAAAAAGCAGTCCCATTAGGTCATTAGGGTTTTGCATTTTTCTAGGTCATTCCTTCATTCTGATGAGGTCATAACATATATGAGATGGATTGATTATGATCATCATGATATATTCATTATGTTTTAAGGATTGCATTTTCAGTTTCAGGACTTTTTATCAAAATTTCATTTTGATAAAAAGTCACCTATGTAATTTATTTAAATTTTTCCAATTGTAATTTTATGTTATAATATGTAATAAATGTAATCCCAGGCTTTCAAAGAAATTGACTCAAGTTTTCAATGAGAAAATGAAAAATCCAACTCCATAACTTCAACAACCTGCAATGTTAAAATTGTCAAAGAGCATCAGTGATAAAAGGAAAAAGAGATCAAACATTAGAAAGTGGGTTCTTCAAGTTAAATTAAACACACATGCCTATAAAGCCTATCAAACATTTAAAAATAACCATGGTTTCCTTTGTAATTATCCAAAGTATTCAACAAGAGAGGATTTTTTGAGTTTTTGGGAGCAATTGTGCAAAGTTTCTCGGCATTGCGTGTTCACAAGACTGGCATTGTGCATTTGCACCAGCACTGCACGCCTGCCTAGTGGCGTTGCGCCCTTGCTAGGAGATCTCTGTGTTAATTTTTTTGGCGTTGTGTGCTCATACCAAGGTGCCATGCGTTTGGATAGGCACTTCGCCCTCAGCCAGTGGCGTTGCGCGCCTAGTCAGTGAAATTTTTTGTGTGTTCAAGCCATTCAAAAAAGTTCAAAACTACTTCAAATTTCTCCTATAATCCTCCAAGCACTTCTAGGAAGTAAGTACATATCATAATCCTTGTTTATAAGCTATTTGGTCATTCTTGAATGAATTGAAATGAAACCCTAATTTTAGTTGGTGATCACTGTTTATACACTTGTTTCATCCTCCTAAACATAATATCAGTCATAGACAGGGCAATTTCATTGATTTATGGTTTTCATTGGTTTAGTTTTCCCTTTCACTCATTCCCTACACTCATTCCTTCAACCTTTCAAGCTATCCATCTCATCCCCTTCCCCTCATCTCATTTCACTTATACCATAAGGTTCCATAAATCAGAGTTTAAAATGTATGAGGAAGAAGACAATGGTGTTGAGGCACAAAGGCCAAGAAGAATTGATCACAAGGGAGGGAAAATAAACATGTTTGAACCCATCACTACAAGATAAATTATGTCCTCTCCTCTCACTGTGTCTTGCTTTAAGCATGTAGGCTGCTTTGAGTTCTGTGAGAGAGTGCAGCAAGTCCAAAATCACCTGGAGTTAACAAGACTGTTCATCACCAATCTACATGAAAAACAGGTTACTCTTGCTTAGGTCACATTTGATATGTCCACCAATGCCATTGCAGTTTCTACAGGAATCCCTAGTGTGGGAGAGAGGTGGTTTAAACAAGAAAACTTGGATATGAGCTATTATGAATTGTACCTTAAACCTAGGTACAAGGATAACAAGAAATCAATTTTCTCTTTCTCTCATCTCCTTGATCGGTATGCCCCTATGATGAAGATAATAATGAAGTATTTCACTTGTGAGGGGAGGTTTACCCAACTCTACTCATACCATATCCGTCTCCTCATGCACTTCGCTAGAGTTAGAATGCTACACTTACCTTACTATCTTTTCTGCAACATTGACAAGATGGCTTATATTGTGCAAAAGAGGGACCCCAATCATAAAATGTAGAGTCTATTTCATCATTCACTCATCAAAATTGTTGTCATGCATTAGCTTTAGCAAAAAAACATCTCATGGGATGCATTCATTGAAAATGAGGTTTTCACTACTCCACCTAGCCATCATGAGCCGGATATTCCTTCATCATCCCATCCTCCTGTATCCACTTCTCCAACACATCCCGTTGTTCATACATCACCACCCACTCACATCCATTCACCTCATGTTGATCCTACCTCATAACCTTTCTATAACCCTTCACCATCACATCATGATACTGGAGCATCAAGCAGTGAAAGGGACATTGAGGCAGCTTGCACTAAGATGACTGATATTGAGCCATTTCCCTTGACATATCAGAGAGGCCACATGCATGTGTTTGATTCACATGATGTGAAAGGGGCCATGCCTTCTTCATAAAAAAAACAGGTAGACAAGGGCAAGGAAAAGGCTACAAAGCCTATCATTATTGAGGAGGAGGACAAACATAAAATTAAGCAGGAGTTTCAGTTGATTGAGATTGATGATGAGGATGAGGATAGAACCACTAGTGTATTTATCAGAGGCAAGGAGGCCAAGATTAGTGAGCTTCAAGCTAATCTTGGTAGAGCACATTATGTGATTGATTTTATTGAGCTATAGATTCAACAGCTGAAGACCAAGAAAAATATCAGTGAAGTCAAGACAATCAGAGCTCAGAGAGAGGTAGGAAAGGACAAGGCCTTTCTGGATGATACCTTAGGAAGATGTGATGATAGTTATGATGAGGAAGATCAGCTTCAGAGATTGAGACCAAGGACAATTGGGCTAAAGAAGGCTTTAGCTCGGGAAAGGCAGAAATAGGCTGAATTGACAGAGCAACTCACTCCAAGTACGTTGCTTGCCATGGAGATTAGCAGAGACAGAGAATCTTGGCTTGAGAGAGCCAATTTGAATCTGGAGGGCTTGCTAGAGAAGGCAAAGAAATATATTGACATTCAGAGGAATATGGCAAACGAATATACCATGAGAAACAAGATTGCAAGGGCCAAGCTCAAATGAGCCCAAGCAAAGATTTGGGCTTTGCCGAGTCAAAGGAGAAAAAGAAGTTGAAAATTATTGACGAGGTTTCCCTCTAGGCCTCAAATCCTTGATAAGAAATCAAATTCCAATTTTGGCACACTTTGTGCAAATTTTGATTTTTTGATAGTTTAATACACATAAAATTGGCTAAACACGCAGTGCCACTGGTGTTGCGCTCTTTTTTAGGTCATCCAAGTGGAAAATGGCCAGCATCCTTAGGTTCATAATGATGATTACATCAACCTCAACAAGTTTTAGGAGATTTGAAGCAGAACTGGTCCCTCAAAGAGGCCAAAAACTACCAAACAATCATGTTTCTGCCCTACTTTTGACCCTGGCGTTGCACATTTACCAGTCTTGGGAGAACAGGTTTTTGACAGGGCATATGGACCCCATTTTCCAAACTAGAGGAAAATTTTGAAACTAGACTCAGAGAAATTTCCAATGATCTATCATGAAGCTCATTTGGACATCGGGAAGGCCTCCAAAATTTGGTTACAAGACAGGTCATTTTTCTCTCATGGCACTACGCATTTACCAAGGAATTGGCAAATTTCACAGTTTTCAACATTTTTGACTTTTTGATTGGGAAAATGGGAAAATTACTGATGTAGATGATCAAAATGGATGTAAATATCATTTTTTCACTTTTATCTAGGGTATATGCATCAGATAAGTCTTTTAGGAGGTCAAATGAATCAGTTTCCTCTCTTTTAGAGGCAAATTGTTGAGTTTTCCTAGTCTTCAGATTCTTGTTTGGGATTAGGTGAAACTAATCCTCATCTCATGGATTCAACCCCTTGAGGCTAGGGAGAGTGGTTTTGAGGTCTATATCATGTATTTTCTCAGTAATTTGTAATGGTTGGACTCACTTGGCACTTTGGCATATCAAGAGACACCTTTGTATATCAGTTTGGCTTGGACATTAATAGAAATTTGCAGCTATTTTCTTGGGATCCATGTGATATGAGTTTTAGACAAAGTTTCCTCTCTGTTATCAATTTGTTTGAATGTATTGTTATTTTATAAATCATTTCATGTCTATAATATACTAGATTTCAAGTTTGAAAGGTAGAATCCATATGTATTTATGCTTTGTTTTGGGAAATTTAGTATAATGTGTTCATTCTCTTCAGTTTAGGGAAAATAAATTTCACATGCTTTCCCTAGATCCTCACCAGTATTTTCACCTCACACAATCATCTTTAAATGTCTAAACCTTCTACCTACCTTTCCCCTTGAAACCCCTGCAGATTTTGACCTAATCTCCTTGCCCTAGCTGTTTGACTCCTCCTAATCCAACAAAACCCTAAAATCAAAATCAAAAGCTCCTATACTCCTTAGCTAGCCTAAAATACTTTTCATCCAAGTCTAGATACCAAGTATAAATTTTGGTTTGAGGTTACCTCGGGATTTCCTCTCTCAACCTTGAGGTTCAATCTGAGTGATAACAAATTGAATGAAGGATACCATGAGGTAGATGAATATTTCCTGATCTCAACACCCTTGACAGTTTTTTGAAAGGAGCTCGTGGGATCTCGCATGAGTATTTGGAAAAATTAAAAAATGGAAATATATAAGGGCCATGGTGCCCACATTTCCACCTCATTTTTACTTGTTGACGTGTACCTTGGTGTGGAGCCCACAAGCATTTCTTATCATTGTGGTCAGCCATAATACCTAGGTTATGCATGAGGAGAGTCAATTTAGTCGTCATGGAAACCCCTTCATTAATTCAGTAGTCTAGGGTAGATGGGGCATACAAAGTGGCTTGTATGACCCTTTTTAGGTGGGGACCCATAAAACCTTGCTAGTGACTGCATGAAATTTTTACGAGGTTGTGCGGGTAAGGGGCACTCAGCTACAATGAGATCGCTGCTAAGGGAGAAACAATGGTGCGAGGGTGAAAATGTACAAGATATAGGCGCAAGGACCTCTAGAAAGGGGACTCATGGGTTAGGGATAAACAGTTGCGCGATGCACGTGACTGTGAGGAAAAAAATCATGAGGCACTATCACACCTTTTTAGGAAACAAGCTCTAGGCCCATGCGATTGTTTGAGAAACAACCGCATGGGTAACCAAAGTTGCGAGCTTTGGTACTTTTCCAATTTTTTTGGTTTTTTCTCTTTTGACTAACCTCATTGGGTTCATTGCAATATGGTGTTATGGTGAGAGAGAGAGATTGATGTTCCCTTCAAAATACTGTTGTTCTCCTAGAAGAAATCCACCAAGTTAAGCCTGCTACTCCCAAAAAAACCATCATGGGCTCATGCTATTCATTTTTTCTTGTCTGGTCACCTTTGGCCTCAAGCACACTGTTCTTTTACTTCCCAACCCCTCCACTACTACCTAAGGTCACCAACCAATCAACTCTCTTATGTCTCCCAAATGAATCAAGCATTGATGATCCAAAAACTATCTCTGTAGGCTCTTAAATAAATCAAGTACATTGGATTTTGGATCTTCAATACATCAGTTTGTCCAAAACTCTATTTTACACCTAATAATCCCAAGTCAAGTTTTCAAGAAGAGACCAAGTCCAAAGAGCCTCCCACTAGGTCATTTATGGTTTAATAGTTTGTAGGGTTTTTTTGATGATCTAAGTCACTATTTTTTTCATATGCCAAAAAGGTAAAATCAAAGAGGATGAAGATCAGCAAGTGGTTGTCCAAAGGAGATCAGAAAATTTTCCAAGGAAGGCCTCTTTGGCCAAGCACAAAGTTTGAAAAGGAAAACTAACCATTTTGACATTTCTGCAAGGGGTGTCAAGGTGCTATCAGCAGAGAACTAGGTAAGGTAAGAGGCCAAATCATCACTAAAGACACCTACAACAAAGGAGAGGCAACATGCCTATTTTCAGAGAAAACTAGGGTTTTCAAGGGAATTTTTCTTGATTTCATGACCTCCATGATTAAATCATCAACAAGGCTTATATATTGATGCTCTTACACCTCCTCCTATCCTTAAAATACCTCCATAAACACTTCCCATCACTCCTATCCCTCAGAATCATCATTTTTTTACAAGACCTAGTCTATTGCCACAAATTGACACTTTTTAAGACTGGGTCTATGTTTTGAAAATTTTGACCCCTTCCCCTCGCTCAATTCCTAAAATTCCACTTTCCCCTACTCCATAATATCTATCCCTATCCCCCAAAACTTCCCCAATAATTTAGACAACCCATAACCCCTTCATTCCCCTCCCTCTGCGAGGCAGTCCTAAATCCCCTACACCAAACCCTAATTTTCTTTTCCAACTAAGCTAGGGTTTGCCATGGAAAAGAGGCATAGGAGAAAAGGATCCATTTGATATATCATATCAGCAAGTATAAGTCCATACCAGCTCATAAACATCATGCCTCCATCATTTTTCAAAAATTCGTTCCAAGGGCCAAGTCATTTGCCATACCTAGGGCCAGTTTTTTTTTTAAAATATGTTTCTAATCAAACCAAGATGAATTTGGAAAACGTGAGAGAGGTTTTTGTACATCATAAGGCCAAGAAGAAAACCCTCCTTCATTTTTTACACAAGTATCATGGTTTGGGAGCAATGTAAAAAATACAGGTGTCACGGGAGAATTTCTGTACTGCTGGAGTGACCTTGGGTAAATCAAGTTTTCTCACAGATGGAGTGTCAAAATGAATTTATTGATGAATAAAAAGATAACTATACTTGAAAATATTTCCAATGAGATATCATGAGATAAATTTGGAGTTGAGGAAGGCATCCAAAAGTGGTCTGCACTAGCACTCTGTATTTTTGCACCATCATTCAGTACCTTTTTTGACCAGTATTGGGAGAATCAACGGTTTACTAGGAAAATAAACTCCAAAAAGGAAATAAATTGTATATTTGGAAATTAGACAAGTCAAGATTTCCAACGAGCTATCACGGTCCCAAATCCGACTTCGGGAAGGTCATCAAAACCTGCCTGCAAGTTGACCCTTTTTTTGGCACTGCGCAAAATCCATGGGCAGGACTGACCCGGCGCTGCGCAAATGCCTGGGCAAGACTACCTGGCACTACGCAAAGTTCAGGAAGGTGAAAAATTTCCAAAAATACTCCCTAATGCCTAAATTTATCATTTGAGGCACCTCCAAGGTTGAAGAGAATCTAAAAAGTTGGTAAGTGTTATATTCTCCTAAATCCCTAAGAAAAATTGAAAATTCATTTTTGGTTTTTTAGTTGTTGAGCTAAAAAACCTAGGAGGGTAAAACCCTAGGTCATGTAAAAAAATATACCTTGTTCTTATAATTCTTCTTGGACCAATTTGATGAAATGGGTGGGTAAGGTATTTTAAGCTGTTACCATACTCTCATGATAAAACCTCCTCAAGATACAAAGCCACTTAAACCCTAAAAGCCCTAGCCTCCACACCTCTCATTCTCCAAATTTGACTCCATCATCCTCTTGACCTTGTTTTATCAAGCCCTAATTTGAAAACCAACATGTCCTATAAACATGTCAAGAGCTGACAACAACAGTGGTGGTGATAAAGGTCAAAAGCCTTTGAGACCAAACATAAAGGAGGAAATGATGGTGAAGAAGAGGAAAGTGAGCACAATAGTGGTGATTGGAATGGCACAATACGTCATTCAAAATTACAAAAGTGAGCATAAGGTTTGCAATAAGATCAAGAGATACCTTGCTCTCCAAAAGAAAATGACCAAGCACTACGTAAAGAAGAACAGGCTTGCATGTGCCAAACTCGAAGAAGCCCTCCTTGAGGTAAAATACCTAAAAAGAAAAAATGAGCATAACATCCTTGGAAATTTGGCTAAGGCTTCTCAACAACTGTCTAGAAACATCTAAGGAGGGTTCACACCAATTTTGAGGAAATTTGAAGAAGATTTTGTTTTTTGTGAAATTTTGGCCTACTTTGCCCAGTGCCATTGGCGCTACGCAAACATTTGGGGCATCCTATGAAGGAAAGCTTGACATTTTTGGATTTTTTATGACCTGAAAATCATCCACAAAAAATTTCAGAGGATTTGGAGCTGTTTTGACCCCTCAAAAGGTCAAAAAACACCTTTCTGCCCCTGTTTTGGGCCTAGCGCTACGCAAATGAAAGGATGGAGATTTTTGAATTTTTGATAGGGTTATATGGACTATATCAGGAAACCACAAGAATTTTTGGAAATTAGACTCTTCAATCTTTCCAACGAGCTATCACGGAGCCAAATCCGACATCGGGAAGTGGTTCAAAAGCTAGTTGCAAAACAACCTATTTTCTGCAAAAGTGGCGCTATGCAAACTGACTGACATAGGCCAAAAAGTCAACAAAAGACACTGATTAATGACAAAATGGTTTTTTAAATTTTTTTTTTTGGAAAAATCACTCCTGATTTTTTTGGGAGTTATGTTTTGATGTTTTTCATTTATTATCTTATCTCTTATGTGTCTTGGGCCTTGCATGGTCATTAAGCACATTTATGACATTTATGGCTAAATTAGGGTTTCTGGAAGCCTCTTAGGGTTTCCACTTCCTCATTTGCTCCATAAATAGAGCATGAGGGTCTTATTTATTTGGTTGGATGTTGATGACTTATGCTGAAGTAATACATAGTCCCTTGAAGCCTTTGATGAGAAATTGATGTCTTGGAGCTTATGCATGATCTTATTCACTTGTTGATGGAGAAGGACTGTTTGCAGGATCTATTATCACCCTAGTAATTCTTAGGTCGTGGGATTTTGGTTTATAGTTAAAGAAAACTAGGGGTAACCAAGAACCTCTTTTGAAATCTAAGATCTAGCCTTCCTAAATTCCGGAGAGGGATCTCTCCTCAAGATTTGGCTTGATTTTGTTATAAGATTTTAGGCTAGGTATGTTTTGAATGTCTGGTGGGAATAAAAGGTACTTCAAGGTAAACCACAGAGGGATCTACTAGACCATTGGGCTATGGAGTCAACTTATTGGCAAGCAGAGCTAGGAAATAAGGTCAAAAGAGAAAATGTACTAAGGGCAGGGTAGATGACCTTCAAAGGGTTTGGAATAGAATTTTTGATGAAATGGAAAGATCTGAACAAAAGGGAAATTAAGAATCCTTAAGTTACAGAAATGAAGATGAAAGAAAGGGGTCAAATAGGGACTACGAGCATTTAAGAATTCTTAAGTCCGATTATCAACAGAAAACATATCAATGAATAAATAGTAAAAAACAGGGAGCTTTTTAACACTAATCCTGTTTAAGCTTTCCTAGCTAATCATTAAAGATAGAAAAAATTAAAATTTATGTATGGAACTTTGAAAGATAAACAGTGAAAATAGGAAAATACTTGACTTATCTGATAATCACAAGAATCCTGAGTTATGATGTCCGTTTGACTTAGTTCCAGTCTGCTACTTTACAAATCGACTCACGCAAACTCCAATGTATTTAGAAAAAATGTCTATAGTAGTCTTGAAAAATTTTATTCCACACAAAATTCTTCAAAGAGTGAAGTATTTATATAAATTCTAAACTAAAATATCTTGAAAAATATCAAGATTGGTTCACAAATATCTCCAACTGTTTTACATAAATAGAACTTAAGTAAAGGATACTCAAGACTAATGCATCTATTTGGCACTATTTTTTATGGATAGGTGATGACAAAGAGGAGAATTTGAATTTGATCCAACTCTTAGTTGATGATTAGGCATCCAGTCACTAACTGTTTCCTTTCTTTGTGCATTCTGCTCCAGCAATTCTGCAAAATTGGGGTCCAATGATACCTTTTTATTTCTCAATCTGAAATAGATATGTAAACAGTGAAAGAGGTTATTATGGATAAATATGTTGGTGAAATGAACCTCTTTCATTTTCCTAACATTCCTCTCCAGCTGTGCACAATAGGCTCTGCAAAAATATGTGTAAAATAGAGTTTTATAGAGTCTGAAACATAGGCTGTAAAGATGTGCATGTATCTCTCATTATGAAATGACTGTGAGAAAAGTGTGATAGATTTTTGTAGATGGGTCTCTTTGGAACAAAAACCTCCTTTAGTTTTGTAAGATGTCTTTCGGATTGGCCACCATATTCTCTGAAAATTGATGACTTAACAAGAATTTTCTGCAAAGTGAGATTTCCAATATTGTTTAATATTTCCCAATCCATAATAGATGTTAGAAAGGTGAGAGAGGTTTTGTAGTTGGACACCTTAGGAACATAAACCTCCTTCAGTTTTTCAAAATTCATCTTGGATTGGTCACAATAGTTTCTGCAAAACAATGACTTAAACATGATATTTCTGCAAAAATGTTCTTTCTTGTTATGTTTTCATCTTTTCACCTTTTTGTTCTTTTAATTGTTTTACTTTCACTTTGGATAAAATTCATTGTTGGTGAAATTATTTTCATCTCTTTTTACCATTTACTGCCTCTGTATTTACTTTTACTTTTTACCTTTTGACTGCTCTGTAACTTTGTTTTAACTTTAACTCTGACTTTTACCTGATACACTTTAACCACTGATACTCTTTGACTGTTATGTTTTTACTGTCATTGTGAATTCTGATTTCACTTTTACCATTCAATGTGAAAACTTCATCATTTTGATCTCTCTTTGACTTAATTTTGTTCTTTCTTTGTATACAAACTGTTTGTTGAATGAAGATTTTGAGTTAAAATTTGAGAATTTGGTGCAAACAATTTTGTCAACTAGTATTGAAATTGTTGGTCCAAATCCATATTCTGATAATAATCTACAAAATAAAACAATTTGTTAACGAAATCCAGGTCTGCAGAGAGGTGTTTGAAGGTTTTTTGAAAGTCCTGTGGAATGGAATCTGTCTGTGGAGGTTTTAACTCTTTTTTTTAGGCATTCTTAGGCTTACTTCTGCAATATTAGATTTTTTGCAGGAGTAATTTACTTTAACAAAGGGATAATTGAGCAAATCTGGCTAAGGATAATCTCTTTTGAGTTTTATTTGCTCAAATTAGGCTTTTGAGAGATGAAAACACGGCGAAGACAAAAAACAGGGTTTCCTGAATGGTACAAATGTGGAAAATAAGTCTTTTAATCAATCTGTGTTTGGAATTTTTTTTCAAAAAGACACTGCAAAATGAGAATTTTGGCTTTAAAGGGGTTTACAGATGAATTCAAGCTTCCTTAATTTGCAGGTATTTTGATGCTTTGACAGGGTTTCTGAAGCTTCTGTGGTCAAATTTGGACTGTTATTGATTGGTTGGAGCCGAAAAAGTGTGCTTGTTATGTCGACAGGGTATCTTCAATTTAAACTGGATCTTTGACAGTGGTAAAGTTCAGCTTTGGGGCTTATACATTGGTCAATATAGGCTCAAAATTCTTTTAAAATAGTTGGGGTGGGAGTTAAATCAGTGGGGAATGTAACAAAATGATATAATAATGATATCTTAAAGTTTAACCTTAAAAAAATCATCATATTCGGCATTAATTATAAGTTTATTAAAGTCGGGAGGCGGATTTGGTTTTTCGATTGTGAAAAACCGCTGGTTGTTTTCGCATTGGATTTGCATGGTAAATGGTTTTAACCTTTTTGAACGCGATCGTATCAAAAATTGACACGTCGCATTGGGTGGTATTCAAAAACAACTTTTATCGCATAATTTTTCATAAACTTTGCCTGATCACTTTTGTTATGCAATATGCAATCTACGTCGTTAGATCTTGAAAGGTGATGCGAATGGTTAGGATGACTTGGGAAGTTGCGGGGAAAAAAGGTGGGACCGGGATTTTTGATATGCGCCATTGATTTAGTAAGTGATGGTCAACGGTTTAAAATCAATGCGATGAGAGATGGTGAGGCTGGAGGCCGGTTGATCACGCTCAATGCAGATCATTGGATTAGGATTATAAAAATGATCAGAGGGTTGAGGATGAGCGCGAGGGTGCTTGGTTAGTTGATGAAGCTTATGTATAAAAGGAGTTTATACATAAAATAAAGTGAATGGGGCGGGTTAATAAAGGGTTTAACCAAGGCTTAAACTTTGGTATAGAGGTATATAGCGGGCAAAGAGGGGTAAGGTTAGAACTGTAACCTTGGGTAAAGGTAATGCGGGAACGAGAGTAATGGTGTAAGTATTATTTTTTCCACGCTATTTTATATACACAGTATGTAACCAAAATGCGCATTTTGCAATTTTTATAACTTTATTACATAGTTTTAAATTTTGAAAGGTCTAAAACCATAGGGGAGCGGTGATATTTTATTATGGGTAATTTTATATCAAAGGGATAATTTCGGGATGTAATTTCAACATGTGATTAATATCTTTGATATAAAAAGCATATAGTAAGGGGTTTTTTTGGGGATATTAAATTAAAAGGAGTTATATTAATAGGACTAGGATATTTTATAGGGAGTTAATAAAATAAGTTAAATGTTAATATGAAAAGGGACAATGAATACTCAAAGATTCATAAATAAAACTAAGGAAAGTGAAAATTAGAATAAAGTTTCGTTTTCATAACTCATTCACTTTTACTTAGTATATCATGTTCTTTGAGGGTTTTAAGCTTTGTAAAATGGGGGAAGTTAATTAAATGGGCCTTTATGTAACATTTAAGTAAGAAAAGAGTTCTTACTTATGAAGTAAAATGGTGATGAGTGCATGAAGGGGTAAATGATGAAAATTTATGGGATTAATATAGAAACTTAACATTTTCAACTAATCAGTCATTGAGCCTTGGGTCTGGTCCCAACAAAAGTCAAGGAAATGCCTTGAGCCTCTTTGATTGATAGTCTAGAATATCAAATTGCTATGGGGAGGGGAAATTAGTTATTTATAGCTTGGTGAAAGATATTTACAATGATGTTTCCCACCTTCTTCTACCTACCCAGTCATATCCTCTAACATTTTTTCCTTCTATTTTAATCAGGTGCATTTGAACTAGCAACCTTATAACCTTTTATTCTTTTTGAAAGCAGTAAACTATCTAATTATACACTTATTTCATCCAATAATCCAGATTAAACTATTGGATTCTTTATTTCTCTATCTAACTACTAAATTGTCATGATTAAATTGTATGACAATTGTTCATTCTCTATCTAAAACAAGTAAATTGAAACATGATAAGTCAAGATTAAATAGTTCAAATCATCATGGACTATGGCATTTATTGACACTCTGCCATAATCAACTGCAAACAGTAAAGTAGTGGCATTTAGACTTGCACACTTTCATGCTTTATTCATCTTTTTTCTTTTAGGGTATATTATTTTTTCTAATTCCTTTGATCTTTCTTTTAGGACTTTTTACCCTCTTTTTTTATTTTTATTTTTATTTTTTATTTCTTACAAAATATGGGAATACAATTTGTAGAAAGAAAAGTATGTACATATTTACAAGACTAACATCAGTTAAGTCAAAATTATGAATCCTATATTTATAGGTTGCTAACATCGGCTTCACTTGGGGATGGCATTTCCTGGTGAAATGTCAAGAACTCTGAGATCAGTAGCCTTCATCTTTGACCTTTGATGATCTTAGTAAGTGTCTTTTGTCTTCTGCAAACTGAAATCTGATCTGAAACTAAAACAACACACAACAATTTTCAAACCAACTTATAGATCTTAAACATCTTTAGGACCTCATCCTTGGCTTTAAATCTTAATGAAAAACTAACTGAAAATTAAAAACTAAAAAAAATGCTCAAAATTCTGAGCTTATTGGCACTCATCTACCTAATCTAATCTACTAAAAATCTTATTGAATCAGGTAATACAAAAATGCCAATGAAGCCAATCAAGTAGTTGTAAAAATAAATGGATAAATTGACTATTTGTGATCAAAATTGGAAGTATATCATGATCATGTGCCTTTATAATAAATGAAATGATGTGTAAAGGCTACTTTTGATGTATTTGATCCTTATAGAGAAAACATGTTTGCAGATTTGGGCTAAAAAGATTCTCCATATAATCTGATATAGGATCAATAAAAGCATGATGTATGTTATTTACTTCTAGGCCTTCAATGACTAATTTTTCAGTTGAATTATGAATATTAGACCATGAAACTATTTCTTAAATCTTGTGTTTGAAAGAATAATCATCTTCAATATGCAAGTCAAAAGATATTACAATTTCTTCTTGCTTTGGAGAAGGAAGATTTTCAAAGAATTCTTTAGGATTTCGGAAATTGTATGACTGAATTTGAGAATGCAAAAGTTTGATTTCAGTTTCATAATTTTCAGAAATTATATCAAGAAGCCATTTTTTAACTTGAGGAGAACATTTTCTTGATTTAAAAATAAGAAAAAGAACTTTTAGAAAATCCTCATCAAATTGAAAATCTAATATCTCATCCTTCAAACTAGCTAGTGTTTGTTCTGTGAAGTTATCTTGAATTTGAAGAACATAATTATCATCACATTGATCATATTTAGGCAAATCTTCAGAAGAAGGAATGTCATCAATTATAAACATTGGATCAGCAGATTTCTCTTCCAACAATCCTAATATATCTTGATTAGATTGGTTGCATTCTATCTGAAAGTCATTATTTTGCTCAATAGGAGTGCTATCAAGCAATGGGCATTTTTGGGAAGGTAGAATAACATGAGCATCAACTTGTTCTTCTGTCTCTTCATGGATAAAAACTTTAGTACATTCATCAACATTAGAAGAAGTAGAAACAATTTCTTCATTATGTAAATATTTTGAGGATGGTTGCATGTTTAGAAGCAAATTGATTTCTTCTTCGGTGAGGGGGGGTGGGAATCTCTGAATTCTTAGATTGAAATGACAATTGTTTTTTCTCTTATCTAAAAATTGATCATGAGGTTGAATATTTTCTTTAACTCCATTCAAAACATTAAATGAAACATCATTTGTTAATATAGAGGGGTTTTGTGGATCTTGATTCATCTCCTGATCTATTTCATCTTTGTTTAACTCCTCTTGATTATTATGACATTTAACTTGAGAATGAAAGTTTTGGACTTCTTCTAATAAATCTTCAGGATGCCAATTTTCAAAATCTTCATCAATATTTTTAAGGTAATGTATAAGATCTTCAGCTTGATCACAACAATTTTTAGCTAATGATAAAGATGGAAAATCTTCTTTGTAATGCTCATAAAATACCTTATGAAAATATTTTAGAGAAAACAAACTTGCAGGTTTGAGAGCTTCATACCATTCCCTTGCTTTTCCTTCTAAGGTTGCCATGAATATTTTCATGAGGCAATCCTCATGCCAATCACCCTTCAATCTCGATGAGTGTATATGAAATTTAATGAGATGTAACAAAGGATCATCAATACTCTCACCTTGAAATATGGGCAGATTTGTACCCCAATTTACCTTTGGTAGTTTGTGTGGAAATCCAGGTATGTGATCTCTACTCATGGGAGTATATCTTCGTTTTATTCTTGGGTCATATTGGAAATTAGCCATAATGAAAGACCATTGTATCTGTACAACCAAGTTAGATCCTTATATATAATACAATACATATTGAAAAACTTTCTTAATGAGAAAGAACATGATGTCTTGGATTAAGATCCAAGTTGAAAGCCTGATATTTCCATATTGTTCTTCCAAGTTCATTCCTCCAGTGGAGTCTTGATTGTGAAATTGGTGTGGAGTCGCCAGGTGGATGATTTTAACCTTTGTGTGTCTGATCACTGTCCACCATCATAGATCAGATCTGAACCTGTAAAATATTTCTGAAGAAAAGGTTAGTTTCCCCAGTAGAGTTGTCATTATATTACCCACAACCTTTAAACTTAACCTTGAAGTAGAAAAGATATATTTTAAAAATTTTCCTCCAAGATTAAACTTGAAACTGGAGAGTGGTTAGTTCCCCAGTATGGTCGCCAGTATGTTATCACCCTAATAATTCTTAGGTCGTGGGATTTTGGTTTATAGTTAAATAAAACCAGGGGTAACCAAGAACCTCTTTTGAAATCTAGGATCTAGCCTTCCTAAATTCCGGAGAGGGATCTCTCCTCAAGATTTAACTTGATTTTGTTATAAGATTTTAGGCTAGGTATGATTGGACAATTGGTTTGCTTTGAAATTTTGGTGGGAATAAAAGCTACTTCAAGGTAAACCATAGAGGGATCTACCAGACCATTGGGCTATGGAGTCAACTTCTTGGCAAGCAGAGCTAGGAAATAAGGTCAAAAGAGAAAATGCACTAAGGGCAGGGTAGATGACCTTCAAAGGGTTTGGAATAGACTTTTTGATGAAATGGAAAGATCTGAACAAAAGGGAAATTGAGAATCCTTAAGTTACAGAAATGAAGATGAAAGAAAGGGGTCAAACAGGGACTAAGAGCATTTAAGAATTCTTAAGTCCGGTTATCAGCAGAAAACATATCAATGAATAACTAGTAAAAAACAGGGAGATTTTTAACACTAATCCTGTTTAATATTTCCTAGCTAATCATTAAAGACAGAAAACATTAAAATGTATGTATGGAACTTTGAAAGATAAACAGTGAAAACAGGAAAATACTTGACTTATCTGATCAGCACAAGAATCCTGAGTTATGATGTCTGTTTGACTTAGTTCCAGTCTGCTGCTTTACAAATCGACTCACAAAAACTCCAATGTATTCAGAAAAAATGTCTATAGTAGTCTTGAAAAATTTTATTCCACACAAAATTCTTCAAAGAGTGAAGTATTTATACAAATTCTAAACTAAAATATCTTGAAAAACATCAAGATTGGTTCACAAATATCTCCAACTATTTTACATAAATAGAACTTAAGGATACTCAAGACTAATGCATCTATTTGGCACTATTTTTTATGGATAGGTGATGAAAAACAGGATAATTCGAATTTGATCCAACTCTTAGTTGATGATTAGGCATCCAAGCCACTACCCGTTTCCTTTCTTTGTGCATTCTACTCCAGCAATTCTGCAAACTTGGGGTCACATGATACCTTTGTATTTATCAATCAGAAATAGATATGTAAAAATTGAAAGAGGTTATTATGGATAGATATTGTTTTGAAATAAACCTCTTTCATTTTCCTAAAATTCCTCTCCAGATGTGCACAATAGGCTCTGCAAAACGATATTTAAAAAATAGTTTTACAGAGTCTGAAAAATAGGCTATAAAGATGTGTATGTATCTCTCATTATGAAATGAATGTGCAAAAAGTGAGATAGGTTTTTTCATATGGGTCACTTTGGAACAAAAACCTCATTCATTTTTTTAAGATGTGTTTCTGAGTGGCCACCATATTCTCTGCAAACTGATGACTTAACAGGAATTTTCTGCAAAGTGAGATTTCCAATATTGTTTAATATTTCCCAATCCATAATAGCTGTTAGAAAAGTGAGAGATGTTTTTGTAGTTGGACACCTTAGGAACATAAAAATCCTTCATTTTTGCAAAATTCATCTTGGATTTGTCACAGTAGTTTCTACAAAACAATGACTTAAATGTGATATTTTTGCAAAAATGTTCTTTCTTGTTATGTTTTCATCTTTTTACCTTTTTGTTCTTTTAACTGCTTTACTTTCACTTTGGATAAAATTCATTGTTGGTGAAAGTATTTTCATCTCTTTTTACCATTTAATGCCTTTGTATTTACTTTTACTGTTTACCTTTTGACTGCTCTGTAACTTTGTTTTAACTTTCACTTTGACTTTTACCTGATACACTTTAACCACTGATACTCTTTGACTGTTATGTTTTTACTGTCATTCTGAATTCTGATTTCACTTTTACCATTCACTGTAAAAACTTCATCATTATGATCTCTCTTTGACTTGATTTTGTTCTTTCTTTGTATACAAACTGTTTATTGAATGAAGATATTGAGTTAAAATCTGAGAATTTGGAGCAAACAATTTTGTCAACTAGTATTGAGACTGTTGGCCCAAATCCATATTCTGATAATAACCTGCAAAAATCAAACAATTTGTTAATGAAATCCAGGTCTGCAGGGAGGTGTTTGAAGGTTTTTTGAAAGTCCTGTGGAATGGGATCTGTCTGTGGAGGTTTTAACTCTGTTTATTAGGCATTCTTAGGCTTACTTCTACAAGATTAGATTGTTTGTAGGAGTAATTTACTTTAACAGAAGGATAATTGAGCAAATATGGCTAAGGATAATCTCTTTTGAGTTTTATTTGCTCAAATTAGGCTTCTAAGAGATGAAAACTGTGCTAAGACAGGAAACAAGGTTTCTTGAATGGTACAAATGTGGAAAAGAAGTCTTTTAATCAATCTTTGTTCGGAATTTGTTTTCAAAAAAAGACTGCAAAATGAGGATTTTGTCCTTAAAGGGGTTTACATATGAATTCAAGCTTCCTTAATTTGCAGGTATTTTGATGCTTTGACAGGGTTTCTAAAGCTTCTGTGGTCAAATTTGGACTTCTGTTGATTGTTTGGAACTGAAACAGTGTGCTTTGTTATGTTGACGGGGTATCTTCAATTTAAACTGGATCTTTGACAGTGGTAAAGTTAAGCTTCGGGGCTTATACATTGGTCAACATAGGCTCGAAATTCTTTTAAAAAAGTCGGGGCAGGAGTTAAATCAGTAGGGAATGCAACAAACCGATATAATAATGATATCTTAAAGTTTAACCTTAAAAAAATCATCATATTCGGCATTAATTATAAGTTTATTAAAGGCGAGAGGCAGATTTGGTTTTTCGATTGCGAAAAACCGCTGGTTGTTTTCACGTTGGATTTGCATGGTAAATGGTTTTAAACTTTTCGAACGCGATCGTATCAAAAATTGACACGTCGCATTGGGCGGTATTCAAAAATAACTTTTATCACATAATTTTTCATAAAAATTGCCTGATCACTTTTGTTATGTGATATGCAATCTGTGTCATTGGATTTTGAAAGGCGATGCGAATGGTTAGGATGACTTGGGAAGCTACGGGGAAACAAGGTGGGACCGGGATTTTTGATATGCGCTGTTGATTTAGTAAGTGATGATCAATGGTTTAAAATCAATGCGATGAGAGATGGTGAGGCTAGAGGCCAGTTGATATCGCTCAATGCAGATCATTGGATTAGGATTATAAAAATGATCGGAGGGTTGAGGATGAGCATGAGGTCGCTAGGTTAGTTGATGAAGCTTATGTATAAAAGGAGTTTATATATAAAATAAAGTTAATGGGGTGGGTTAATAAACGGTTTAGCCAAGGCTTAAACTTTGTTATAGGGGTATATAGCAGGAAAAGAGGGGTAAGGTTAGAACTGTAACCTTGGGTAAAGGTAATGCAGGAACAAGAGTAATGGTGTAAGTATTCTTTTTTCGACGCTATTTTATATACACAATATGTAAACAAAATGCGCATTTTGCGATTTTTATAACTTTATTATATAGTTTTAGGTTTTGAAAGGTTTAAAACCATAGGGGAGCGGGGATATTTTATTATGGGTAATTTTATATCAAAGAGATAATTTCGAGATGTAATTTCAACATGTGAGTAATATATTTGATATAAAAATCATATAATAAGGGGTTGTTTTGGGGATATTAAATTAAAAGGAGTTATATTAATAGGACTAGGATATTTTATAGGGAGTTAATAAAATAAGTTGAATGTTAATATGAAAAGGGACAATGAATACTCAAAAATTCATAAATAAAACTAAGTGAAAATTAGAATAAATTTTAGTTTTCATAACTCATTCACTTTTACTTAGTATATCATGTTCTTTGAGGGTTTTATGCTTTGTAAAATGGGGGAAGTTAATGAAATGGTCCTTTATGTAACATTTAAGTAAGAAAAGAGTTCTTACTTATGAAGTAAAATGGTGATGAGTGCATGAAGGGGTAAATGATGAAAATTTCTAGGATTAATATAGATACTTAACATTTTCAACTAATTAGTCATTGAGCCTTGGGTCCGGTCCCAACAGAAGTCAAGGAAATGCCTTGAGCCTCTTTGACTGACAGTCTAGAATATCAAATTGCTATGGGGAGGGGAAATTATTTATTTATATCCTGGTGAAGGATATTTACAATGATGTTTCCCACCTTCTTCTACCTGCCCAGTCATATCCTCTAACATTTTTTTCTTTCTATTTTAAACAGGTGCATTTGAACTAGCAACCTTATAACCTTTTATTCTTTTTGAAAGCAATAAAATATCTAATTCTACACTTATTTCATCCAAGAATCCAGATTAAACTGTTGGATTCTTTATTTCTCTACCTAACTACTGAATTGTCATGATTAAATTGTATGGCAATTCTTCATTCTCTATCTAAAACAAGTAAATTGAAACATGATAAGTCAAGATTAAATTGTTCAACTCATCATGGACTATCGCATTTATTGACACTCTACCATAATCAACTGCAAACAGTAAAGTAATGGCATTTAGACTTGCACACTTTCATGCTTTATTCATCCTTTTTCTTTTGGGGTATATTATTTTTTCTAAGTCCTTTGATCTTTCTTTTAGGACTTTTTACCCTCTTTTCTTATTTTTATTTTTTACAAAATATGGGAATACAACTTGCAAAAATAAAAGTATGTACATATTTACAAGACTATCATCAGTTAAGTCAAAATTATGAATCCTATATTTATAGGTTGCTAACAGGATCCGTAGGCCTGGTTGATGGTCAAGTTTCCTCTTGTTAATGTTTTCTAAGTTTCTCATATGTTTTCCATCCATCTATGCTGCAGCAGGACAAAAAATTTAGACTAATATATGCTTGTTGATGGCACCTTAGATCTGTTTGTTTCTTTCACTGCCTAAATGTTTTCTTCTGCTTAAGATATGTTAGGGAATTCATCTTTTGCTCTCTAATAAGTTTTTTGCTTGTCTATTTTCTTGAATGATTTAGATTAGTTAGTATCAATTATGATTTATGGCTAGCCCTGCATATTGTTACCTCTGAATTACTCTATTCTTGAAATCATCTTTTGAAGCGGCTTTGCCTACTGTTTGTCAAAGAAGTCTATCTTAACCTTGCTCTTTGCCTTTACTTAGCTAAAATTGTCTCAAGGAACTTTCATAGCTGTCACTGTGGATGTTAGGGTTTTTCTCTTCTTCTATGGTTATAGTTACTTGTGCAACTTAAATGTTTTTCCTTCTCTTGATGATAAAATCCATGAAAGATTAAACAAGTTTTTCCTTTCTATGTTTTATCTGAATGTTGTCTTGGTTGATTATTTTCTTTCAGTCTGAAATCAAATGGATTAGGTGTTGATTAACCCTTTGACTCTCTTTCTATGCTTATAAGTCTTCTAACTCTCTTAGTTTACAAGTATATAAAGGATTCTACTTCTGCCCTTTATTATCTTTTTTTTCTCAAGTTTAATGTCCATCTCATGATCCTTCACAACCTTAAAGATCCACCAACCAAGTTAAATTTCCCTGCAAATGCTCTTGAAACCATTGATGAACTCATTCATGACCTTGTTTGACTCCATTGCCCAATGAATTGAAAATCTTCCTTATTTTCTATCGAAATCCATCTAAGCATCATACCCAACCAAAAACAATCAAAATACCCTACACTTAACATCTAGCCTAAAATCAACCCTAATCAGCAAACAAGTTCACATCTTTGCACCTACTAGAGAGATCCCTCTTTGAATCCAGGAAGGCTAGGTCATAGGATTCTAAAGCTTGGTTTGATGTTACCCTATACCTTTGTATCTCAATCAATCTAGCAAATTACAGAGAGCTAACACACTGATTCCCCAAGGTGGAGGAGGAAAGTGTAGAAAATCCACATAGATTCAACTAATCTTGTAATATGCTAAAACAAAACACATGAATCTATTCTACAAATTTTGGAAACCAATTACAATTGCACAAACACATGAACAATAAATAGAAAGAATTAAAATCACACAATACAAAGATTTGTTTGGGGGAAGCCTCAGCTAAAAGCCCCGCTATTTGTATATTGCATAAGTCAAAGAATATGAAACAATATAATTCTTCTCTCAAGCTTGAGAGCTCTCTGCATTATCTCTGCATGTCTCACACTATCCTAGGCTAGCTTTGGTTTAATACTTAACCAATATATTACCTCTGGATGCCCTACCTTGTTAGCAAAATCCCTAGGGAAATTGACGCCCTATTAATTAGGAAATTCCCAGTTAATGATTGTGCAATACATCTAAGACCTTCTACTGACTCTATGCACCACCTGTACAATTTCCTATTTATACAACTAATAGTACACTTCCCTTTAACTCCAATCTCAACTGGGTACTCCTTAGAAATGACATGCATCAACTATTTATAGTAAATTATCAGTTATCTGATTGATCACTGCATGTGAATTAAATCATATTTAATTCACTAGATCTCTCACTAGTTCCTCCATCAGTTGGAACTAGTTAAACTGATTTTTACTCAAATAATTAATTTAAATAATTACAAATCAAAATAAATTGTAGCTATACCCACTAAAACTTAGGGATAATTCTACGTGCCTCTGGTTTGATGCAAAACTCGAATTGACTGAGCTAACTAAGTCTTCATGACTTAGTTAACTTGTACAAGATGTCAGATGATGTGGAATTACAATTTCCTTCTAATTTAATTAATGGAAAATTAAATTAGAAGCCTCTTCTTGTTTCCATTTTAATCACTCCCTCTCAAAAAGAAAGGGATTGTCTTCTACCCCAATCCTGCCTCTGTGGAACTTGAATTTTCCTCTTGACAGTGCCTTCTTTAAGATGTATGCATCCCACTCCTATGTAGGAGTGTACTCTAATGACATAATCTTCCTCTTCACACAATCTCTGAGATGGTGATATTGGATATCAATATGCTTGGACTTGTCATGAAAAAATGGATTAACCAAAAGTTAAATGCAACTATGGTTATCACAATAAATCACCGTTGGACCCATCTGCTAACCAAAAATCCCAACAAGTATCTTCCTCATCCAGATGGCCTCACAAGATGCTTGACTAGAAACCATGTACTCCTCCTTTGCTAAAATGAGTGCAACTAATCTCTGCTTCTTGTTGTACCAAGAAACTGTTGCTGACCCAATACTGAGGATCCCCCTATTGTGATCTTCCTGTCAAATGGAATCCCTACCCAATCTACATCTATGAAGCCTTGAAGCTTCACTCCCTCTATCCACTTGTACCATAGCCCAAACTGAGTGGTGCCTCTAAGGTAATTCAACACATGATTTCCTTCCTTCCAATAGAGCTTGGTAGGACTAACCATAAATTTAATAAGTTGATTAACAACATACCATATTTATGGTCATGTGTTCACCAAGTACATGAGTGAACCCAAAAGCTACCTGTAGATGGTAGCTTCTAAAACTTCTCCTGGAGTAACATATTCCTTCCTCTAATTCATTGCAAGAGGAGTCTCCATGGGTTTGTTATTCTCCATGTAAAACTTCTTTAGAATCTCGTTGGCATACTTGCCCTAAGATACAACTAGTTCCATTTCTCTTTGCCAAATTTCCAATCCAAGTAAATAATGCAAGAGCCCCGTATCCTTCATATCAAATTCTCTTGCAAGATACTCTTTGCAAGATTTGATGAGCTTCTCATCACCTGTCAGAATCAAATCATCGACATAAAGTACAATGATCAATAAGTTACCTTCTACCACAATATGGAAAAGGTTTGCATCTACTTCACTTTTGGTGAAGCCCAACTCGGTGAAGTAGCTATCAATCCTTGTGTGACAAGCACGAGGTGCTTGTTTTAGGTGATAAAATGCTCTCTTGATTCTACACACATGCAACTCTCTATCCAAGGTCTCAAAACCTTTCTACTTCTCAATGTACACCTCTTCCTAAATCACTCCATTGAGGAAGGATGTCTTTACATCCATATGATGTATCTGCCAACTTATACGCACTAAAAGGGAAAGGATATATTTGATTGATGAGTACCTTGCAACTGGATAAAGGGTCTCCTCATAATCAATTCCCTCCACTTGAGATATCCCTCTGGCCATAAATCTAGCATTGTATTTCTTAACACTGCCATCTGATGTCTGCTTCACCTTGTAGATCCACCTGGATCCTATAATTGACTTGCCCTTTAGTATTGGGACAAATTTAAATGCATTATTTCTGATAATGGATTCCTACCAATCAACCATGGAATAAACCCAAACTGGTTTTTGCATTTATTCCTCGAATGAGTATGGCTCAATCTCTACAATCTCGCTCATAAGATTCATGTAGCCAGTATACCTCTCTGGGGACCTTCTTTGCCTGCGCTGTAATGTGGGTGCTCCCACATTCTCTCTAGCATCAAGCATCAACCTGTCAGCTTCTCTAGTGTGCTTCCTTCCATCTCTGGATGTCTCTGCATGAGTGGGTGCTTCCACTCTATGTTCCTTTGCTTGTGGTTGCTCCACACATTGAGGTTATTATTTTGGAGCCAAGAGCTCCTCAATTGCATGCAATTGGAGCTTCCTATCAAGGGATATTCACATGGCATTCTCTTCATCAAATTTCACATTTATCCTGATCACTATCATCCCATGAGATGACATGTACAACTAATACTTGTAAGGTGTATCATTGTACCCCAAAAGTATTCCCAACTCAACTGTTGCCTCTAGCTTTTTCCTAGCTTATTTGGTTAGATGAAAATAAACTTATGAACCGAATATTTTAAAGTATGCCAAAACTGGTTTCTTACCTGAAAAATATTCCTTTGGTGTACCCTTCTCGAGAATCCGATGAGGACTTCTATTTTTCACAAATATTGTTGTGTTGCATGCTTCGGCCCACAAGTACAATGATAGGCCCTGATCATGCAACATCGCTCGTGTTGCCCGCACAATAGTTCTATTCTTCCTTTCTGCAACCCCATTCTTCTGTGGGTTATGAGGTGCTATCAATTCCCATGAAATTCCTTCTGAAGCAAAGAAGTTCTCATTCTTCCCTGTATCTTCCTCGACAAGTTCTTTGAACTCACCAATATTTGAGAACGTCTGATATTTCTTCTGTATGAATAATATCCAACACTTGCATGAAAAATCATTTGAAAAAATCACATAATACTTATGTTTTGTTGTGGAGGCTGTCAAGAACGGTCCACACACATCTAAGTGAACTCTTTCAAGGATAGCCTTCTGTACTTACCTAATGTACACCCTTTGCATGTATCTCATTTCTCAAGTGCACCCTTGGGAAGTTCTGTAGAAATATGTTGCATGATCTTCAAAGCACCATTGTGTATATGTCCCAATATTCTATGTCATAACTCACCGATGTCATGGCTCTACATCTTCTTTGCTTTCATGCTCAAGGTAGGACAATATTATACATCGAATTTGTAGAGGTTCTTTACCCGAAGCCTAATATTCTTCACCTGTCCTGTGGCTGTCTCTGGCTTGTACACACCATTGAATGTGTGTGTATTTTTGGCATATCAATGTACTTCAACACCTATAACATCTTCATTTTCTGTAATGACGATTATAACCTTGGAAACCCATAACGGATAGCCATGTGCATCTCCATCTGCTAACATTGTGATCATGGAACCCCTGTAAAAGTCTTCCATGGCTTCACATTGTGCACAAGATCTTCTAGAACCAATATACATTTCTCTTTGCTGCACCAATGAAGAATTAATAATACCTTGAGATGGTTGTTGTTCAACAATTTTTGTTTCCTCATGTTCATTTGACACATTTTGTGGCCAAGTAAATAAAGTCTTCAAAAGCATATCTTCATTTTCTGATCTTGAAAGGATATCACTTTAGTCATTGAAAAAGGACTCCCACCGAACTAAATCAACAACATCAAATTACTCATATGTATATCTAATGTATTTTTTAATTTCTTCCAGGAATTCAAAATAATCTATATATCTCTTCTGCCTTCGTGCATCATGAACTTCAACAAATTATTGTAATTACAATATATTTGACGCAAATATTGGATGATCTGGAATGAACTTCAAAAATGCCAAACCTGATGACGACGCCCATTCTATAGTAATTGAATACTTCTTTCCCCATATAAGTGTGTTCCCATCAATTTTTTTGATACAAAATTGATATTGGAATCTAATGCCATCAATTTTTTCAATGCATTTCCCCTCACCATGCAATCCCAAAATAAACCTTTGCGTGTCAAAAATTTCTTCTAACACATGAAAAATAGGCTCTGGCATATATGACTTCTTAATACATTCAATTAATGATGACAAGCTCCCAACATCCTTCCTCCTCAATGTTACTGAAAAATGATTGAACATATGATCAATATGGTCGTGAGTATGCCCAACAAGAAGGAAAAAAACCTTTACCTTATGAAAAATTCTCAATTCGACAAGCATGTTTAGATATCCAAAAAAAAAAAAAAATCATGATAAGTGTTGTCCAATTGTAGATACAAAACTTCAGGAATATTACTAGACCAATGAGAAACCTATATCATGAATTATGGTTATTGTCATATTTCCATCATTATGAATATTTGGAGCTGTGAAGTAAACTCTTGGCAACATTTTCCCATTGAATACCATACAACCGACCAAGTGAAACTCGATAAAATTTGTTCTTGTAAATTTTTGGGCGTGCGAGAAAAATGTTGTAGAAGTGTTTTCTTCTGGTCTATACCATCAATTATTAGACCCAAATATTTACTCAGATTATCATAACACTTCTTTTGATGCTTGTACAACTTTTTACTTTCACTTATTTATTGTTCGCGATGCTCTTGAAGTTCTTTGACAATGGAATCTACACATAACAGGAAATAAACCTATTAAAAAATACATTTTCATAGTTGAACACTATACAATTTAAAATAATAATGTTATGAATGCTTACCTCTTTATGCTTCCTGACATTTATCCCTTTTTTATTTATTTTAGATAAGCACATGTATTGCAAACCCCCATCCTTGTCTTCTTAGGAATACGAACATTGTTGAATTATCTCCTCCATATCTGCACTAAATATTGATATGTAATAAAATGACCATTTCCTTGAACACCTTCTGCATATTCCTTTTATAATTCTTATATTTATCGTCTTGAGAAATTATCTAGAATATGTATTGTATCTCTATTTGGAAAACACTATCCATGTTTTGAAAATAAGTCTTGCATACATGACATTGCAGTGTTTGCTAATGGCTCAAAATCTCATTTATGATGAACTTCTAAATAATATGTAAGATCTTCTTCCAAATTATCTTGGATTCTTGATAGACAAAAATTACCAATTGAATGAAACATTTTAAAAGTCCTTCTACAGAGCAATAAAGACCCAATATGATAATCATAATATATCAATGTAGATTGCATGCACCCCACTAAATACGAATTATGCATGCTTTTATTCATTGACAAATAACTCTTCCTTTTCTCCAAAGAAAACTTGAAATCCGTATGTTTCAAGCAATCCTTTTTACAACAGTCACTTGAAATGAGATCAATGATAGAACTTCTTCTCGTGAGATATTCTACTCTACCCCTTGTATAACTAGAACATCTTATATTGATACAAAAAGGTCTACTTCTACTCCTAGATACAATATTTACTGGAAACATCTCCATCATTTTATCATTCTTTGAACAAGCATTTACATAATCATTAGGAGGAATATTGTTTTTACTATGATCATTTTGAACATAGTTAGGAAATTCACCACCATAATTGTTTGAAAATATTCATTACCATATTCAGCGATGGGAAAGTTTTCAATACCATCATCTGTGGTTTTGAAATACTAACTTGGAGGATATTCTTCACCATCTTGATCTTTCTTTTCATCACTATTGCTCTCATAGTCCATAGGATTAGGACTAAGTGGAAATTACGACTCTCGATTTTTTGGAAATTCTTCATCCTAACCTTCGTCATTGCTGCTCTCATAGTCCATAGGATTAGGACTAAGAGGAAATTGTGACTCTCAATTTATTGTCAATTATTCATCTTGGCCTTTGTCACTACTGCTCTCATAGTCCATAGGATTAGTACTAAGTGGAAATTGTGACTCTTGATTTATTGGACATTCTTCATGCTTCCCTTCATCACTGTTGTTATCATAGTCCATAGGATTAAGACTAAGTGGAAATTTTGACTCTCGATTTATTGGAAATTCTTCATCCTGGCCTTCAACATTGTTGCTCTTGTAGTCCATATGATTGGGAATAAGTGGAAAATGTGACTTTATTTACTGAAAATTCTTCATCCTACCATTCATCACTATTATTCTCATAGTCCTTAGGATTAGGACTAAGTGCAAAATGTGACTCTCAATCCACTGAAAATTATTCATCCTTACATTCATCATTATTTCTCTCATAGTTTTCAGGATTAGGACTAAGTGGAAAATGTGACTCTCTATTCAATCAAAATTCTTAATCCTGTCATTCATCACTATTTCTCTCATAGTCCTTACGATTAGGACTAAGTGGAAAATGTGACTCTATTATTTGAAAATTCTTCATCCTACCATTCATCACTATTTCTCTCAAAGTCCTTAGGATTAAGACTAAGTGGAAATTGCGAGTCTCTATTTTTTTGAAATTCTTCATCCTGGCCTTCGTCATTGCTGCTCTCATAGTCCATAAGATTAGGACTAAGTGGAAAATATGACTCTCTATTTATTTGAAATTCTTCATCCTGCCCTTCATCACTTCTTCTATAATAGTCCTTCGGATTAGGACTAAGTGGAAAATTTGACTCTATATTCATAGTGAAAGAATTTTCATTATATTCATCAATATGGATAGAGTTGTTATGCGATGAAGATGTTGATGCTTCATAAAAAGAAAATTTAGTATCAGAAGAATCCATAACATTCAAACAAAAGATGTTGAATAATGCAAATGAACCATCTCCCAATGATAACATATAGCTGAAATAATAAAAATTTCCTCTAAATTTTTTCGCCAAAAATTTTGCCTCCAAAAATTTCGTTTGAAGTATGTCCCTCCAAATTTTAATTCTACAATTTTTTAAAAAGTTTTCTACTAAAACATTCTCTTGAATATTGACCTTAATTTTGATTCAAATTTCCTACACAACTTTATTTTAATAATTTTTTCCAAATTAAAATAAATATTAGTTAAATTATATAACATTTACTTTATTATGGAATTTTTTTTAATGTTTATTAAAGTTTTTATCCCACATGTAACATGAATTAGTGTATCATCAAAATATGAACTATATATTGATTTATTTATAAAAAAATTTAATACCACATTTACCCCACGGTAAATTAATTCCGTAATTTCTACTATATAAGAAATTTCATTGTCACTATTCCTCACATCATATCAATATTTCTCGAGTTTTTTTTTTAAATCTTGGAGTGATTTTCTAGAGCAACAATATTGCCATCGAAAAATTAGTCAACGAGAGATTCTCACATTTGAAAGGTTAGTTTCCCTTCTACTTCAACCATTCAATTAGGAATTTGAGGAAAATAATACTTCGACCATTCAATGAGGAATTTGAGGAAAATAATTTATTGGATGCCAACAAATCAAAAAACATTTTAACTTGTTTTTTTTCTTGGGTAGCGGCTTAATTTATTATTTTGAAAATTAGGAAATTTTAAAATAAAGTAGACTCAAGTTCAAATCCCACTGAGTACTTGTTTTAAACCCCCATAAGTTTACTAGCAGTTACCTTTTAGTTGGGTTGGTAGGTTCATCTAAATACCACAGAAAAACCAAATAATTTTATTTTATAAAAATTAAAAAAATAATTCACATGGGTCAGGGGGCGGGCCTGCCTGTGGGCGTCCCTGGGGGTTAGGCCCTGGCTATTGTGGCTCAAGTAGGTGCGCCCACCCCTCGCCCCCTCCCCCCCGACAGATAGGGGGTATTGTTATGAGAATCGCCCCCCCTGCCTACCGACGATGCTAGTGAGCACACCCGCCCGGGCCACAACTGGAAAGACGCGGGTATGCACCCACAACACAGCAGCCACGGGTGGGCATGCCCATGGGAGGGAGCCCGTCTAAGCCCAAAAGTGCCTATATCACGACATCCACGACCATGACCGACATGTTGCAGGTGGACCTGGGCATGCCCATGGGAGGGAGCCCGCCTGAGCACAACAATGCCCGTATCACTGCATCCACGACCATGAATGACGTGTTGCGGGTGGGAGCCCACCCGTAACACGTTGACTATGGCCAATGTGATGTCTGCGGGCACACCCACGAATGGATGCCCGCCCAAGCGTCGAATCAAACCCCTCATCCAGGCATGTCACACGCCCATAATAGAAGACCATGGCCTTTATGCTGTGAATGTGCATGTGTATCACAACGAAAAATGATCGTTTTCTTTGTGGGAGGGTGCCCACCCAAGGCACGAATCGACCCCTTGGATTCCCCCCTATCTGGTAGGGGTCTGATTCAGATAATCAATCCCCCTTGTGCTCGGGCGGGCACGCACACCGATCCCTCGACAACGGGGGGGGGGGGGGGGGGGAAAATGTTAAAAAAAGTAAAAAATTAAGGAATTCATTTTATATTTTTGTATTTTGGATGAACCTAAAATCACACTAGCCCTGGTGGGTAATGTACATGTTTCTAGTGTTTTTTAGTTTTTTTTTTTCATTTTTTTTGTTTATGTAATATATTTGTTTTTTTTACTTATTTATATGTAGATATATATGTTTGCAGTAAAATGACATCAAGGAATATTTTTGTCAATATTTCAGGACTAAAGTTAAAAATTTCATCATCTAGAGCTGGAGGTGGACCCTAAAAAAATACTGCTGAATGAACCCAACCTAAGTTAATTACTGCAAATGTAGGAGATACCTCACCGAAAGAAAATAAGTTGGTTTCATACTAGAAAAAATCAAAATAAGTGAATTTTACAAAATATGCATGGTATGTGAAAGATAGAGAAGGAAAAAGTAAGAAATTATACCTATATGCTAGTAAGAATTTTGATGCTACAAGTTATGAGCTGGTGGGAAAAGTACTAGACCTATATATTAGGCCAAATACTGAAGATGTTTATATACTTTCAAAACCGCCCAAGTCACATGATAAGATTATATATTATTTTAAATTTGCGATGCATAACATGGGGGAAGATTCTTCAAGGATATGCAAAAAAATCGTAAATGATATTGCACAAAAGATTGTAAGTATTTAAATTTATATTTATGTGTTTTGCGTTATTATGAATGTATCATTATATTTTTAATAACTTAGTTATTATTGACATATTATATTTTGTTTAACAGGATTTTGGTGAGGGTATTTCAATTATGTTGCAGGGAAATATATTTTATAGAGCAAGATATTATGAGCATTGTTGGCATTTTCCATGAACATGAAGAAGAATATAGGGGAAAGAAGCAAAAAAAATTACTTTGTGATGCTACAAGACTATATAAAATGGATCAATCTAGCAAAGTTAGATATGTTACTTTTGTAGAGGAGGAAGTTGAAGTTGAAGTTGAAGATGAAGAACATGTTGCCATTACTGAGGATCAGATTAGAACTGATGTTAGAAAGTAGAAGAGCCATAAAAGAGAAAAAATAAAAATTCCTAAGAATGCCTCCCTTCTATTTGATGATGAGGATATTTCTTCTGTTGAAGAAAATATGATAACCAATATGAGGAAGAAACCAAAATCTTCTCATTCTGAAAAAATCATGGACAACAGTGAAATTCATAGTGAAAAATCAAAATGAAGCAGGGAAATAATTACACTAGGATATGATTTAGAGGATGGCTTTATTAAAACCAAAAAAAATCCCATTCGACATCCTTTGATGAGGAAAAATTTAATTGAGGGTGGTTGGTCATTTCAACTTAATGCCAATCAAATTTACAAGCCAGATGAAGGAAACTTCAAATATCAAATTAGAAAGCCACACCAATTGCATGTTCACAACTTCAAAACATTGATGAGGTACAACCCATATGCACATGTGGTTGTTTATGTTCTTCTTGTTGATCCAATTCAAGTTCCCAACAAAGAAGAAATTTACAAGTCAAAATGTTTTGAATACAAATATTATGTACATGGGGGGAACCATTATGTAGAAGCTCAAAGGAAATTGATGGAGGAATATCCCAATAACCCGTGTTTTGAAACAATGAAATGTATCATTTATGCTGGTTTAATAGATACAAAAGAAAATTTATTGGTATGGGATCATTATAAAGATAATGAGTATAGGATGTCTAGGAATTTCATTTAAAGGGTTATATTTACTCGTAATTAATTTGAAGAAAAATGTGGTGGGGATAAGACAAATGTTGATCTAGCCTTTCAGAAAGAATTTTGTATGGAATTAGGTTATCAAATTGAGAAAAAAATCAACTCAAAAAGTGGCAAAGTAAATTTTGAAATATTCAAAGGTATAGAAAAAATTTTCCAATTCGCATTTAGAACTGGATAGATATGAGAATTGATTAATCAATTTTTTTGGATATGGGAAAACATTGGCATAAAATGTCAGAAGGTCAAAAAGTATAAACCATTGATATTTACCAAAAATAAATCAGGTCCTAAAATGAAGCTCCTTCCAGAAGATATTACTATCACACCTTGGAGAGCAATGCAAGGAGTGGAGGATGAAAAACTTGTCAAAACAATATTTTCTCGTATAAAGTCAGGAGAATTATCATTGGACGAAATGTCGGAGAATTTTCTAAAGTAATTTTGTTATTTTTACTTATTTCTGGATTATAAGTTTCTTTTAAATATAATATATTTTTGTTGGTGGTATTTGTTATACATGTCACTATATTAACATTTTTTACTTTATTTATTCAGTCACAATTTTTATATGAGAATACAAGAACAAATGGGTAAATTGTTGAATGAAGATAGTTGGGATAATGTTGTATGCAACTACCCAGATTCAAGTTCTACATTAGTGATAAAATATTTGTATCTTACATTTAAAAACTTATGTTGATTTATACATTCATTTCTATTCATATTCATATTATTTTTATTTTATAACTTATACATATATTTGTTTATTTCATTAAAGATGAAGAAGGATGCAAATGGGGCACCAAATAGTTTCATAAGCTTTATTGAAAAAATTAAAATGGAAAGGATGAGAAAGAAATGTCTTAGTGATGTTGAACTTGATCCCAATCTTATTCATTTCATTTGGAATGGGTTCCACACTATCCAATATCAAATAATGCTAGGTGATTGTGAAGACATTGCAAAACTCATACTAAAAGGGAATATTCCCTAGTTATTGCAGATTTCCCTCATGGTTTTAATATCCCAAATATTTAATATGATAATGACCCTTATACTTATCAATATTTTCAGGTTCGGGGAAGTTTTATTATATAAAAATGAATTTCAATATTTTTTTTAAATTTTTATGTGCTTATACTATTTTACTTAATTATTCCTCTTGTACTTGATGATTAGGTACACCACTAGGCTCATGTTGCTTACAAAAAGGAAGAAATTGCATTTCCATTAAGAATGACCCAGTCCAATGCAAATTTATTCAGCAAAGAATTAATGTTCTTCAATTTCTTCCAGATGCAATGCAAAAAGTTGTTTTGAGGAAATGGGGATTCTAATGAATCTTGTGTGCCAAAAAAAAAAAAAAAGTAACCTCAACCACCATTAGATGGAATGATTTGAAAGACATACTTTGGGAGATTCGCAGACATCATAGATCCATTAGAAGAGGAAAATGACCAAACTGAATCCAATAATGAAAATATTGTGGAAGAAATTAATAATGAAAATTCTTGAATATGAAGAGTTTGGGTTACATGATGTTATTGATTAAATTTCAGTTAAGCTTGCAAATGAAGCTCAATTTTTGTACTATTAATAATTTATACTTGTAATGTTTTGACTTTGACATTTTATGTAGTATCCCAAAATGGAATAATGCATTGATACACAAACACAATATTTGTAACACATAAAATGTACATGTAAGTTTATGATCAAGATAGATATATAAATAATAGCTGAGCCATTTTACTATATAGGAGAATATTCAGTTACACAATGTACAAAATATGAGTATATCTAGCCAAAGAGATGGCCTAGAATCACCCTACAAACATGCTACAACTAGCACTGTGTAACTGGAGAGCTGCTGGAAGTAAATACTGCATTGTCCCTTCAGTATAATATGAATATATGACTGCATGCTAAAAATGAAAATGAATATCTACAGAAATCTGGAGCTCTAATGATGCCAAGATTCAAGATCTGGGCTCTATGATGGATACCCAATATAACCTAGAAAGGATTTTCCAGATCTACAACTTTGGAAAATCACCCTCCTAGAGTTTGATCCTTTGATTGCTAGGTTATGCAGATCGAAAGCTATATCTGAAAAATATATGGATGAAATATGTCATAAGATCAGACCTCAGCTTGAAGGGCTAATCCCTTCTCTAGATCCACAAGCTAGAAGCTCTAGATCTAGCTCCTCAATCCTCCAAAGATAGTTGTAGCTGCTGCTACACAACTACTCATGAAAAATGTGTTGTAAAGGAAGGAGGCTCTCTAGCCTACTACTAAGATATGAAATATAGCTCATAAATGATGGAAATAATGTATACAATGTGAACGAATGGTCCTCCACTGGATTAATAGCTGAAATGTTAGCAACTTCCCTTCTCCCTTAGATCTACAAGACTAGACTACGTAATTCCTGATGGAAATGCTGCTGCTGGGAGATGAATAATAGATGGCCTCATGACTGATATATATCTGAAGCATTGGAAGGCTGATCTTGAAGCTCAAGGTGATAGGATGAATCCTTCACTAGTTCCTCAACTGAAATATTAAAGGACAACCTCCTCCTCTCAAGCTGATCTTCAGAAATGTACAATTTCTGAATATGGATGTTTTGCAGAAAGTAGGAATAATATGCACCAATGCCTGATGATGAATGAAGTACAATCCTCTCCCAATAGATCACTCAAGGAAAGAGGTGGGATTCCCGACTAGGAACACCCTGTGCTAAACAACACTTGCAATCTTAGCTAAACAGCCAAATAAAGCATGGAATGTCACCTGAAAATTCCAGATCTAAACAGATCACACATCAACAATAATCTTCAACATGCCTTATATGTTGCCTTCATCTTCTTTACATAGATTATGAGCCTTCTCATGCCTTGGCCCACCTCATGACTACGCTGTACATGTGGACATAGGTCTCCATGTTGATTGTGATGTCTCTTCATGATCTCCATCATTTGTGAATGCGATGATCACCGTTTCCATCATGTGTGCATTAAATGCACCACTCCTCCATCATCTCATCCTGAATGCTTAATGATATTACATTTTATTGTTTCCATGATCTTAGTTTATTGTGTCAACCTCCATGATCTATCTCATTAATGAGACATGATCTCCACTCCTTTCACATTAAGTGGTTTCTCTACTACTCCATTATGTAGATCTAGATCTGAAACATCCAGATACACACATCAAAAGTGGATTTTATTAATATTTCAGGATTATGGGTCCCTCCACCCCTTTATTTACTTAATTAAGTAGGTTTATTAAGAACTCTAATATTCCAAATATCATGTGAAAATTTTGGAATATTACAGTCCTCCTCAGCAAAATGTTTCTTGTCCTCAAGAAACTGCAAAAGTGGATGCTACAAAAAACATCCCCCCTTCAAATGGCATCCTCATTTGGAAGGCCTTCCCATCTGTCACAATGTGTTATGCATGTCCAACTCCAAAGCTTCCTCTCTAGAATGTCTAGAATGACCTCCAACTGAAGAGTTAGATACCCTTCCTCATCAATGAATCTCCAAGTGGCAACCATATGAGGAGCAAAGTTCTCCTCTATACATGAGATACATAAGATGAAGTGGTTCATTCCCAAAGTGGAAAGTCCAAACTTATGAACTCTCTCTCCAACCCATGATACATAGAGTAGATTACATCTATCAATGCCCTCATCATTAGCCATGTTGGCCATGTAGGAATCCAACATCACATCATCACAGTGAAAAAAAAGAAGTAGAGACATATGGGAAAGCATAAACAATGTCAAACCATATTCTCCCAATAACAATCAATGCAACAAAGCCTTCTGCTTCCGTGCTAGATCATCATGAAAACAAGTAAGAGAGCTATGCTCTCTCAAAAGAAGCCACCTCAGCAATGCCTCTTGCTACCATACCACACCATCATTGTACCTTGTAGTGGCCATATTCTCTTAAGAGAAGCCACCTTAATAAGGCATCTTGCTACTCCATCACATCATCATCATACGATGTATAATGACCATAATCCCCCAACAGAAGCCAACATTGTAAGGTCTCCTGTTGCCATCCTCCAACAATGTCATGTAATGTATGGGAAGAAATCAACCCATACTCTCCGAATAGTAACCATAGCAACAAGGATTCTTGCTGCCACCTTACATTATCATGGTTCAAGTCATGGAGCAACAATATGGACATGTGAAATGTCTCATCAACATAATACAAACAAGCTCCCTTATGCCACATCATGTGAGAGTTATACTTTCTCCCAAACCCAAGTACATACATGAACATGAGATACATCCCAAATAGAAATACATGTAAAGACATGAGACATATCCCAAACAAGAGTAAATACAAGGACATAAGATATAACATGTAATTTCAAAAATCTCTCATCAACAACCAAAGTAACCATGCCTTCTTCTTCTGCATTCTTCCAGTGATGTATAAGGCATGAATCAGAAAATTATGACTCCTTGAGTGGTAACCATACACACCCAAGAACAACCAATGCAACCAAGCTTATTGCTTTCCTGTATCATAGATCTGCAAGTGGTTTGGCAATCCCTTTCTCCATACTATCAATCATTCATCCCAGTGTGGATGATGGATCTCATCCTGCAAATACTTGGTATCATCCCATTGTTGGAAACCAACCTCCTCAAACTGATGAAGAAATTTGCACTCCATGATATGTTGAAGGGCACCTCCAATGAGATCTCTCCATGAGATTCTCTTCTCATCAATGGCCCTCCAAAACCAATAAGGTTCTGGATTTGTTGCAGGTAGAAGTCTCTCCTTGAGATATGAGATACTCATTGAGAAAGTGTCATCTAGAAAGGAGAAAGTATTTCTCATCTCAAGATGTCCACCATCTATCATCTTTTCCTCCATTGCTTCATGAATGAAGCTGCGATATGATTTCTCCCATGAGGAATGGGTCCTCTTCTTTTCACTACTGCTCATTAACAACGTTGTAGATCTGCAAGGTGATACATGTGCTGTCTTAAAGAAAGGCACAATGCTGAACTCATAGCCAGCCATTGTACATAGGATCATACTCATCCCATCTTCAGAAATTCCACATTTCAACTCAATAGGTTGAATGTAGTTCACCCATGACAAACTAGGATGGTTCTTCATCTCTTCCTTGATTAGATAAATGATCCTTTGTGCAGTGATATAATGCTACTCCAAATCAACATGATGTGATAACCCTTGGTCATGCAATAGCCCTGATGGCATGTCCCCATAAGTTTCAATAAGAGGTATTAAAAATAATATGAGATGAAAGTGTATGCATACCTTGGATCAACTAAGATTCAGAAACATCTTTCAAGAACACAAGAGTTTCCTCTTTCATTGCAAAGGTCTCTCCAACTGCTGGTAAGAGTGATGGCTACACTTCTACAAGTGTACCAGCGCTGGTATCTGTATCCTCCTCCTTATGCATCCCATCTATGATGCATGGAGCTCCAAATGTCAAGAACTCAAGACCATCTGGCAAAGATGCAAGTGATCCTCCTCTTGATGTAAGCACATCTGCAGCTGGTGGTGGTAGAGGCTCCTCCTCTTGAGTGATACTGAGATCATCCTTTCTTGAATCTTCATGCACTATCTCCTTGATGATGGGAGATGTCACTATGTGAGATGTCTCTGGTTTCTTTCTACCATATATTTCCTTCAGTCTTTGAAAAAAATCTACATAAGAAGACACTTTCATGTGTGACAAGTGACTGAACCACCACTTTCGTGCTTCACCCTCAAGGTGCAATGCTGCAAACTCCACATACTCTCTTTATGATATAGGATATTTCAGAAAGAATTTAAATAATTCTTCCCTCCAAGCCCTCAAGATGCTTCTGCAAGATACATCAAATGTAGGCAAGAATAATCTATGCCTCTTTCTTCTATTGCTGCTTCTGGATCTCCTCTCTTCTTTGAGTTGTAGAAACTATTGGAGAGAGAGATTCTCCTTCAATGCTCTAGGCTGTGATTTGTATTCAAAAAAATATTCACTTAGGGTCTCATGCCTCAAGCCTTCATCATATTCAGACCAATCCTCTTTCTTAGAGAAAGTGGATCTAATGGAATAATGTGAAGCTTTTTGCTTCTCTGGTCTTCTTTGTTGTTGAAAAGAAGTGTTGGTTTCTCTTTTCCTTTCTCTTCTTGTTTCATTGATCTCCTTAGAGAGATCCTTCATAGATCTAAAGGAAGATGAGGAAAAACTCAATCCCTCCATAGTAGATCTTGGCTATCTGCTTTTCTTATATTTCCAAAATGTCCACAAGATGAGCCAAAGATCATGCTTTGATACCACTATAGTATCCCAAAATGGAATAATGCATTGATACACAAACACAATATTTGTAACACAGAAAATGTACATGTAATTTTATGATCAACACAGATATAGACAGAATAGCTGAGCCATTTTACTATATAGGAGAATATTTAGTTACATAATGTACAAAATATGAGTAGATCTAGCCAAAGAGATGACCTAGAATCACCTTGCAAACATGCTACAACTAGCACTGCATAACTGGAGAGATGTTGGAAGCAAATACTATGTTGTCCCTTCAGCATAATATGAATATATGACTATAGGTTGAAAAGGAAAATGCATATATACAGAAATTTGGAGCTCTGATGATGCCAAGATTCAAGATCTGGGCACTATGATGGATACCCAAGATAACCCAAAAAGGATTTTCCAAATCTACAACTTTGGAAAATCACCCTCCTAGAGTTTGATCCTTTGACTGTTGGGTTCTATAGATCTGAAGCTAGATCTAACAAATAGATGGCTGAAATATGTCATAAGATCAGATTTAAGCTTGAAGGGTTGATCCCTTCTCTAGATCCACAAGCTAGAAGCTCTAGATCTAGCTCCTCAATCCTCCAAAGATGGTTGCAGCTACTGCTACACAACTACTCATGAAAATTGCGTTGTAAAGGAAGGAGACTCTCTAGCCTGCTACTAAGATATGAAATATAGCTCAGAAATGATGGAAATAATGTATGCAATGTGAAGGAATGGTCCTCCACTGGATTACTAGCTGAAATGCTAGCAACTTCCCTTCTCCCTTGGATCTATAACACTGTACTGCACAATTCCTGATGGAAATGTTGTTGCTTAGAGATGAATAATAGATGGCCTGATGCCTGATATAGATCTGAAGCAATGGAAGGTTGATCTTGAAGCTCAAGGTGATAGGATGAATCCTTCACCAGTTCCTCAACTGAAATATTGAAGGACAATCTCCTCCTCTCAAACTGATCTTTAGAAATGTACAATTTTTGAATATGGATGTTCTGCAAAAAGTAGGAATAATATGCACCAATGCTTGATGATGAATGAAGTACAATCCTCTCCCAAGATATCACTCAAGGAAAGAGGTGGGATTCCCGACCAGGAACACCCTGTGCTAAACAACACTTGCAATCTTAGCTAAGCAACCAAAGAAAGCATGGAATGTCACCTGACAATTCGAGATCTAAATAGATCATACATCAACAATAATCTTCAACATGAATTCTATGTTGCATTCATCTTATTTATATAGATTATGAGCCTTCTCATGACTTTTCCCACCTCATCTCTGCGTTGTACATGTGGACATAGGTCTCCATGTTGACTGCGCTATCTCTTCATGATCTCCATCATGTGTGAATGCAATGATCACCCTTTCCATCATGTGTGCATTAAATGCACCACTCCTCCATCATCTCATCATGAATGCTTAATGATCTTACATTTGATTCTTTCCATGATCTTAGTTGACTATGTCAACCTCCATGATCTATCTCATTAATGAGACATGAACTCCACTCCTTTCACATTAAGTGGTTGCTCTACTATTTCATTATGCAGATCTAGATCTGAAACATCCACATACACACATCAAAAGTGGATTTTATTCATCTTTGAGGATTATGGGTCCCTCCACCCTTTTATTTACTTAATTAAGTAGGTTTATTAAGAACTTTAATATTCCAAATATCAAGTGAAAATTTTGGAATATTACATTTTATGAGAATAAGAAGTATTCAATTTTTGTTATTATATGTTTAATATTTGTATTATGTGATTTTCACTCCATTTTTTATGTGAATCATTTAATTTTTGAAAAAAAATGTTATTATTATTATTTTTGACATAAAAATCATAATAGTGTTATTTTTTATACTTTTTTTTTGTTTTTTTCCCCTATAAAAATGATTTATTTGACATGTCACTTTTAGCAAAAGAAGTCTCCAAATGTGTATCTTTCTATTATATCTATATTCAAAATGTGTATTTTTATGTAAAATGTTAAAAATTCTTTTTATTTAGTGACAATTATTTCATGTGAAATGAAATATTATTTAACAATAGATAATTATATAGAAGATCGAAACATCAAAATTTTGACATTCTTTTAACACTGAAAAAATCAAAGATCTCACTACAAAGAAAAATGAAAACAAAACAAAAAAATACATACCTGAAAAACACTTAAAAAATATGCCAAGGAAGAAGAAAAAGATGAGTACTTCAAAAATTGTTAAATTTAGAAAATAATTATTAGCCTTTAATACATTAGAAAATTTAAAGTAAAAAATAAGTCTTCTAAAAAAAAGGGATGATGTTGGCATCAACACTTTTCAAAATCAGCATAAAAATAACTAACATTTTAAAAATAATGTTTATACTTGGTACATAAGAAAATTTAATGTGTCAAAAATATGTTAAAAAAAATAAAGAGTATTCTGAATCAACACTTTTGAAAATCAGATGATTTTTTGCTACCGTAGAAAAACAGGTACTTTTTTCTGTTCTCATTTCAAAGTTTACATTATTATAAACATAACAAGAAATAAGGGAAAAAACTATTAAATCTTGAAAAAAAAGTCATGTAACATAAAATCATTATCTAGTTTGGGTCTCAAATTTAGAATGATCTTGCATTTAATGTAACAATTACATATCATATATAAATTTAAAATGACAAAATGATTGAATTAGGAAGCCTGAAACCCTAGTGGCCGAACTCGAGAGGTTACAGGTTACCATGGCGGGGTCGGCGCCCTGCGAGGGGTTGGCACTCAGCTTCGGAGGCCCCTGAATCGATCCTGCAGAAGAGACCTTTGTTTCGGGACGACGAGACTGGTTTTGCCCCAAGTTACCGAGTTGCTCCTGTCGCCATTTTTATCGGGTAAGCTGTATCTGTTTAGTTTATGTGTTGATCAGCGCGCCTGTCTGACCGGTCTCGGGGCTGTTGGTCGAGTTCCTTTGAACTTATATTGGCTGTTATCGATTGGGGTGGTTTGTTTCTTGGACTGGGGACTGTTTCCTTGTCTTTTTTCTGGATTTGTGGATTTTTTCATTTGCACTTGGCATATGCTGCTTTATTTTGGCCGACCTCCTGTATTGCATGGGACCTTTCGGGTCTGTGGACCCTGGCCTTGAGGCGCCTTGGCTGTTTCATCGGGCCCTCACCACCATCAGCGTCTACACCAGAACTGACACTCTCTGTCTCGTGCTTGTTTCATTTAACCGGACCTTCCACCATTTACCGCGAGGTTTGGCCCTATTCTGAAGGTGGTTCACGGCTTTGACCAGGATCTCACTACCCATGATGGATCACTATGATGATGCGGTGGATTATTCGGAGGACCCCCTGGAGGGGTTCAACATCTGGGGACTTGAAGCAAAAGATGCGGAGGACTACATGACTGACCTGGACCCGCCTCCTGAGGTGGAGGCACCTGCTCCCTCTAAGCTGGCTAATGTGGGAGGTTACAACTCGCCTCTGGCCGACCTGGCACTATTTTATTTCGACTCGCCCTCGGGTGCAGACTTGGGATCGTTGGACCTTCCCCAGGCTGGACAAGACATCATTTCGAGTGCCGCTATTGGAAGCTCAGCGCAGTTCTCGGATGTAGTTTACCATGATATCGGGGTCGCTACCGGCTCACTGGCTCATCTGAGCATTGGTGGACCTTACTCTCATGTACCTACTGACCCGGGGGACGAGAGGCTTGTAGACTTGGCTCCCACTGCACTAGCGGTGGCCTCAGGGGCGTTTACAAATATTCCGGAGGACTTCAACTTGCCGGGAGGGATTGGCACATCCTCTGTGACTGACAACACTGTGGAGCCGGGGCTGGGCTGCTCAAAGGTAAAGAATCTGCACAAGGTCACAAAAAAAAAACTCATCTATACCACAAACTTTGGCAGCGAGTGCGGTATGGTGGACTGGGGCTTTATTGCTGTTATCACTCAGGTTTTCCTAGAAGTTGTGTAAGAGGAAAGTATACCCGAGGTAACCACAAACCAACCTTTTAGATGCAGAATCTAGCCAATCTGCATCCAGAGAGGGCTCTCTCTTTACGATTTATCTTTGTTCTTGGAAGGTTTTAGGCTAGTTATAGATTCAAAGTTTGTTTTGGGAAAATGGTGGAATCCACAAACTAAGGGCGGGGTTGAGAGCTTTCTTACCCTCTGGGCTATGGAGTCAAAGGATGGCTTTACCGGATTTCTATTCTACACTAAGATGGCTTTACTATCAAGGTACCTAGACAGAACAATCCTGTAATCTAAAGTGGATACGATCTTGAGGGATGAAAGGAAGCTAAGAATCTTTCACCATATTCAAGAGAAAGAAATGAGATGATTACAAACAAAGAGAAATGAAGAATTCTTTATTATAGTAATCAATAATGTTTAAATTAGCAAAGCAAGAGCATTTAAGAATTCATGCTTATAACTAATTTAGAGGAAAACATTAAGAACAATCACATCTAAAATCAAAGTACAATTAAGTAAATTCTGATTCAATCCTTTATGTAAATTGTTCAGAAATGGACATAATGATGTTATAAACTGATATAAAACTTAAGACAAAGAGTAGAAAGACTTATTGAACTGTAGTCCAACACATGAATCCAGCAAAAAGTCTAGTGCTTTAAATCGTCATCCAGTAAGCCACGAATAAATTTCTCCAAAATGCTTTTATTCCGAAAATCTCAATGTTACAGCAAAGTCATAGAATCCACCCTCTTTGAGGAATTATTTATACAAATTCTAAACTAGAATATCTTGAAAAAATATCAAGATTGGTTTACAAATATCTCCAATTGTTTTACATAAATAGAACTTAAGTAAAGGACACTCAAAACTAATGCATATATTTGGAACTATTTTTTATGGATAGGTGATGACAAAGAGGATAATTCGAATTTTATTCAACTCTTAGTTGATGATAAGGCATCCAAGTCACTAATTGCTTCCTTTCTTTGTGCATTCTGCTCCAACAATTCGGCAAACTTAGGGTTCAATGATATCCGTGTATTTCTCAATCCATACTAGATATGTAAAAAGTGAAAGATTTTATTGTGGACTAATATGCTAGTGAGATAAACATCTTTCATTTTCCCAAAATTCCTCTCCAGCTGTGCATAATAGTCTCTGTACAAAATATTTGTAAAACAGAGTTTTACAGAGTCTGAAAAATGGCCTGTAAAGATGCGCATGTATCTCTCATTATAAAATTACTGTGCAAAAACTAAGATAGGTTTTTGTATATGGGTCTCTTAGGAACAAAAACCTCCTTCAGTTTTGTATGAATTATTTTTTATTGGCCACAATCCTCTCTGAAAATGATGACTTAAACTGGAATTTTCTGCAAACGTTCTTTCCAACATTGTTTAATATTTCCAAAACCATAATAGTTGTTAGAAACATGAGAGAGGTTTTTGTAGATGGTCCTATTAAGAACATAAACCTCTTTCATTTTTGCAAAATTCATCTTGGATTGATCACAATAGTTTCTTCAAAACAATGACTTAAACATGCAATTTCTGCAAAAATATTCCTTCTTGTTGTGTTTTTCATCTTTTCACTTTTTTATTCTTTTGACTGTTTTACTTTCACTTTAGATAAAATTCAATGTTGTTGAAAGTATTTTCATCTCTTTTTACCATTTTACTGCCTCTGTAATTACTTTTACTGTTTTACCTTTGACTTTTACCTGATACACTTTAACCACTGATACTCTTTAACTGTTATGATTTTACTATCCCTGTAATTTCTCATTTCACTTTTACCATTCACTGTGCACATTTCATCATTCTAATCTCTCTCTCGAGCAGACTTTGTATACAAACTGCTTGTTGAATGAAGATATTGAATTGTAACTGAGAATTTGGAGTAACAATTTTGTCAACTAGCATTGAAATTGTTGGTCCAAATCCATGGCTTTCTGGCCACCTCGCTAAAATCAAACAACTTGTTAATGAAATCCAGCCCCTATGAGGGGCATTCAATGGAGTTACATTCAAGGCTGCTGGAGCTTCCATTTTGGTTCTTGTGGGTTCAAAATGGAAGTTTCTGGGTTTTCTTCATAGAAATGTCGTGATTTTCGGTTTTAATGAGGGAAATTGGCACAATTGCAGGTTCGGGGGAACAATTCACAGTTTTAAACCTCAGGGAATGATTTTAGCGATAGGATTTAATCACTAATCCAGTGGAAAACAAGGAAAACAGAGTTTTACTGCAATGGCGTAAAAGGATAAATACCGTTTTTTGAAGGAGGTCAAGTTCTTTAACAGTATCGCATGATGGCGGAACCGTACTTGAACACGGCGTAAGACCTTGAGGAAATCTATTTTATTATAGTGGAAATTCGAAAAATCGCAATGGGAGCACTCGTCGTTTTCAAATAACGAAAATAATTAAAACACGAAAAAATGGCTTTTATTTACAAGTTAAAAGGGTTTTTTATTTTTTCGAGGTGTGACGCCATCGACGTACGGGCTGACGATGGCAGCTCCGCGTAAGCGGTAAGTGGTAACCCCGCACCGCTTTTGGTCGAGAGTGGTTTTGGACGAGCGGGCAGCGATTCCATTAAAGTAGCGACACGTGGACGGGAGACTGGTCAAACACCACCCATTCCCCGCTCGTTAAATTTCTCACAAAGGATGGGTAGCGGGGTTCACGTGGATCGTTGATCTGCGGCGGGTTGATCCGACGGTTGAAGCGATGGGGGGAACAAGCGGAAGATTCAGGTGTGGGCCCGTCGGGTTTTAAAATGATTTAAGATTTAATCTAATCACCCCGGGAGATATTTAATAGGCGGAAAAGGTTATTAATTAGTCCTGATGACTAATTAATCCCGTATGTGTAAAGAAAAGGGGTTGCGGCGGGGTTTGGTTAAGTGGAATGCCAGATGGACAAACCACGGTGGCACGAAACTTTTTGGAAGTTTTATTCATATTTTTGTATTTAAACATACATATGGCATGTTTAAAGTTTTTGTATGTATATTTTTATTTTTATTTATATGGTAACAAACAAATATTATTTAATTACCATAAGGGCGGGTTTATAATATAATGATAATTTTAACCAAAGGGCGTATAGTGGGTTTTTATTTAAATGTGCGGGGATATAAACACTTTGGTTAAACTTTATAATAGAGGGGTTTTTTGGGTTATTTATAAAAAAGGGAGTTATATACTTAGGATAGGGTGTTTTACTAGGGATTTAGTAAAATAAAGTTAACTGTAAATATGGCAAAGGACAAGGAAACTCAAAATATTTTTGCACATCTAAGAAAGTGACAATTTCTGAAGTAAATTGCAATATCTCATCTTCAACACTTAAACTTAGAATAGTAAGTTAATTTGAGGGATTTTTATGGAATTTTGCATAATTTTCCTAAGCAAAATGAGATTTTACTTAGGAAAAGGTTAAAGGTGAATGATTATAATGATGAATTATCTCAAGTACTTAGGTCTTTTTGATCATTAGGCCGAGGGTCCGGTCCCTCCAAAAGTCAAGGAAATGCCTTGAGCCCTTTTGATCTCCAAATACCTTAGTACTTTGGGGGAAATTAGTAAAACTTTGGAGGGGAAAGTGATGAGGGAAGTTAATGAGTTTGACCTTGCTTTCTGTCATTTTTTCCAGTATATTTCCTGCTTTAGTACTTGTGATGAAAGTAAAGGATCAAAAACATGTAGCAGCATCATTCATCAGATAACACTTTGCAGCACCATCTACCTACCCTATCTACTTAACACTACCATTTTCTCTTCTTTATTAGGGTGCATTTGGACTTGCAAACCCTTTTCAACCTTTTTCTTTTTTACAAGGCAAATCTATCTAATTCTACCCTTATTACATCCAAGGGCTCAGATTAAGCTGTTGAGCACCTTTGATTTATTCTACCTATCTACTTATCTGCCAAGATTAAACTGTTTGGTCAGATATTTATTCTCTAATCTACAACATGAAATTGAAATATGAGTAAGTCAAGTTTAAACAGTTTGACTTATTCATGAATTGTGGCAAGGATTTTGACAAGCTGCACACAATTGCTTTATTACAAAAATGAAATAGTAGTGGCATTTGGATTTGCACACTTTCCTTGGTCTATTTTTGCTTGGGGTTCATTTCTTTCACTTTTTTGACCAATTTATTTTTCTTACCCTTTGATTTTTCTTTTAGGGTATACCCTCTTTACATTTTTTAAATTTTTTGATTTTTTGGTTTTTCAAGAATATGGATCACCTTTGTCCAAGAAAAAGGTTTGAACATATTCCATAGTTCAATCAAGACAATCATGAAAAATGACACCTATTGGTATAGGAGTCTAACACTGGCTCCACTTGGGGATGGCTTTTCCTTGTGAAAAGTCAAGAACAGCAGGTCAGATGCCTTAAAATGTCTTCAAACTAAACCATGTAATTTCCTTCTTCTGATAGCTTTATTGTACATATGATAGTGAAACTTTTGAAGCTTAGGGCCTTCACTTCGGGCTTCAACTCCAAGAAGTCACCATCCAATCAAAACTGATGCATTAGCTGTGGCTGAAAATCTTGAATTGAATATAGTCCTTTTTCTGCAACCTGAAATTTAATCTAAAACTAAAACAACACACGAAAATTTTCAAACCAACTTAATGAAAAACTAGTTGAAAATTGAAAAACTAAAAAAAATGCTCAAAATTCTGAGCTTATTAGCACTCATCTACCTACTCAATCTACTGTTCAACTGCTAGTTAGGTAAAATGAAATAACCAATGCAACCATTCAAGCATTATATACTTTGATAGATTTTGTTGCATTTTCTTGTTGATTATCAAAATTGTACTTCTGCAACCTATTAGAAACTTGTCAACAAATGAGAGGATAAGGAAACACTTGATTTCCTTTGTTGACTCTAGAAACTGTACAAAAGGATCTTCCAAAATATATGCACTGATGTTTAACTGATCTGAAAAACTGTACATCTGTTCTGGATGGCCTCCATACCATGAATATGAAGTGTTATTTTCATCTTTATCTCCCTGTAAACTTTCAGATAAGATTTGTGACGATATTCCTACTGATTGTAATGTTTGAGTGTTGAATCTTTTATCATCTTGATTCTGAAAATCATAGTTAGTTAATAGAGGAATGCTTTGAATGCCTTCAATATTCAACATATCTGCTATTGGATCCTGAAAATCTTGGGAAAATTGCTAGAACCTATGACATATAAAATTCCATGGGACTTCATAAACTTCAACAAGTTTCCCATTCTTCTCTTTAAATATGTTATACCACATTTCCTTTAAAAGCTGAAATGGTTCAAAAAATAGTGGTATGGAACTTTCTTGTGTCATTTGATCATTTATTTCAATGGGAACTGATAATTGCAATTGTGAAACTGAAAAATCTTGATCAATAGTTTCATTATCTTCTTTGTTGTCAATCACAATTCCTAAAGATTGCTGATTATTGATGGCATGATAGTTTTCTCTAATGAACTGAAATGAAGAAAAACAAAGAGGTAAAGAATCTTCACTTATTTCCACATTTTCTGCTCTTCCTTCCTCACTCTCATGGCTGATCTGTATTGGCTGATCACTGTCTTCAATCTGCTGAAACCGCATTTCTTCATCCTCCAAACTAGCTTCTGATATCTCTGTAAAGTTAGCTTGACTTTGGAGAACATAACTATCATCATAATGATCATACTTAGGCAAATCATCAAAATAAGAAATGTCATCAAACATACACATTAGAACAACAGATTCCTCTTCCTCATATTGATTTGTAAATTCATTTTCTGATTTATGATAATTTGAATTAAGAGGAACTTGTTCATGGCTATCAACCTCTTCTATTTCTTCATGGTGATTTTGAATAAAAAATTCTTCTTTTATAGTGATCTCCTGTGTTATTTTATCTAGTTTTCTTACCAAAAGGTTGAGTTTTTCCTCTGCAATATGTTTCTTTTCCTCTTCTTCTACTTTCAACTTTTCCTGTTTGATTTGGAGATTAACTTCCACATCAACTGCAATATTTTGCATCTGTACAAGTGTTTTTGGATCTCTTTCTCTTAACCGAAATTCTATTTCTGAATCAAAGGCACTTGGATAATGCAAGAGAGCTGAATCATGAGGAGGTCTAATATTTTCTGGCATTGAATAATAAACTTGATTAAATCTGTCAGAAAATTGTTGTATTGTTTTATTTGGATGTCTTTTTAATTGATTATATTCTTCCATGATCACAAAATGATTAACTTTGATTATCCATCTATCAAGAAAAAGTTTGATAAACTGTTGAAAATTTGAGATGCTAGCATTAGGCAGATTTTTGAACCAACTCTTTATTTCATTTTGCAAAGAAAGAGAAAAAAGTCTGATTTTAACATCATATTCATCAATCTCAAATAAATCCAAATAATTCTCAAAACCTTGAATATGTTTTTGGGCCGTGATACCATTTTCTCCATCAAATCTAGGAAGATACTTGTAGTATTTTTCAGGAAAATCATGGAGTAAAGGAGGTAGAATAAGGGGCTTATATCTATCTGGAACTTTATATGGTACAGGGATATGTACAGGGATTGTAAGATCAGTCTTGATTATCTGAGGCTTCTTAGTTGGAAAATGATCATCATTAGATTCATAAGAAAGCTGCTCAAAGAGATTAGGAGAATTATTACTTACAATCTTCAAAGGAAAATAACTAAAAACTAATCTAAGATCTTCTATAAAATACAATATACATTGAAAAAAATTCTTAATGAGAAAGAACATAATGTCTTGGATTAAAATCCAAGTTGAAAGCCTGATCTTTCCATATTGTCCTTTGAGGTTCATTCCTCCAGTGGAGTCTTGATTCTGAATTTGATTTGGAGTCGCCAGGTGGATGATTTTAACCTTTGTGTGTCTGATCCCTGTCCACCATCATAGATCAGATCTAAACCTGTAAAACAATTCTGAAGAAAAATTTAGTTCTTCAGGAAACCAAATTTTTGAATATTTTATGATTATTTTATTTTTTATGAATTTTCAAAACAACTTCTATGATTTCTTTAAGAAATTTAAGATTTTTAATTAAAATTTTCTCAAAGATTTATTGAACTAGAGAGTCTGATTGAATGTTTTGAATCCAAAGTTTAGTTTATAAGCTAAACCAGAGATAGACTGAAGCAGCATTTGTTTACTATGCAGTTGCAGAGCAAAAGCATTTCAAAGGCTACCTGGCTGATCTTCAGACTCTGTCTATAGCTTATAAATCAAACAATAGTATCAATAAAATGATTCAGATCCCCAATATGGTCGCCACTATGTTATCACTCAGGTTTTCCTAGAAGTTGTGTAAGAGGAAAGTATACCCGAGGTAACCACAAACCAACCTTTTAGATGCAGAATCTAGCCAATCTGCATCCAGAGAGGGCTCTCTCTTTACGATTTATCTTTGTTCTTGGAAGGTTTTAGGCTATTATAGATTCAAAGTTTGTTTTGGGAAAATTGGTGGAATCCACAGACTAAGGGCAAGGTTGAGAGCTTTCAGTCCATTGGGCTATGGAGTCAAAGGATGGCTTTACCGGATTTCTATTCTAAGCACAAGATGGTATTACAGGGCAAGATAGCTAGACAGAGAACAATCCTTAAAATTTAAAGTGGATGGGATGATCTTGAAGGGATGAAAGGCAGCTAAGAATCTTTCACCATGTTCAAAGAAAGAAATGGGATGACTACAAACAAAGAGCAATGAAGAATTCTTTATTATAGTAATCAAGAATGTTTAAATTAGCAAAGCAAGAGCATTTAAGAATTCATGCTTATAACCAATTTAGAGGAAAACATTAAGAACAATCACATCTGAAATCAGAGTACAATTAAGTAAATTCTGATTCAATCCTTTATGTAAATTATTCAGAAATAGACATAATGATATTATAAACTGATATAAAATTTAAGACAAAGAGTAGAAAGACTTATTGAACTGCCGTCCAACACATGAATCCTGCAAAAAGTCCTGAAGCTTCAAATCGTCATCCAGTAAGCCACGAATAAACTTCTCCAAAATTCTTTTATTCCGAAAATCTCAATGTTACAGCAAAGTAATAGAATCCACCCTCAACACTCTCTTTGAGGGTTTATTTATACAAATTCTAAACTAAAATATCTTGAAACAAATATCAAAATTGGTTCACAAATCTCTCCAACTATTTACATAAATAGAACTAAATTAAAGGACACTCAAACTATTTGGCACTATTTTTGATGGATAGGTGATGACAAAGAGGAAAATTCGAATTTGATCCAAATCTTATTTGATGATGAGGCATCCAAGTCACTAACTGCTTCCTTTCTTTGTGCAATCTGCTCCAACAATTCTGCAAACTTGGGGTCCAATGATATCTTCGTATTTCTCAATCCGTAATAGATATGTAAAAAATGAAAGAGGTTATTGTGGATAAATATGTTGGTGAGATAAACCTCTTTCACTTTCCTAAAATTCCTCTCCAGCTGTGCATAATATTCTCTGTAAAAAATGTGTGTAAAATAGAGTTTTACAGAGTCTGAAAAATGGCCTGTAAAGATGCGCATGTATCTCTCATTATAAAACCACTGTGAAAAAACTGAGATAGGTTTTTGTAGATGGGTCTCTTAGGAACAAAAACCTCCTTCAGTTTTGTATGAAGTATTTTGGATTGGCCACAATCGTCTCTGCAAAATGATGACTTAAACTGGAATTTTCTGCAAAAAGTGCTTTCCAACATTGTTTAATATTTCCAAAACCATAATGGCTGTTAGAAAAGTGAGAGAGGTTTTTGTAGATAATCCTCTTAAGAACATAAACCTCCTTCAGTTTTTCAAAATTAATCTTGGATTGATCACAATAGTTTCTGCAAAACTATGACTAAAATATGCAATTTCTGCAAAAATGTTCCTTCTTGTTGTATTTTTCATCTTTTCACTTTTTTGTTCCTTTGACTGTTTTACTTTCACTTTAGATAAAATTCAATGTTGGTGAAAGTATTTTCATCTCTTTTAACCATTTTACTGCCTCTGTAATTACTTTTACTGTTTTACCTTTGACTGCTCTGTAACTTCATTTTAACTTTCACTTTGACTTTTACCTGATACACTTTAACCACTGATACTCTTTAACTGTTATGCTTTTCCTATCCCTGTAATTTCTCATTTCACTTTTACCATTCACTGTGCACATTTCATCATTTTAATCTCTCTCTGACTTTGTATACAAACTGTTTGTTGAATGAAGATATTGAATTAAAATCTGAGAATTTGGAGTAACAATTTTGTCAACTAGTATTGAAATTGTTGGTCCAAATCCATATTCTGATGATAACCTGCTAAAATAAAACAATTTGTTAATGAAATCCAGGTCTCTATGAGGGGCATTCAATGGGGTTACATTCAGGGCTGCCGGAGCTTCCATTTTGGTTCTTGTGTATTCAAAATGGAAGTTTCTGGGTTTTCTTCACAGACTGAGCACGATTTCAGTTTTAATGAGGGAAATTGGCACAATTGCAGGTTCGGGGGGAACAATTACACAGTTTTAAAACCTCTGGGGAAGACTCAGTGATGATTTTTAATCACTATTTCAGCGAAAAACAAAGAGAACTGAGTTTTACTTGCAGTCGGGGCGGAAAAGGATAAATACCTGTTTTTTGAAGGAGGCTGGTTCTTTAACAGGTAACAGGTGATGGCGGAACTGTACTTGAACACGGGCGCAGCGGAATCTTGGAGGAAATCGGTCTATTATAGTGGAAATTCGAAAATCGCAGCGGGGAGCACTGTCGTTTTCAAATAACGAAAATAACAGAAAAACACGAAAAAATGGCTTTATTTACAAGTTAAAAGGGTTTTTTATTTTTCCGAGGTGTGACATCATCGACGTACGGGCTGACGTATGCAAGGTCGGGCGGTAAGCGGTAAGTGGTAACCCCGCACCGCTTTTGGTCGAGAGTGGTTTTGGACGAGCGGGCAGCGATTCCATTAAAGTAGCGACACGTGGACGGGAGACTGGTCAAACACCACCCATTCCCCGCTCGTTAAATTTCTCACAAAGGATGGGTAGCGGGGTTCACGTGGATCGTTGATCTGCGGCGGGTTGATCCGACGGTTGAAGCGATGGGGGGAACAAGCGGAAGATTCAGGTGTGGGCCCGTCGGGTTTTAAAATGATTTAAGGTTTAATCTAATCACCCCGGGAGATATTTAATAGGCGGAAAAGGTTATTAATTAGTCCTGATGACTAATTAATCCCGTATGCGTAAAGAAAAGGGGTTGCGGCGGGGTTTGGTTAAGTGGAATGCCAGGTGGACAAACCACGGTGGCACGAAACTTTTCGGAAGTTTTATTCATATTTTTGTATTTAAACATACATATGGCATGTTTAAATTTTTTGTATGTATATTTTTATTTTTATTTATATGGTAACAAACAAATATTATTTAATTACCATAAGGGCGGGTTTATAATATAATGATAATTTTAACCAAAGGGCGTATAGTGGGTTTTTATTTAAATGTGCGGGGATATAAACACTTTGGTTAAACTTTATAATAGAGGGGTTTTTTGGGTTATTTATAAAAAAGGGAGTTATATACTTAGGATAGGGTGTTTTACTAGGGATTTAGTAAAATAAAGTTAACTGTAAATATGGCAAAGGACAAGGAAACTCAAAATATTTTTGCACATCTAAGAAAGTGACAATTTCTGAAGTAAATTGCAATATCTCATCTTCAACACTTAAACTTAGAATAGTAAGTTAATTTGAGGGATTTTTATGGAATTTTGCATAATTTTCCTAAGCAAAATGAGATTTTACTTAGGAAAAGGTTAAAGGTGAATGATTATAATGATGAATTATCTCAAGTACTTAGGTCTTTTTGATCATTAGGCCGAGGGTCCGGTCCCTCCAGAAGTCAAGGAAATGCCTTGAGCCCCTTTGATCTCCAAATACCTTAGTACTTTGGGGGAAATTAGTAAAAATTTTGAGGGAAAAGTGATGAGGGAAGTTAATGAGTTTGACTTTGCTTGCTGTGATTTTCCAGTGTATTTTCTGCTTTAGTACTTGTGATGAAAGTAAAGGATCAAAAACATGTAGCAGCATCATTCATCAGATAACACTTTGCAGCACCATCTACCTACCCTATCTACTTAACACTACTATTTTCTCTTCTTTATTAGGGTGCATTTAGACTTGCAAACCCTTTTCAACCTTTTCTTTTTACATGATAAATCTATCTATTTCTACCCTTATTACATCCAAGGGCTCAGATTAAACTGTTGAGCACCTTTTATTCACTCTACCTATCTACTCATCTGCCAAGATTAAACTGATTGGTCAGATATTTATTCTCTAATCTATAACATGAAATTGAAATATGAGTAAGTCAAGTTTAAACAGTTTGACTATTCATGAATTGTGGCATAAAATACAAGTTGCACACAATTTGTTTATTACATCAAAGTAAAAAGTAGTGGCATTTAGACTTGCACACTTTCCTGGTCTATTTTTGTTTGGGGTTCATTTCTTTCACTTTTTTGAACATTTTATTCTTTTTACCCTTTGATTTTTCTTTTAGGGTATACCCTCTTTACATTTTTTAAATTTTTTGATTTTTTGGTTTTTCAAGAATATGGAACACCTTTGTCCAAGAAAAAGGTTTGAACATATTCCATAGTTCAATCAAGACAATCATGAAAAATGACACCTATTGGTATAGGAGTCTAACAATTGCGACCAAGACTCTTGTGGGGAAGGTCCGCGGCAAAAAATACTCTGTTATTCGGCTTCGGAGGTGGGTTCGTGAAATCTGGGGTGATACTCTCCCTGTTCTCTCGGAGGTCCAGGTCCTCACCAAAGGCTGGTTTTCACTCTCATTTGATCGCCCTGAACAATCAGACTGGGCTCTCAAGCAGTTCTGGCATATTGAGATGCACCCAGTCTACCTCAAAAGATGGGTTCCCCTGTTCGACCCTAAAAAGGAGAATGTCGGTGCAGGCTCCATCTGGATGAGGCTGCCCGGTCTGCCACTGCAATTTTGGAGCGAATCCGCGCTGAAGAACATCGGAGGACATTTTGGCCTCTATCTGGATCATGACCGATCCTATTTGACATCGGGCAGTCACGCAGTGGCCCGGATCTTGATTTTCTTAGACACACGAGATGGCCTCTATGAAAGTTTCAACATGGTTTTTGATGGGATGACCTGGCAGCAACCACTAGACTACGAGGGCGTGCCGTTTCGATGACGGAAGTGTCATGTTGTTGGTCACTTGTATAAGGATTGTCCTAAGATGGGTATTGGCAAGCAGGCTCTACAGAAATTCCGTTCGACGGGGACTCAGACTGGGCCGGTGAATTGCAATGTGTTGGGTGATGCTGATGCGAGTCTGCCGATCCCGGACGCCCCGAGAGAGGCTGAGCTGATGTATACTATTCTTCCATTGTGGACCACCTCGCAGCCCAGATCTCGCTCGCTGGCTTCGAAGGAGACTACTCAGCAGATCCCTCCTACTCCGGGTAACTCTCTATCCTGTGTCTCTTCGATTGCTGATGGTAATCTTGTCCTACCAGTTTGCACTTCTTTTCAAATCATATCTGGTATTGGCGATATCATTCAGTCCTCTCCTATACATACCACTAGCATTCCTTCGTCTATGTCTGGCCACTCTTTGAAACTCCCTGCGGTTTGCTGTACTATGGCATTGACGCACCCGTCATCCACTCCTATCATTCACCACTCCTCTGCTGAACGCCAATGCCACTCATTCTCATCTTCTGAGACTCCCTCATCACGTCACAACTATTTCCTTAGATCACTCTCTTTACCTCAGTCGGGTGAGACTTTTGGGATTGGGCCTAGCCTGGACTCTATTCCCATCAAATCTCGGGGTCGACCATCTGCATTGGCGAAGGCGATCAAAAGAGCAAACCTTGAAGTTGAAGCCGGCACTCAATCCTCTCTTATGCGGGTCCTTAGAGCTAGAAGACCCTCGTTGACGGTTACATCATGATCTGCCTCTCATTCAATTGCAGGGGTCTGGCCAACCCCGATAAGAGATTGGCCCTCAAGGATTTGGTAACTCAACGACCTATTGACATTCTATTTCTTCAGGAAACGCTTGGTGCTGGCCCTGATGTGCAGACTCTCTTGACCTCTCTCCTACCTCGTTGGACTTTCATCACCCTTGATGCATCTGGGCGATCTGGGGGCTGTGCTTTGGGCATTAATGACAGGACTACCCGGATGACTAACTGTTGGGGTCAATCTGGAGTTCTGGCTATGAATGTCCTCTTTGGTAACTCGGAGGTGGAATTTACTTTGATCAACATTTATGGGCCCTGCACTAACAGAGAGAATTTCTGGACTTCTTTGATGACTTGTTCTTTACTCAATGCACCTCATCTTATACTGGGTGGAGATCTTAATTTTTCTTTAGGGATCTTTGAATCTTGGGGCCCCAATGCTTCACCAGATCCATTAGCCGAGTTCTTCAATTCCCTGCTGGATGCCTCAAATCTGATTGATATTCAATCTACCAATATTCAACCCACCTGGCGGAACAGAAGAACTGGCATTGCTGCACTGGCGCGTAGGTTAGACAGATTTCTTATTAAACAGACTCTACTACCTATTATGACTCGTGCTCGTCAATGGGTGGGGATGGGTGGTAAATCTGACCACTCTCCTATATACCTGGAATTCGAGTGTGGTCCTATTAGGGCTCGTTCCCCATTCAAATTCAATGCTCGGTGGCTGAGAGATCCTGATTACACCCTGATGGTCACTCGGGCCTGGTAGCACTGCGACCCTTTGAATGACCGTGATCCGGGTAGGATTATTAATGACAATCTTAACCGAATCAAAAAACTTACTATTCAATGGGTTCGGAACAAGAAGCGATTGGAGAGGGAGGCTCTGATCAATATTGAAAATAATATTTCCAGTCTCAACAATGATGATCTACTGGGCTATCACTCTGATGATACCAGGGCACAACTTATTGCTCTTGAATCGGATAGAGCTAAATTTCTGAGACAAAAGGAGGAAGACTGGAGACTAAAAAGCCGGGCTATATGGTTACAAGCGGGTGATGAAAATACTAAATTCTTTCAGCAACATGCAAATGGCCGGAGGGCTGCAAATGGCATTTGGGAACTATCTGACAATAATGGATTTACAGCGAGAACGTAGTCTCAATTATTTGACCTGGGCACCAGACACTTCACAAACCTTTACAGGGCATCTAACAGCATTGACCTTCCGGACATCATGCGCATTACGCATCATTTCAAAAGATTTGTTGAACAGGATCAGATGGATGACCTCAATACACCAGTCGCCATAGGCGAGTTGGAAGGTGTATTGAAATGGTTCAAGCGGGACAAAAGCCCTGGGCCAGATGGCTGGCCTATTGAGTTTTTTATCCATTTTTTTGATCTCATCTCATCTGACCTGTTGACTATGATTGAAGACAACAGAGTGCGAGGTAGAATTTATGATGGATTCAACACCACTTTCATTGCTCTCATACCGAAATCAGACAATCCAACTAGCTTCAATGAATATAGACCTATATCTCTGTGTAACTGCATATACAAGATCATTTCCAAACTTATTGCTAACCGCATCAAGCCTTTCCTGTCTACTCATATTGAAAAAGAACAATTTGCATTTCTGAATCATAGGCAGATACATGAATCTATTGGCACGGCCCAGGAAGTTCTCCATACCATTAAGACCCAGCGCCAGAAATCCACCATTCTTAAAATCGATCTCACAAAGGCTTTTGATCGAGTCAACTGGAGTTACCTCCATCTCATTTTGATCCACTCTGGTTTCCCTCATCTGTTTATAAACTGGATTATGGGATGTATTTGTCACGCCACTTTCGGCATTCTGATCAATGGTACCGCATCTGATTTCTTTCATGCGGGGAGAGGACTGCGACAGGGATGTCCTCTCTCACCATTATTATTTGTCTTGGTTATGGAGGGACTCTCGGGGCTTATTAAAAATGCTAAAGACAGAGGAGAACTTCAAGGGCTCCGAATCAACGACACTCTTCATCTCACTCACCTCTTATTTGTAGATGATGTTCTCATTTTCCTCAATGGTACTATACAAGACTCTGTTCTTTTTGATCTGCTTCTGCACTGCTTTTGCAGGGCCACATGCATGGAACCTAATGGTACCAAATCCACCATTATTATGACTGGCTGCTCGGGAATGGAACAAGGCATTTCACTGCACCTATTTGACTATGTTCGCATTGACATCAATGATGGACTCAAATATCTGGGATTCCATATTAAACCAAATGACTACAAGATTAAAGACTGGAACTGGATGATTGCCAAGATTGAACGCAGAATTAATATCTGGTATAAAAAATGGTTAACCAGGGCTGGTTGACTGATCCTCATCAAATCTGTACTGGAAGCTATTCCAGTCTATTGGATGACCCTGGCTTGGATTCCAATCGGCATCACCAACAGAATCAAAAATATTTGCAGAAAATTTCTCTGGCGCAATCAGGGTCAAGCCTCCACCTTTGCTTGGATTGCTTGGGAGCGCATTAACATCCCTAAAAAATGGGGAGGCTGGGGATTAAAAGATCTACATCTCTTCTCGAAGGCCCTAGCTGCTAAGATGTGCTGGCATTAATCACGGGTCAGAGCCTCTGGAAAGATGTTATGGTGGCTAAATATATTTTGCCTCGGAATCCCCTCGATTGGATCCGAGACAGGATTGGTCAGACCACTGGCTCATCTATTATTTGGAAGGCGATCAATAAGGCGTCACATATTATTCAGCTTGGATTATCTTGGCAGATTGGCACGGGTGATATGGTCCGCATTGGCACTGATTCGTGGTCTGGAAGTGGAGATCATTACAAACTACCTGTATTTATCACTGAACACCTTGCAAACAGAAATATTTTTAATCTTGCACAGCTTGCGGACCTGGTTCATACCTCGTGGCGGGGCCAAGCCTGGCTTAGCGCTGCGGATCTTGACATCCCACAGGAGGGTGCTCGGATTTGGCAGAGGTATATTTGGGCCCTTAAAGCCACAAACATTCGTATTACTGAGCAGGCAGATAGGTTAATTTGGGCTGTATCTCCACATGGTCAATACGCTCCTAAACTTGGATACCATGCCTTAATTCGGGCTAAGGAACCCCCTATCAAAGAATGGTGGTGGAGCTGTCTTTGGAAATTAACAGCCCCTCACAAATACAGAACGATGTTTTGGTGCATTCTCAATAAATGTATTCCCACCATGGATTACCTCCACAAAAGAGCGTACCAAGGGGCTTCACAATGTAGTTACTGCCGGGCTAGCTGTGAGGACGCGATCCACTTGTTTCTTTTGTGGAATAGTGTCAAAGATATCTGGGCTCGGATCTGCACAGACCTGGGCTGTAATCTTATTTGGCAGGGGGACAACCTACTGGCAGCCTGGACTAATTGGTGGAGGCACTATGATAATGATCCGCGAATGAGGAATCTCCCTTTAATTGTGGCATGGGAGATCTGGATAGGACGGAACAGACAGATTTTCAGAGATATTCCTATCGACTGTGATCGTATTGGCGCGACCTCCATTGCTACTTTCAGTCTTTTGCCGGTTGACAGTCATCACAGCAAGCCTTCTCTTGACACCCCTGAATTAATAGATCACAGTCGTGCTTGGGCATACTTTGACGGTGCGTCCAATGCAGCGGGCTGTGGAGGGGGTGCAATCCTCTACTTAAATGACCATCACTTCTACCATATCAGAATGGGATTGGGACCCGGTACGAATAATTATGCAGAACTGAACTGCCTTAGACTACTGCTGACTTTTTCACAGGACATCCAATGCAACGCCATCCAGATTTTTGGTGACTCACAGCTTGTTATCAATTGGTTCAATAATCTTGCACTATGTCACTTGCACACACTGTCTGCACTGCTGCGGGAGGTTCATCATCTCAAAGCCCTGTTTTATTCTATCTCAGTTACACATATTTACAGGTCTCGGAACAAAATGGCAGACAAATTATCCAAGGAAGCATCGGAGCTAGATTGGGGTACCTGGCACTTCACTGAACACACGGGTGATCAGGTTTACAGATATTTTCATCGGCCATTCATAGAAGAGGCACATCTATAGGTGACTTACTTGCTGTACAGGTTTATGGGGGAGAATTTTGTGTCTATCTCTTGGGATATCTTCTACCGACATGTATATTTATTTAATATGGTATATTTTTTTGCTGTTTTTTATAGTAAGTTAAGCACCGAGCTTACTATGTAACATTTGCAATATCCCAGAAAATATGTTTATTTCTGGGACTGGTTTCATACCTTCTTGATGGCATGTTTTTTGACTGTTATTAGTTTTTGGACTGATCAGTTGCACTACACAGCTATATGTAACATGTAATCTCTCTTAAATGAAATTTTACGAATTTTTTCTCTTTGAAAAAATATAAATTTAAAATAACAAAATTTTCATTCTCATTTTTATTTTAAAAATAAATTAAAACTAAAATTAAATTTAAATTTAAAATCATCATAAATTTTATAATTAAAATAAAAAAATATACAAATATATAAACTTTTCAAAATATCTCCTTCACTTTACATTATATATTATATAATTTCCAAAATAATTTATATATCACTATAATTATATATTCGTTTGGCATTTACATAATTTCAATATTATAATATGCTTCAAAATAAACATAATATTCCTTACTAAATATGCTTCAAAATAACCTTAATATTATATTTCATATTATAACCCATTTCATTCATTTTTTTTGTGCATCTTATTATGGATAAGTTAATATTAAAATCCATTTTATTAATTAATTTGAATAATAAATTATTTTAAAAAAATAAAAATAAAAATAATCCATTTATATCTATCTGAAACATGTTACCAAACTTCATCACCAAGAGACATCAAGTGGGTTTTCATTCCTATCTTTCACGAGGAAAAATTTGTTCCATCAAAGAAATGAATTTTGATTAATGTTTCTAAACTAACCATGGCCCTTGTAAAAATCTTGAAACAATTAGAATATTCTTGAAGAATCCTGCTCTGATACTAATTTTTGAAAATACACAGTGATACTGAAAGGAAGTGTGAATCAATATCACTCAATTTTAAAAAATTTCACTTTATTAAACTTGAAAATAAGACCTCATCACATAATCAATCATGAACACAAGAATTAAAGTAAGAATCCAAACTTGAACAAGAAATTTTTTTCAAACAATCTTTAATTTATTAATACTAGTTGTGAGAACACCAATCCTTTGTAAGCACTAAAATGAAAAAATAACAAGCTCCAGCCGGTCAAGAAAATGAGGACACCAATCCTCAAAAAACACCAAATTATAGTTATTTTACTATTCAAGAGACATTATTTAAACTTAGACTTGCTCAAAAGAAGGTCTTCTCTCATGGTAGCTTGTACCTAACTCGGATTATAATTTTTCCTCCACAAGGACTGCAACTCGGTCTTCAACTGATCCAAATTTATGCAGGAACACAATAATACATAGAAATAAACATAAACATAGATATGCAGTAGAAATAATATTTCATTTCATTAATATCAAATAACATGAATATTCTTAGAGACATAATGGAAATAAACTAGCTAGGGCGCTGGGAGCGTATCTCTGAGAAGAGATGTGGTGGCTACATGCCTATGAATTGTGTTACAATGAGGCTTGAAGACCTATTTATTGTTGAGAAACAATAGAAAACCCTAAACATCCAAAAACCTAATCGTAGGAGATGAAGCGTCAAAACTATGGGGCCCGTTTGGGTAAATTAGTGTTTCAACTTCCCGGGGATGTAACTTTGGCATACAATATTCGTTTGACGCGCACCATACCTCGTTAGAAAGATCTATAAAAGGAATACAACTTTTTATGTGAGCCACATCGGTCCATGGACCCATTTTGCTCCCATTTTTGATAAAAAATGTCATTTAGGGCCTCAAAACGACTCCTGAAGTTCAGGACCCGAAAAACTGCTAAAAATAGTAAGTTATGCCAAAACAGAAAAACTGAAAGAACTGATGGTAGGGGTTCAAATTGAATAGGTGGGTGGCCACCGATATCCACCTGGATCATTAAGGCCTCCAAATGGCTCTGAAATTTCAGGACTCGAAAACTTGCTAAAAATAGTAAGTTGTGTTGAAACTGAATAACTGAAAGAACTGATGGTGTAGGTCCAAATGGAATAGGTGGGTGGCCACCAATATCCACTCGGATCATTCCCCCCTCTTTAGGAAACAATGATCCCCATTGCGTTAAGTTCCACCATGAGAGGCAAATTCTGCTGAGCTTGGTATTGGATTTGTCCAGGATGTTATGGACCTGCTGGTGGACGTGTTGGATGCGTTCAATAAATTTGGTTTCCTCAGACAGTACATGTGTGTATTTGGTCTATGTAATCACATGAGGTATGGTAATATCAGGCGGCGGTGCGCCGGGGGTCAGATCGAAGGAGTGCTTGTCTTGACAGTGTAGAGGAACCTTTGTGGGTGAGGAGAAAATGTCCTCGTATTCCTTCATGACTTTTTCCATCTATTGCAACTGTGCAGGGGACCCCTATTTCGAGGCTGTGGGCAAAATATTCTTCTTTCCCTGTGAGTGAGTTTTAAGGAAAATACATTTCCTGGTTTGGGAAACAATCTTACTGTGTTGTTTTGGAATAGTCAAGGAAATGACAGGAGGTGGTACTACCTTCGGTATCCTGTACAATTTATTTCCAAAAGTAATAACAATAGAACGAGGCCTAGACTCATACACAACATGTCGCCTCCACAAGTATGGTTGGCCCAATAATACATCAGCTACATCAAGAGGAGAAAAATCACAAAGTACCTCATTCGTGAATGGCTTGATGCTGTACGGAAGGCAGCACTGCTGGCGGACACGAAGATCTCTCCCCGGGTGAAGCCACTCAATGGTATATGGCTGCGGGTGTGCTATGGTCGGTAGGTCGAGCTGCTTCATGACCTCTACTGAAATTAGGTTCTTTTGACTTTCGATATCGACAAGAAATTGCACTGGAGAACCCTTCACCCACATCTGCGAATGGAAGAGGCGATCCCTCTCCTCTAGATCCTCTGGATCATCCCTCTAGATCTTGGTGGTGGCAACAATGGAACTGGGGTCCATATCAATGATATGCTTCCCTTTGTCATCTCCCTTGTATGGTTCTGGCTCAGGATCAAAACATGCATCTAATTTGGGTGCCTTTAGTTCATCCACCAACGGCTGTTTTAACCGACACTTGTTTGTGTTGTGAGTGGGCCTATTATGAATTTCACACCACTCCCCCATGTCCTTCTTTGGATTTTTGGTGGTCTTCTGAGTTGCCCTATGTTACACAAAAAAATTTCACTGTCCCTACCCTGAACATTGGAGGACCATTTCCGTGACTTCTGTGTATTATCATGCCTTACAAAAAGTGTCATTGCATCCCTTCCCATGAGAAGAACATTTCTTCTGTTGACTTTTCCTGGAGCAGGTTCTCAAAAACATATGATTTTGGGACAGCGCTAGCAGGCAGTTATGGCCTCGTTACCATAGAGAAATTAGCACTAGGCATCGCGCCCATTGGCACTCTGTCTTAGTGGACCACCTACGTTGAGCTATTTTTGGAATTTTTTAAAAAATAGAAGCAAAGTTTCCATTCCCAACCATTTCGTGAGCAGAGCCAGCATGGTTTGTTCGACTGAATAAAGTCGAACACCTTCCTTTGGCTTATTTTTTCCTATATTTGAGTAACCTCCCAAAGGATAAGGCCTACCTTCCACCATATGAGGGATCCCAACGTCCTCCTCCTCTCCTACAAATACATCTCTCTCACATAGTTGTAGCTACCTAAAATGGTTGAATAACTGAATAGTCTAAATATAGCTAGTGTGAGATAGAGCAGAGGGAGACCCATTGTCGAGAAAGAGTCTAGGCTTATTACCTCGCCAAGTCCAATTCTCTGAAAAATGCTTGAGATGCATTTTGACTGGACCCACTGAAGGAGGCTGCAACGTCAAGGCTCTTTTGGCTGTAAACTCTTTCTCTCTTATTATTAATACATGAATGATGTTTTCATTCCCGTTTTGTGTTTGATATGTTTAATCTTGTGCAATACATTTAGTTCTCCTTGACCAATTAAATAGTTATGAATGCAAGTATTGTTTCGTATGCTGCTATCGTTCTCTGATCCTTGTGTAGGCACCTGAGTACCACCACTGAAGGACTGGAACGCGTAGCGACAAAGATCAGGATACCATTGCCACATCTACGACAACTGTGTTGGAACAAAGGTAGGACATCTATCCTGACTCAGTTTCATTCATAAACTAGGAATCAATGCATTATCATGTCCTCTTGCTGCTAGACCCACCCTAGGGCTAGAGGGATTGCCTCTATCCATAGAGGGGATTTACCTGCATAACAAGTTGGAGACTCCACTGGGGATCAGTGTGTTGGTCGCGTCTTGTTGTTCGTCTAGCATTTTTCTTGTCGACTCGAATTTTATTGTTTCATCATTTTTTTCCTTTGTTTGACATGTCTGAATATTTTCAACCTTTCTTTTCAGTCCCAGAGTGTCAGCTCTGACATTTTCTCAGTGGTTTTTATTTTTTCCCATAGTTTTCTAGCTCGGTGCTAATTTTATTTGAACAGCCGCGCCGATTGGCACATGTTGCTTTTGTCACAGGTGCGTCAACCCCTGTTTAGCATGGATTACAGCTAAATAGTCGCGTCAAATCCTGTAGGATTGAATTTTGGCCTCTTTTCTGAGTTTTTTTAGTGTTTCTCTGTAATTTTCCCAAATGGGAAAAGCAAAAATATAGCTCATAAAATGAAAGCAGTAACAAGTATTTAACACATGAAATCATGAGACCAATATGGAGTCATAAAATTATGTATTTATAATAGAAAATCAATACAAAATAGTGAGGCATAGATCATATACAATGAGGAAACAAGCCTCCCATAAGCAATCACTCTCAAATATGAGTTGATGTTGTTATGACCTAAATCTACCTCAAGCTGAGGAAGGCAGAATCTAGGGTAACATCAAACCACGCTTAACCTGGTAGCTAGCCCTACCAGATCGGGAGAGGGCTCTCTCCTGGTCAATCTCAGCAAAAAATGATCAATGAGGCTTGAGATGACTTGAATGAAAGCTGATTTTAGGCTAGGTATATATGTAAAAGAGTTTGATTTGATTTTGAGGGTGTTTGTTGGATCAAAGGGAAGGGAAGATTTTGGGTCTAGGAAATGATCAAATCGCAGAGAGCTGAATGGGGCAAGGTAGGTAAATGTTTTGACACTTCAATTTTTAATGAGATGGAGAGCTTAGATAGGTGTCGAGTCAAAGAGGGCAAGAAATATTCAAGTATCCTCTTCAAACAGTTTGAAAACATGGAGAATTAAACAAATCCTAGGTAGAGCACTGCAAATTTTAATGGATTCTACCTTTATCCTTATTTTCTTAACTTAAGAAGAAATCAGAGGGAGAATGATACACATAAAAACATCATTGGACTTAAATTTGCAGAGAGAAACACATTATCAAAGCAAAGTACCACAAGAATCCCATAGAGTGCTGCAAACCCTGGTCTATTCCTTTGCCAAAATGCAGAGATGATGTACAATGATGCTCAAGGCAATACCAAATGTCCAACCTCTGCTAATGACTGAAAAATTACAAGATATAAGCAACCAAAAACTCATCCCATCCTCTAGGGGTCGAGCTCACAATTTTAGGAGTTGTTTCAACAAGATATAAACTGAGAACTGGAAAATAGGCAGTGGAACAGCTTGCCTCTATAAGATAGGAAACTGATTCATTCAGTTGCAATTCACCTTTTGATGGATGAATCTACCTCCATGAGTAAAAATTTAACAAAATTACATCAAGATCAATCAATGAACAAAAACTAGGCAAAAAATAAAGTTACTGAGTCCAAAATGAGCAAAAATCCCCAATGTGTCGCGCCAGTTTGAAGCCGATTTTGAAGGCCTTCATGATGTCCAAATTTGCTCCAAGTGGGATTTTTGGAAAGGTATGCCTGTATAATTTACAACAAAAATGGAATTTCTAAATTTGGTCTCCATTTTCCCCTCCAAAAATGAGTTCTCCCAACACTGCTTCCCGTGTGTCCAAAAAGGGGCAGAAAGGTCATTTTTAAGGTGTTTTTGACCCTTATAGAGGCCCAAAACCTGTCAAAATATCTTGGCCATGGGTAGGACTGCATAAATTTTCATGAAAATTCCAAAAATATAAAGTTTTACCCTATAGGAGCTGCCAATTATAAGTGCGCGACGCGTAGAGCTGAAAAATCTGTGTTTAGGCCAAAAAAAACAAAATTTGCAAAATGTGTCCCAAATTTCTTGAAATTTGGGCTGAATGTCCTCCATTATGTACTATGCTGGGCCAAAGAAGCCTCGGCCAAGATTTGAATTCTATCATTCCTTTTCACGCCTCCTCGATGCCTTCTTCATCTCTGTCATAAGAGGAATCTATCTTCATGTTTGCCAAAGTCTATATTGTCTTAGAGGAGTATGAGGAGTTTTATGTGTCTTTGGTTTGCTGCCAAGTGTAGGAAAGTGTGTGAGGGACTATGAAGGGATAGGGTAAGGGGTGTGTTAGGAATATTTTCATTTGAAATTTGGGCAATTAAAGGGTTTTAGGGTCAGTCTCTATGCTTTTGGGATAGCATTTGGGATTTGGGAATCTTGTAGCTAGGGTTTGGGATAATGGGAATTAGGATAGGAGTAGATGAATTTATGAATATGGGGGATAGGGAAATGGTTTGATGATAGAAAAACAGTGAATAAATAAAGGATGTGGGAGTGATGGCACAAAAAACTAATTTGCAAACCCTAAACGATCATTTCTTAAGCAAGGAAGTAGGATTTAAAATTTTTCAATTAAATCCTCATACACATCATAAAACACACGTTCATGGAATTTGCAGATATGTTTGACTTACTTGGATCAGAAGGAACTGAGCACATTTGAAATTTTGAAGAAAACCGTGGTGAAAAGAGCCTATAGCTCTATGCGCCGCGCCACAACCCAATGCGTCGCGCCACAAACCCAACGCGTCGCGCCATAAACCCAACGCGTCGCGCCCTTTTGCAAGAGACTTTAGGAGACCTTCACGGTGTCCAAATTCAGTGCAGGATAGCTCGTTGGAAATATTATTGAGTCTACTTTCCAACCCAACTGTAATTTTTCAATTTGGAGTTCATTTTCCCTGTCAAAAATCAAATCTCCCAAGACTGGTGAAAATGTGCAAAATGAGGCTGCCTCAAGGTAGAGTGCTGTTGCAGTCAACTTTTGAAGGTCTTCCTCAACTCCAAATTGAGCTCATGATAGCTCATTGGAAATATATTTTTGTCTAGTTATCATTTGACTCATCCAGCAAGTCATTTGGCCAACCATGCTAGGAGAAAACGTTATTTTACCAAGGTCACTTCAGAGGTGCATCAATTCTCCTGAGGCAACTGTATTTTTGACATTTCTCTAAAACCATGACACCTATGTAAAAAGTGAAGGAGGTTTTTCTTCCTTGGCCTATTGTGGACAAAAAAATCTCTTGTTTTTCCCAAATGCATATTTTATTTCTCATAAACATCATTGGAGTAAAACCTATCTCGATGTGTGGATCAAGGGATTTGTCGAAATGAAGTGAAATGAAGGGGATAAGGGGCTTCTAAATTCTTGGGAAAATTTTTGGAAGTAGGGAGGGATGTTAGGAAGTAGGGGAAAATGGAATTTAAAATATTGAGTGAGGGGAAGGGGTCCAAAAGGGAAAAACGTCAACCTAGCCTAGAAAATTGCCAAATTGTAGCAAGAAACTAGGGTTTGTGCGAAAATGAGGAATTTGAGGGATATCCATGATGGGAAGTGTTTAATAAGGTACATTATGGATAGAGGAAGGTGTGTGAACATTAGGATACAATTTTTTCTAATGATTTGACCATCCAAGAGAAATTACCTTCAAGACCCTAGGAGAGGGAAATGAACCTTACCTAGGCACAACTGAAGCATGAACAAGATGTAAAATGACCCAGTGGAACTTAACATGATGATGAAAACCCTCTGAATGATGGTACACTCAGCTGAATGGTGACATGGACTGAAATTTGGAAAACTTTGAAAGGAGTGAAAACAAACCCTAGACCTAATACCTAGTGACCAAATTTTACTTGAAGACTCACTGAAATGACAAAATTTGACCTTGACACCTTAAAATCACTTTTTAAGAGCATGTTTGATCACTGGAGGAAGGCTACAAAGACTGACACTAACATGGGCTCCAATGGGGATGGTAGCTCCTTGGAGGTGCCAAGAACGACAGATATTTGGGAGAGCAAACAAGTGCCTTCATCCATTGGGTAATGGAGTCAAAAACTCAAGCTGAAATGCATGAATGAAAACGAACGAATTGATGACACAAACTGACTCTCACTCAACTAAAAACTAACTCAATACTTAAACACAACCGAAAAACTGGAAATTATGCTCAAAGTAGAGCTTATTCATCAAAAACTACTCTAACAGTTTCATTCAGCACCTGCTCAAGTGAAATGAAACAACCAATGCAACCAAGTAAGTATTCTAGCTGCTGTTTGAATTCTCCACAAGTGCTTATTTATGAACTACAAGAGAGCACTATTGAAAGGCAACTCCCATGAAAACTTGTGAACAGTTCCGTTGAATACTATGGATTCTCTATCTGCCTCCAAAAACACTGCATAAGGATCTTGAAGTTCATGCACACTAGGACTTAGCTCATCCAATGGATTACTTCTCTTCTTCTCATACCATGAATGCAAACTTTGTTTTGAGCTTTGTGACGAGACTCCTGCTAAAAATGACAAAGAGACCGGCTGCCGGATCAAGTTTATATCAGCACACGTTTCAAGCTTACCTATAGTCAATGGAGAAGAACTTTGATTGCAGACATCATTCAACACATCAGCTATTGGATCATGAAAAACTTGAAAATACTGCTGCAACCCATTTTCTATTGTTTCTGATGAGATTACATGATTTTCTACAAGCAGCTCGTTTGAAGATTTACTATGCAATTTACCCTTCAAAAACTGAAATGATTCAAAACAAAATGGTACAGAATCATCTTGTATCATTTGATCATATGTGCCAGCTTCCATATCTTCATCTACAACTTGAAAATCAATGGCATTCAGGGGCTTCAAATCTAGATATGAGAAGTCTTGAACAAGGTTTTCATTGCCCTCAAGATAGTCCAGATCAAGAGTTGTCGACAGTTGATTTCGGATTGCATGAATGTTGTCTATGATGAACTGAAACAAATCAAAACAAAAAGGCAAAGATCCTTCACTTACTTCAAAATTTGCTGCACTTTCCTCATCATTTTCATAGCTAATATGCATCGGTTGATCACTGTACTCGAGCTGTTGAAAGTGAACTTCCTCCTTCCACAAACTAGCTGTTGATTTGTCTGCAAGATTAGCTTCTGTTTGGAGAACATAATCATCATCATACTGATCAAACTGAGGAAAATCATCAGTATAAAACACATCATCAAGCATACATGTCAAATCAACAGATCTATGTTTTTACCTCTAGAGATGTCAATTTCTTCGAATCTATGTTTTTCATCTCTTCTTCCTTCAAATTTGCCCTTCGGATCAGAAAATGAGCTTCTACATCTACTGCATTGTTCTGCATCTCTTCAAGTGTTGCAAGATTCCTTTCTCTCAGCTGAAACTCCATTTCCGGATCAAAGGCACCCGGGTAGTGTAAGAGAGCAGATCCAAGAGGAGGTCTTATATTAACTGGCATCGAATAATAAACTTAATTAAATCTGGCAGAAAATTGTTGTACTGTCTCCCCTCACAGTCTTTTCAGCTGGTTATACTCTTCTATAATCAAGAAAGGGTTCTGTTTGATCACCCACCTGTCGAGGAAAACATTGACGAACTGCTGGAAATCTTAGATGCTCGCATCAGGAAAGGTTTTGAACCAACTCTTGACTTTTCCTTGCAAATAAAGAGAAAAAAGCCTAATACTGACATCCTCTTCATCAAATTCAAAAAGGTCAAGAAAAGATTCAAAATTCAGATCATGTCTCTCAGCAGTGATGTTGTCGTGTTCACCATCAAATCTTGGTAGATATAGGTCATGATTTTTAGGGAAAGCATGGGATATATGAGGTAAAATCAGAGGCTTCTATTGATATGGAATTTTACAAGGTATATGGGTATGTAAAAATGCTGCAGAATCAGTCTTGGTCTCTTGAGGTTCATCAGTTTGAAGATGTTCATCACAAGATTCGGAAGAAAGGTCTTGATCAAGCTCAAAAGCATGCAAATCTTTGGTATCCACGATCTTCAAAGGGAAGGAATCAAATCCAGGCTGAGGATATTTTATCAAATACAATATACTTTGCAAAGCCTTCTTGACATTCTCGGGAAAAGAGAAGAAATAATTTATGACAAAGAACAAAATGTCTTGGATGAAATTCCAACTTGAATACTTGATCTTTCCATATTGTCCTTTCATGTTTCTGCTGGTCAGGTTCATCCTCCAGTGGAGTCCTTGGATCTGATCTCAAAACTGATTTAGAGTCGCCAGGTGAATGATTTCAGCCTTCCGATGTCTTATCATTGTCCACCATCAACAATTAGATCTGAACTTGATTACATTTTACTGAGGAAACAAGATGTTCAGTTCATAAACTAGACCGGAGATTGACTGAAGTAGCATTCATCTACTTTCGCTAATGCAAAGAAAGAGCATTTCGAAGGCTACCTGGCTAACTTCAGGCTCCGTCTGTAGTTTATAAAGCAAACAAAAAAAATTTATTCCCTCATAGAGTCACCACTCTGTTATGACCTAAATCTACCTCAGGCTGAGGAAGGCAGAATCTAAGGTAACATCAAACCACGCTTAACCTGGTAGCTAGCCCTACCAAATCGGGAGGGGGCTCTCTCCTGTTCAATCTCAGCAAAAAATGATCAGTGAGGCTTGAGATGACTTGAATGAAGGCTGATTTTAGGCTAGGTATATATCTAAAAGAGTTTGATTTGATTTTGAGGGTGTTTGTTGGAACAAAAGGAAGGGCAGATTTTGGGTCCAGGGAATGATCAGTTTCGCAAAGAGCTGAATGGGGCAAGGTAGGTAAATGTTTTGACACTTCAATTTTTAATGACATGGAGAGCTTAGACAGGTGTGGAATCAAAGAAGGCAAGAAATCTTCAAGGATCCTCTTCAAACAGTTTGAAAACATGGAAAATTAAACAAATCCTAGGTAGAGCACTGCAAATTTTAATGGATTCTACCTTTATCCTTATTTGCTTAACTTAAGAAGAAATCAGAGGGAGAATGATACACATAAAAACATTAGTGGAATTACATTTTTAGAGAGAAACAAATTATCAAAGAAAAGTACCACAAGAATCCCATAGAGTGTTGCAAACCCTGGTCTATTCCTTTGCCAAAATGCAGAGATGATGTACAATGATGCTCAAGGCAATCCCAAATGTCCAACCTCTACTAATGACTGAAAAATTACAAGATATAAGCAACCAAAAAATCATCCCAGCCTCTAGGGGTCGAGCTCACAAGTTTAGGAGCTGTTTCAACAAGATCTAAACTGAGAACTGGAAAATAGGCAGTGGAACAACTTGCCTCTATAAGATAGGAAGCTGATTCATTCAGTTGCAATTCACCTTTTGATGGATGAATCTACCTCCATGAGTAAAAATTTAACAAAATTACATCAATATCCATCAAATTACATCCAATTACATCATGAGTTTAACATTTGGAATTAAGAAAGTCAAAATGTCAAAAACTAGGCAAAAAACAGAGTTACTGAGTCCAAAATGAGCAAAAATCCCCAATGCGCCGAGCCTGATTTCTCTATGCGTCGTGCCAGTTTGACGCTGATTTTGAAGGCCTTCACGATGTGAACATTTGCTGCAAGTGGGCATGTTGGAAATTTTTTGCTGTCTACTTTCCAGCACAAGTGGAATTTCTAAATTGGGTCTCCATTTGCCCCTCCAAAAATGAGTTCTCCCAACACTGCTTCCTGTGTGTCCAAAAAGGGGCAGAAAGGTCATTTTTAAGGTGTTTTTGACCCTTCTAGAGGCCCAAAACCTATCAAAATCTCTTGGCCATGGATAGGCATGCACAAATTTTCATGAAAAATAAAAAAATATAAAGTTTTACCCCATAGGAGCTCCCAATTATAAGCGCGCGCCACGTGGTGCGACGCATAGAGCTGAAAAATCTGTGTTTAGGCCAAAAAAAAACAAAATTTGCAAAATGCGTCCAAAATTTCTTGAAATTTGGGCTGAATTTCCTCCATTATGTACTATTTTGGGCCAATGAAGCCTCAGCCAATATTTAAAGTCTATCATGCCTTTTCACGCCTCCTCGATGCCTTCTTCATCTCTGTCATAAGAGGAATATGTCTTCATGTTTGCCAAAGTCTATATTGTCTTAGATGAGTATGAGGAGTTTTATGTGTCTTTGGTTTGCTGCCAAGTGTAGGAAAGTGTGTGAGGGACTATGAAGGGAGAGGGTAAGGGGTGTGTTAGGAATATTGTCATTTGAAATTTGGGGAATTAAAGGGTTTTAGGGACAGTCTCTAGGCTTTTGGGATAGCATTTGGGATTTGGGAATCTTGTAGCTAGGGTTTGGGATAATGGGAATTAGGATAGGAGTAGATGAATTTAGGGATATGGGGGATAGGGAAATGGGTTGATGATAGAAAAATAGTGAATAAATAAAGGATGTGGGAGTGATGGCACAAAAAACTAATTTGCAAATCCTAAACGATCATTTCTTAAGCAAGGAAGTAGGGTTTTAAAATTTTCAATTAAATCCTCATACACATCATAAAACACACATTCATGGAATTTGAAGATATTTTTGACTTACTTGGATCAGAAGGAAATGAGCACATTTGAAATTTTGAAGAAAACCGTGGTGAAAAGAGCTTACAGCTCTATGCGCCGCGCCACAACCCAACGCGTCGCGCCACAAACCCAATGCGTCGCGCCATAAACCCAACGCGTCGTGCCCTTTTGAAGGAGACTTTTGGAGACCTTCCTAGTTTCCAAATTGGTCGTAGGATAGCCCGTTTGAAATCTTATTGAGTATACTTTCCAACCCAACTAGAATTTTTCAATTTGGAGTTCATTTTCCCTGTCAAAAATCAAATCTCCCAAGACTGGTGAAATTGTGCAAAATGAGGCTGCCTCAAGGCAGAGTGCTGTTGCAGTTAACTTTTGAAGGTCTTCCTCAACTCCAAATTGAGCTCATGATAGCTCATTGGAAAGATATTTGCGTCTAGTTATCATTTGACTCATCAAGCAGGTCATTTGGCCAACCATGCTAGGAGAAAAAATTATTTTCCCAAGGTCACTTCAGAGGTGCATCAATTCTCCTGAGGCAACTGTATTTTTGACATTTCTCTAAAACCATGACACCTGTGTAAAAAGTGAAGGAGGTTTTTCTTCCTTGGCCTATTTTGGACAAAAAATCTCTCGATTTTCCCAAATTCATATTTTATTTCTCATAAACATCATTGGAGTAAAACCTATCCCAATGTGTGGATCAAGGGATTTGTCAAAATGAAGTGAAATGAAGGGGATAAGGGGCTTCTAAATTCTTGGGAAAATTTTTGGAAGTAGGGAGGGATGTTAGGAAGTATGGGAAAGTTGAATTTCAAATATTGAGTGAGGGGAAGGGGTCCAAAAGGGAAAAACACAGGCCTAGCCTAGAAAATTGCCAAATTGTAGCAAGAAACTAGGGTTTGTGTGAAAATGAGGAATTTGAGGGATATCCGTGATGGGAAGTGTTTAATAAGGTACATTATGGATAGAGGAAGGTGTATGAACATCAGGATACAATTTTTGCTGATGATTTGACCATCCAAGAGAAATTACCTTCAAAACCCTAGGAGAGGGAAATGAACCTTACCTAGGCACAACTGAAGCATGAACAAGGTGTAAAATGACCCAGTGGAACTTAACATGATGATGAAAACCCTCTGAATGATGGTACACTCAGCTGAATGGTGACATGGACTGACATTTGGACAACTTTTAAAGGAGTGAAAACAAACCCTAGACCTAATACCTAGTGACCAAATTTTACTTGAAGACTCACTAAAATGACAAAATTTTACCTTGATACATTAAAATAACTTTGTAAGAGCATGTTTGATCACTGGAGGAAGGCTGCAAAGACTGACACTAACAGATGTCACAAAACAAAATGCCAGAGAGAAACTACAGCACAGTCATATTGGGTATAACTACAGCTGGAGATGATACAATAATGTAAAAGTACTGATATAGGCCCCAATATAATCTAAACATATAGATCCGGGCACTAGATCAGCTTTCCAAGACAACCCAAGAGGGTTTCCGGAAAATACACACAATGTGCTAATGTAAGCTGTAGCCTTAGGGCTGAAGATATGTTGCAACAACTAAAATGAGAAGATATAGCTGAAGTTGATGTAGATAACTATAGATCTTATCCAATAGATCCTCCGGATGAAAGAATGGCTCCTCCAGTGAAGAAATCTCCTCTCAAAACAACCACATCAACTACCCCTACAACTCCTCCCTAAAATAATGCAGATCTGGGCTGAAACTGTATTGTAGGGGATAAATTCTCCTTAGCATGCTACTAAATGTGTCAATAAAGCTCAAGGGGCTTATTTACAGGCTTTCCAATGGATGGAAACCTTCCTCCACTGCAAAACTAGCTCTGAAGACACCCGATCTAATTCTCCACTGTTGCACCCTGCAACACAGCACAATACAGTCCTGCAGAAACTGTGCTGATGAAGGAATTTGTAGCTTGTTTTGAAACCTAAATGTGGAAATGAAATGAAATGCTCTTCCAAGAGGCCTCTCAAGGAAAGAGGTGGGATTCCCACTCGGGAACACCCGGTGCTAAACATCACAACAATCTCAACTAAAAAGCTGAAGAATGCAAGAAGTCTAAATAGACCACATATAAATAATAATCCAAAAACATGACCCCATATGGCTGCCATCCTCTTCCTTATATAGATTATGAGCTTCCTGGCCTTTGGCCCCACTCAATTAGGTAATTTCCTCCATGCAATCCATCTCCCTCCAAAATTGTGTTATTCCTCATTTAATGTCCACTCCTCCATAACAGCACTGTTGACTTGGTCAAAGTTGATCCGTTCAACATGATCCAATCCCTATTCATACTCAAAGGTGCTTTATTAAGTTGCTTAGAGGGTATCCTTTCACACTTGAAGTTTTTTTAATGTTGCTAAGGAGATCTATGGGCCTCCCCACCCATTTATTCACCTACCTAGTGACAAAATGATCTATAATATTCCATTTAGCTAAAAGCTAAATTTTAGGAATATTACAGTTCTCCCCTCCAAAATGTTGCTTATCCTCAAGCAACTGTAAAGGTGGATCAAAATTCCTCCCCTCCTCCTCTTGTGGCCTCCTCATCAATAGTCCCCACCATTGATCAAAATAATCTGCAATAAATCTTCACCCTAATGGTTCCTCCCAAGTATGCAAAACCAAATGGCTTACATCATGAGAAAGTGGAAGGTGTAAGTGGAAACCTTCTTGTTGTCCAATGGCCTCCTCAAGGTAGGAGTGATGAAAAACATAGGGGATCTCATTTCCAATGAGAGACTCCCATACCCATGCTATCATCCGAATGAAATGAGACATTCTAGGTAGCTCATCAAAGAAATCCTCAACCCTCGGTTCATGCAATGTATTGGGGCTGTATGGAGAGATTAGATTTTCTCACCCATGTTGTTTCTCTCCCCATTTATGATATGTATGGGGTTGTTTCTGATCTTGGGCTGAAATATTATGGTCTCCAATAATGTCCCAAATTACCCCACCAATCAAAACATCCATGAAGTGCCTCTCCCAAGAACTCAAGTTCTCCAAATGGCTCCTCCCACCCGAAGACAAGAGATGTAGTGTGGAAATCATGGTTTTCCCATTGTTTCTCCTGAAACATGTAACATATGAATTATGGAGAATCATACTCCCAATGGGCACCTCCAACTCTTGTGCCATCCTCCCAACAAAGCTCCCCATAAGAACAAGAACATCATCAATATATGGAAGAAAAAACAAGCTGCCATATGACAACTGGGAGGTGGATCACAGTCCCACTTGTCGAGCTAGTGCAGTGCATCCCCTACTTGCCTAAGAACAAATTATAACAAGTGTCTTTTCAACCACTTGTTTGCTGCCACAATCATCCGACAAGATGAGATCATAGAAGTAAAGTTTGGTGCCAATGGTGCACACCAACAATCATGTGGCCTCTCCCACAAACTGCCAATAGAATGGCCAACATCAGTGGTGAAAATGGCCTCAAATACATCACAATACAATATACAAGAAGGAATGATCCTCCTTGGTACAATATGTTGCTTACAAAAAGTAAAAGAGTGAAAATAATAATGCATAAATGTACATCCTCTACTATGTACCTTGGTCATTGAGATGAAATAGCTCAACTGAGAGTTCTCCCTCACTCTCAATGAGTAGGGAAGTGGTTGTGACAACCTCTCCATCATCATCCGGGCTATGAATCTCTCCATGTGCTGATATACATCCTACTGGATGCCCTCCCAAGTGAACTCCTCCATCAAGGAATTATATGCATCAAAGTGCATGGAAAGGAAGTCCACATGTGCTGCATGTAATAGCTTCTCCTTGAGCCCAGAAGCTCTAGTCAAGAAGACTCTACCATAAGAATAGATGAACCCATCATCCACCATGCATCTATCATCTCCCTCTATGTCATCAAGAATCATGCAAGCACCAGGATCCTTGGAGTACTCTACCAAAAGTTGATACCTCCAATATGGATCAATCCTCCTAAGAGACAATGCTGAAGATCTGAAATGTGAAGCTCTCCATACGCTGTTGTCTTTTCCTTTGACATCCCTCATGCCAAAGTCATCCTCCAAAGTGCTGCCATGCCCATCATGCAGCTGCTCATGCTCAAGTAGAAGTGGTGACCTTTGGAAGTTGGCCTCCCATGAGAAGCTACCATCCAAAAAGAACCTCTTGATCTTGCCCAATGTAAGCATGAGTGGCCACCATCTATTCCAATATATGGAGGATTCCTTCCTCAAGGGAAGTACCCTCTATTTCTCCAAATCCATGGAGAGGCTTCCTTGCACCCTGGTGGTTTTATCCTCAATCATTGCAACAACTTCTGTTAGTGCATAATATGTAGTGAGAGTGGGTAATGCTGACAATGGGAGGTTACCTCCCTCCTCCTTGAGTCTACCCAAGACTCGGAGCGCTATTTCAAGTCCTCCCAAGGTCCTCACCCCTCTAGAATCAATGAGTGGTGCAACCAATTGTGAAGCATCTCTCATCATCTCCTGATCTGGTGGTCTCCCAGATGGAATGCCTCCATGTAATGAGACATCTGTTAGCCATCAGTATTTTTTACATGTTAGTGATGACTATATCCATAGCTGAGTTTTCTAGAAGCTGAATTCCATATGTCAATCTGTCATCTAGAAAACCCTCATAAAACTTTTTTTCGCCCTTTTACTTTTCATTCCGCCCTTGTCAAGATTAAAATCCATTATCACTATTTTTTCTAGCTTCAGCCCTCCTGGTCTGCCCATCAGCTCCAAAAGGAAAAATCCAAATCTGTTTCAAAAGTATCCCCTATGTTAGGAAGTGGCGCTTTAAGGCATTTCACCCTTGGCAACCATCAAAAGGCCAAAAAAACCTTCATCTGCTACAAACCAATCATGACCAACCGCCTACTCTGCAAATCAAGTTGATCACAGCTCTAAGTCGTGCCACTTATATCCCTAGGTCTCAGCACTGCATAAACCATAGCCTCAAGCTGATTATTAGGTGTTTTACAGTGTTTTATGGATTCTACAAAGACAGGAAATATAACTTCATCTCAGGAGTGAATGCTTGAATCTACAGTTAGAAGAACAGTTGCTTCTAAATGTAACATGAGCCTAAGATATATTTGCAAAACAGAGAGTCACTCATCAAGACCTTGCAGTTTTCCTTCTAGCATGAAAATCACAGTAAGAGAAAGACACCACTGTCACAGCAAACTGGTAAATTTTCATGGCCCAGAACCTCCTTCATTTACAAGCAGAGGGTTAGGGCGCCTCCTTCATCTACAAGCAGAGGGCGCTGGCCAGTATTGACTTTAAGGATTGCAAAAGTCCAGGTTTGCTTTTTACTGAACAGTGAAACATAGACTCTAGGTTTTCTGAGTGTAAGTGATAATCACAGCAGGGATAGAATCTGAAGTATTCAAGTTCAAAGGAAAACAGAGTTTGGTCTTGTAAAGGAAGTCATGAGAAGTTTGCAAATCATGTGAATTAATGAAACTTTAGAGAGGCATATCATTAGTAAAAACAATTCCAATCATAAGCAGCCTGCTTTTCCACAAGACCAAATTGAAGATGTGCTGACAAAACATGTCATTACACAGGTAGAAGAAAAGGTGTTTGTTTTTCAAAGGGTGCTGACCTCCATAGTCACAGGGATTATCTTTCAAATAATTTTTCATAAGTTGACCAAAGAAAATGATGACATTTTAGTTACCCTCAGAGCAGTACAGTGAGACAGTGACACCTTGACTAGGGTTTTCCTGAAGTACAGTAGTGATTGCAAGCAAAGGTGCCAGTATTGATGTTTTTCAAGTTGTTTGCTTACCATCACATCCAAGAAAAATCTTTTTCAGGCAGGTTTATCAAACAATTTTCTGATACTTTGCCAAGAGAAAGGCCTCCTTCATTCATGAGAAGATGGCCAAGGCATTGACTATTTTTAAAGACTGATTGGTCTAAGATGCAGTGGAAAGAGACAAAGGAGGAAAGCAGAAGTCTTTACACAGGTAAAGGATGGTGTTTATGTTTCAAAATGTATTGGTTTTCCTACTCATAGGGAAATGTCTTTCAAACTATACATCATGGTGGATAGGAGACAATTTGGATATGTAGGCCATTGATACAAAAAGGGGCAGTTTCCTTAAGGGAAAGGGTCAAACAACACCCCACTGTCACATGCCAAGAAGTCTAAAGGAGCGCCTTTCAAGTAAAGAGAGAAATATGGTATGAAGGGATGCAACCAAAATATGGCACTTACAATCAAAGAAGGAACTTATGGATCACCTGGAAGCAGAAACTATCACCATGTATAAGAGAAAGCTTTTGTCAAAACCTGCTCATCAAATAACCTTCAGCAGATTAAGACAGAGGTTCTGGAAATAAGTTTCATTAGCTCTGGAGCAGCACTCAAAACCCATGAAGCGCTTCACTATTACAATCCAAGTAAAAAATAATTGTAAAGGGAGTCCCTTTTTTTTTAGTAGACAGAGGATGATTGAACTTAAAGTCAATACAATTGTAGTTTTGCATCTACAGTCAAAAGACACCTACAGGAGTCTGTCAAACCAAGCTTAAAAGGAGGAGGCATTTCTTCAAAGCAAGGAACAGTCAGGACATTTTATCACAAGTCATCATCTGGGCTTTGAAGACTTTGGAAAGCATGAAAAGAAATCAGCTGCAATGTGGGCACCTGCAAAAGAGAAAAGGTTGAAAAAGCTGTTAAAGACCGAGGCTGTCAAAACAAGTTGACAATGAAAAACCTACCCTTTCGGAAACAAAGCAGTTTTCAGGTATTTTCCTGACAGTGTTAAATTGGGTTATATAATAAATATCACCAGCAATTTTTAACACAGTGGCAGAGATGATATGAAGGTTATGGAGTTATTTTTCAAAGTTTGAAGTTCGGTGTTAAAATGTCACCCAAGGAACAAAACTGGAAATCACCTTTCGAACACCTGTGCATAAGTAAAACAGAGTTCTGGCTTTTTAAGCCATTTTTGTTTTTATAAAGAGGTTGGTCCATGATTGACACGGTCCAAAAGTATAGAAAGTCTCCAACGCAGGTATTGAATGCACCGAGGTTATTGGTGAAAAGGATCAAAAGGGCTGTAAACACCTTGCAAAAGCCAACCAAACAATTTCATTTTGCATTTAAAAACAGAAGTGACCGTTGCAGAATTTGAAACGACATAAGAGCAAAGTCGAGGGTGTATTTGCATTTTCAAAATCACAAGTGAGTTTCCTCCAATGTTCTCAACACCACAACAAAGAAGGCCGGAACGATTTTTAGCATTCTGCACACAGTTTCAAGTTTGAACGACCGCGCGACGTACCTGGAAAACCGCGCGACGCACCTGGCGAAAGGTTTGAACGGGCGGTCAGTGTATGCACGACGCGCCTGTACAATCGCGCGACGCGCCTGTACACAGCGCCCGACCCCGACCCGACAGGCCACCCGAGCGGTTGTTTGCACGCCGTTCTTTCCCTGCAGAGTGCCGCGCAGGCTTGAAGGACCTCCGGTGCTTCTCCAACTCTCCCCAAGGGTTTTTTTTCATCAAAATTGAAGGTATTCTTATATATTTTCCCCTCGGTTTCAAAAAATTTGCTAAGTGACAGGAAGGTTTAAAAGGCCTGTTTCAAGCTGTGGTGTGAGAGTAAGGGTTGGGACAAATTGTTGAGTTTGACCATATTTACATATCGACATATATTTCAAGAAACTGCCTAGCAAGGTCAAGGTCAAATCTGAAGAGTAGCTTATCCCCGTTTATCTTGCCACATCATCATATCTGTCAAATGGTTTTGCTGTGAAAATGCCCATAGTTCGAAGCTGTGTTTGAATGACAAATTCACTGTTAGAAGTGCCTATGGGAAATAAATTGTGATTAAGTTAAAAACCTTGTGTGTTCATCTTGTGTTTAACCAAGGACAAGGGTGTGTCATTTCTTTAAAGCACCATAGGGCAAAGTTACCCTACTCAACCACCGAAAGACAGTGTTCACTGGATACTCTGTGACTGTTTTTCTGTTCTTCAAAAGATCATTGTCAAGTGGATTTTCAGAGGGCATAAAGACATTCTTCCAAGGCTGACTGGTATTCTATATTGAAAGAGGCCTTGATTATTTTGAAAAGAAGAAACTCTTATAGCATTTGCTCAAGCTTTGGAGCTTTTAAACCCTGTTACCTCTGCTTTAAATGTGAATTTGACTGTATGCTCACACCGGGGTTAACTTTATGAGCATGTTTTTGTTTAATGAAGTGACATACATAGAGAACAGTGAAGTTTAGTAGGAGAAAAGTTTCTTGATCAGGCAGAAATTTATAGGTTGAAGCTACAGGGGAAGGTTTCTCACACTTCTCACAAAGGGACAGTATTCACTATGTTTGCCACTTGTTTGCCTTTTGATTTTCCAGCTCGTATTGATGAATGGATGTGCTTATAGAGTAAAAGTCTTTTTCTGCCAAAGCCAGAGGGTTACATTTATAAAGAGCCATTGATTGTTTTGAAAGGAGAAAATTCACATAGCTTCTGCCTAAAGAACTCTTGAAGTCTTTCAAACTTTGTCATCTTTGCTCAGGGCCGTGACAGTGACTGTATACCTACACTGAAGTTTGATTGCATATCCATAAGTCTGTTGATTTATTTGCACTCCAAGAAGAGCAGGTTGTGAATGATTGAAATTCTACCTTGAGGCAGAGATACATATGTATTGATTGACATCTAAAATTTCACAGAACAGGGTGATTTTAGCACTTCTCACAGCAAACTCCTCCTAGCAGTCTGCCCTTCTTTTCACTGTATTATTTCTTACTGAGAAGTTGTTGACTGAGATATTTTCAAGGTGGAAGGCCACTTTCTGAAGAACAGGGTTTTAATGATTGAATTTTATCTTGGAAACACAGATATAGATGTGTTGATTGATCTTTTGAAAATTCACAAGAAAAAGAGATTTCTTAATACTGTACACAGGAAATTTACCCAGCAGTCTGTCTCTTTTTTTACTATATGGTACCCTATTGAGAAATCTAACTGGCTGAGGTACATTCAAGGTAGAAGGCTACTTTTTAAGAGAGCAGAGGTTGTGTATTACAAAGAAACTTGTTGCAAACCATCCAAATCACATTGTTTCTCTGTCAAAGCAATAAATTGACATAGTTTGACTCCAAGCAGGGTAGTTTACACACAGTGAGGCAGTTTGTTTTCTTCCAAAGCATATTTAGGTCAAAACGCCTCCAAGGCAAGACAGCAGGAGCGGTCCGCATAAAAGATATGAGCCAATCTCTACAGAAGAGGTTAATGCTCATCCATATGTCCTTTTCAACTTCCATGAAGTAGGTTGCCTAGAGTTTTTCCAGAAAATACAAGAAGTCAAAAGTTTTTCGCCATTAACACACTTGTGCGCTCTGAGATTCAAAGAAAAACATTTCCAAGTGGCAGGTCTTGATTTCAAGATTTCTCCAAGGTATGTGTCCAAGGCCACCAAGATTTCGTATCATGGCAAAAAATGGTTTAAATAGGCTCATCTTGACTTAGAAGATTACAAACCTTTCATCAAGCCTGAGCATAGAGAGGCTTTCACTGCTATTTTCCCTTTTTCATATCTCCTTGACAGTTATGCTCCTCTTATGAAAGTCATAATGAAATATTTCACTTGTGAAGGGAGGTTTGATCGAATTTATGCCTACCATGTCCGATTATTGATGCATTTTACTAGAAGCAGGCAACTAAACCTCCCTTAATTTTTGTTCAAGAGCATAGAGAAGATGGCATCTACTGTCCAGAAGAAGGCCCCACCTCTGCAAATCCCTTCCCTTTTCCATCATTCTTTGATCAAGATTATCTTCCTACACCAGCTAGAGAAGAAAGAGGTTCCATGGGATCTATTCATCAGCCATCCAGATTTTTCTACTGTTCCTCCTGCCCATGTTTCTCCCACTCAGCCTGTCCATCGCCCGGTACCTTTGTCCAGTAGGCCTACTCCTAGAAGGCTCAGGATGTCTACAGGACAGCCAAGTGAACAGGAAGACAGAGAGGGGAGTGAACAGCAGCAAGAGGAAAGGGATGAAGAACAACAGTTAGATGATGAGGAACAACAGTTAGATGATGAGGAACAACAGCAAATAGAAGGTGAAGGACAGCAGGTCCAAGGTGAAGAACATCAGTTTGATATGGAAGGACAGGAACAGAAGCTTGGGCAGGAAATTGAGACACATCTTGAGCCACAAATTGAGCAGGAAATCCAAGCACAACATCAGTTGGATTTTGGCGAAGAAGGGCATCAGTTTGAAGCACCAAATGAACAAGGCATTGATGAAGAACAGCAAGCTAATGTTGGCAAACAGGGGCAGCCAAGTGAACAGCAAGATGAAAACATCCAGCAGCCTCAAAAAGAGCAGCAAGTTCAGGAAGATGTCAAAGGTAAATCAGTTGTTTCTCCTCCTCCCAAAAGAACAAAACTCAGCACAGCAAGGAAAAGAGGGTCTAAGGCTGCCACTCTGACAGTGACAAAGGTTGTTCCTAGCAAGAAGAAATCACCTAAAAGGACACCTTCTAGCATGCCAAGGAGGAAAAGCGCAAGATTGGCTTTCAAAGGTAAAAGAAAAGTTGGAGAAAGTACAAAGCATGGAGATGCATTAGCTGTCATCCCTATCCAAAGCGATGACAGTGATAATGAGGCCCGCCTTCTTGAAAATCTCCTAATCCATAAGGAGGGGAAAATTGAGGCATTAGAGGAGGATCTTCAAAGGGCAAGGAACTTCAACCACTTCTTAGAGATCCAAAACAAACAGATGAATGTTCACACAGCTGTCCATGAAGCACGAGCTATCAAATATAAGAATGAGGCAGCTAAGGCGCAAGCAAGGATAGAAGAACTCATTGGTGAGTTTGATGAGGAAGAGGAGGAAGACCAGCCTAGGCGGAAGAGGCCTAGGACCATCGGGCTTAAAAGAGCCTTGGAAAAGCAGAGAGCAGAAGAACAAGCTCATCTCCAAGCCTTTCCTCTCACTGCACTCCTTGAGCAGGAAATTGAAGAAAACAAAGAGGCATGGCTTGAAAGAGCTAGCAAACACTTGGAAATGAAGCTTGAGAGGGCGAACAGAGATTTAGAGCTGTAAAGGAAGAGGACACATCACTTCCAAAAGCTAAATCAGTTTGCCCGGCACAAACTAAAGGCAGCCCAAGAGAAATTGAAGAAGGCAAAGGGGAAGCGCCCGGCACGGAAAGAAGAGAAAAGCATATCAACCCTTGATATTTTGGCCTCAGCTTCGGAGCATGTTGCTATGGACCCCTGAGGGTCATGCATGCCAATTTTGGGCCTATTTCGGCAACTTTTTGTTTTTTTGGCATTTTTTGGGTTTTTGGTCGAAAACTCATAATTTCGCCATTTCAGTTTGAGGATTTTCCAAGGGAGAAGGATGATACCAATGGATGCCATAATTCTATGAGCAGGTCCTCAGTGATTTTCAGAGCATTTGGAGATCATTCGCCCCCTCAAATTGGCGAAAAATGCTTGCTTTTTGCACATTCTACCCCTCATATCAGCAGTCTGCTATTTCCTGGTTTTTTACACACAGGTACAGTTTTGGAGGACTTCCAGGCATCAGATTGAGATGATTTCAGTTGCGCCGGAAAGTAGACATAGAAAGATTTCCAACGAGCTATCATGAGCCTTGTTTCTACACCAGGAAGGCTGCCATTTGTCTCCAGCAATTCAGGGGACCTTTTTCTGATGTAAATTTGAAGTATTTTTGCAATTTTTGAACCTCAAAAATCTGCTTTTTCCAAATGTGCGTTAAGCTATTTTTACACTTGGAAAATGGTGCAAAGTCAATATAATTTCCGTTTTTAGCATTTTTTTAGATATTTTATGGGATACTTTGTGCCTTGGGCTTTGCAAAGCCTCAAGGACAAGTTTAGATATTTTGATTAGGCCAATGGGATAGCTAGTTGCTCCATGAGGTTTTCCTCACTCAAGCCTATTTATTCCACAAGGCTTCATTGTAAAACAGAGGTTGAACTTGAGAGAAGAATCAATATATTGGTCATATGAGCTTTGAAGAACATACTTGTGTTATGATTTTTGGACTGCCTCTTGGATGCTTTTGATGAATGATGAAGGATTGTTGATGGATTCCATGACATGGTAGAATGGTATAGTGTTTCTTTCTTTGTAGTTGTCTTCTAGTTTTCATTCATGATACATACTTCTTGCTGCTATAGATCAGTAGAGATTATTTTTGAGATATGCCCATGGAGGCACCTCAAAATTCCTGAATCTTCATAGCTTTATGTTTTCTTCTTCCTTAGTTATACTAAAGAATTCTTAACTGCTCTTTAGTAACTTAAGGTATTGTTGCTAGTTTTATTCATAAGTTCTATGCATGTTGAGTAGGATGTATGGTGTGCCCTGCTTACCTATAAGCTGTCCATAGTTCTATCCATGAAACTATCTCTTTGACTGATTAGTTTATCATCTTGTTGAACCAAGGAGGCATAGTCCCGATCTAGCCCTTTGCCTAAAACTATGAAAGCTTGTTTGTCAAAGTGCCCAATAACTTAAAGACTATGTTTAGGCATTCCGGCATAGTATTTTGAGTTGTTAGTCCTTCTTATGTGTTTTCCCCAAAGTCTGATAGCCATTTCCCGAAGTTAGAAGGTCTTATACTTCTATGCATGGCTGGAATGTTTGATTTCTATGTATTAATTAGCTCATAGTTACATTTAGCATGATTAATGGTTTGCTATAACATGTTTATGTCTGCTATCAACTAGTTACACTTGAAATCCCTTGTCTTTCACAAACTTGATGTTCATTTATTCCATTTTTCCTAAAGATCCTTTCTACCTTGAATCAAATCGGCCCTACAGCAGCCTTACATTATCATTTGATAGCTTCCTTGACCTTTTTGACTCCATAGACCAGTTTATCTACATCTTGTTATCCAATTTATATCTTTGATCAGTTTTATCCCTCACAAACTTAAAAAACCAAAAAATCAAAAACTCACTTCATAACTAGCCTAATATCAGAACAACATAAGCAAACACACCGATATATTTTACATATAATAGAGAGAGCCCTCTCTGAGTCCAGGAAGGCTAGGTCCTTGGGCTCCAAAGCTTGGTTTGATGTTACATCATCATTTGGCTCACCAATCGGCCAAATCACGGGACCCTAACAACATCAATATTAAGAGTAGATTGCATATAGGAATGGAAAACTCTGTCCTTTCCCTTACTGCGAAAATCAGTCTCCCTCTTCTATGCATCAGCCTTCTGAAATAAATAGGGGTGTGTGCTCCTCATCATATGATGCTGGCCATCCTCCCTACCTTCTCTTTTCATCTGTAAGGTTTCACAATCTATAAATAATGGCACATGATGTTCATGGATTGTGCCTTGATCTCCACATATGAGATCCTTTGGAACTCCTTGTGAACATACAGGAATTCCTCTTGTTGGAGCAAGTGCTCCATCTTCCTTTGCATGAGGTGCTAGATATGCTCTAGGTATGACAGCACTGTTGCCTCCAACCTTCTCTTCCTCTTCAATATGAATGGGCAACCTTTCAATAAGAGGATCCTTTTTTGAAAAAGGGATCACCATGCCCTCTTTTCCAGGAGTATGGGATACAAATCTTTCCTATAGCAAGGTATTATGCAAGATGTTAGCCTCTTCAACAGTTTTTTGAAGTGGAGTTGGGTTTATAGGTCCTTCCAACTCATGCAAAGGTTTTGTTTGTTTTGTTTTGTTTAGCTCCACCAAAGGTGTTTCATAATGTTTTTCATCTGACCTTTCCACTATTCTCCTAGTGAAATTTGCATAAGTAGATGTATTTGAATTTTTTAATGAAAAATACTCAAACATCCACCAAGCATAGGCCTTACCTTCAAAATGCAGTGCTGCAAATTTGATGGCTTCATTCTCTGAAACTTGGTGTTGCTGCAAATAGGTGTCTAGCTCCTCCACCCAAGATCTAGTTGCACATTTAGGTGAATCATCAAAAGTAGATAGAAATAATCTACCCACATCATGCTTCTTGCTCCTTGTGCTTCTTCCCTTCTTGATCTTGCAAAACCACTGGAAGTTTAGGTGACCTTTGAACCTCTTAGATTCAGATTCATACTCTTGCAAATAATCACCAAGAGTATCCTTCTTTGGCACATCTTCTTCCTCCATCCCTCTTGCAGTAAATTTGGGCATAAGACTACATTATGAATCATAATGTGTGGCTGCATGCTCACACCCATCATGCAAAAATATAGGGCTTGTTTCAGATTCAAACCCCTTTGGAGATTCCTTACACATCTCCCTTCTCATATTCTTGATATCTCCCTTGATGCTCTGCATAGTTTGAAAAAGAAGCTTTGAGAGCTACTCCTCTTTTCTTCCTCCAAACAATGGAGTCTTTTCTTCTTTTTTTCTGTACATCTACTCTTATTATGAGAAGCTTCTCTTTATGGTGACATATTGGCTGAATGCACATGCTGAGCTAAGATTATGCTCTGATACCATTGTAATATTCCCAAATGGGAAAAGCAGCAATATAGCTCATAAAATGAAAGCAGTAGCAAGTATTTAACACATGAAATCATGAGACCAATATGGATTCATAACATTATGTATTTAGAACAGAAAATCAATACAAAATAGTGAGGCATAGATCATATACAATGAGGAAACAAGCCTCCCATAAGCAATCACTCTCAAATATGAGTTGTTGTCACAAAAAAAATGGCAGAGAGAAACTAAAACTCAGTCATATTGGGTATAACTATAGCTGGAGATGATATAATGATGTAAAAGTACTGATATAGGCCCCAATAGAATCTAAACATACAGATACGGGCACTAGATCAACTCTCTAAGACAACACAAGAGGGTTTCCGGAAAATGCACACAATGTGCCAATGTAAGTTGCAGCCCTAGGGCTGAAGATATGCTGCAACAAATGAAATGAAAAGATATGGTTGAAGCTAATTTAGATAACTAAATATATTCTCCAATAGATCCTCCGGATGAAAGAATGGCTCCTCCACTAAAGAAATTTCCCCTCAAAACAACCACAGCAACTACTCCTGCAGCTCCTCCCTAAAATAACGCATATCTGGGCTGAAACTACATTGTAGGGGATAAATTCTACTTAACCTACTGCTAAATGTGTCAATAAAGCTCAAGAGGCTTCTTTACAGGCCTTCCAATGGATGGAATCCTTCCTCCACTGCAAAACTAGCTCTGAAGACACCCAATCTAATTCTCCACTGCTGCACCCTGCAACACAGCACAATGTCCTACAGAAACTGCGCCGATGAAGGAAGGTGTAGCTTGCTCTGAAACTTGAATGTGGAAATGAAATGAAATTATCTTACAAGATGCCTCTCAAGGAAAGAGGTGGGATTCCCACTCGTGAACACCCGGTGCTAAACAACACACCAATCTCAACTAAATAGCTGAAGAATGAAAGAAGTCTAAACGGACCACATACAAAATGATAATCCAAAAACATGACCCCATATGGTTTCCATCCTCTTCCTTATATAGATTATGAGTTTCCTGGCCTTTGGCCCCACTCAATTAGGTCATTTCCTCCATGCAATCCATCTCCCTCCAAAACTGTGTTATTCCTCATTTAATGTTCACTCCTCCATAACAACGTTGTTGACTTGGTCAAAGTTGACCTGTTCAATATGATCCAACCCCTATTCATACTCAAAGGTGCTTTATTAAGCTACTTAGAAGGTCTCCTTTCACACTTGAAGTGTTTTTATTGCTGCTAAGGAGATCTATGGGCCTCCCCACCCATTTATTCATACCTACTGACAAAATGATCTATAATATTCCATTTAGCTAAAAGCTAAATTTTAGGAATATTACACTCTTGTCTCTGGATTAGATTTTTACCTTGCAATTGGTCTACTGAGATTTTTTTGATTCTGTAGTCTTGGTCTTCTCAGCTGTTTTTCCATGATATTATCAATGGAGTTTAGTGGCCTAGGGTTTTTAGGTGCCTTGTGCTGTTTTCTCGGCCCTCTCCTCACTGAGCCTTCTGAGTTGAATTCAAGTCACATTGATCTTTGTCATTTTAATTCACTGACTGATTGTTTTAGTATTTATTTCGGTTCTTTGTGTCTTTGGTTTTTTGAATGATCACCTTTGTTTTCATTTAGCTCTCCATTCCTCACTTTGAGCATAGATGACATTGTTCGTTGAATCGGTTCGAAAGCCCTTTGTTTACTTGGAAGAGTGCATTCCTATTGTATTGAATTGGTCTCTTTGTTTTGTATCATTACATTCGAAGTGCTCAAAACTAGTGTTTATTTTTCTTTTTAGTGCAACAGTGCATTGTGTTTCTTGTTCATCTAAAAAACAAAATTTGAATTCTTTCACTTAAATTGAAAATGAAAATGTTTTTTTTCATTAGTAGCTATTAGTGAACCAGGAAAGAGTTTTTTCTTTTTCTGATTTGGTTATATTATATGCATTATTGAAATTCTTCTTGTGATTCAATTGATTGTTGCTTTGTTATAGATTCCTATCCTTCTCTTAGCTATCATTCATTTAATGGAAATGATTTTCTTTTTGCATGTATTTTCCATTAAGAATTTGAGATCACATTCGGTAAGGCCTTGAAATCGAAACATTAATTCAAGATCAACCTTAAAATGAATTCAGTCAACCTAAGGAAGCATTGAAACCTAATGCACATATTTTAGAGGTCTAGGCTAGTGATGTGTTCCAATGTCATTACACCTAGTAGTTTTTGTTCGCCCTCTAGCATTAGACAGCGCTAGCACGGACTTGTGCTCCCCATAACGTCATTTATATAAAGGGAGACCCTCATAGGTTGCAATCCTTTATCCATAGGAAGCTGAGTCTGCCACCCTGTAACCGTGATACACCAAACACAACATTCGAGGAGATTGCCTACACGTACGTCAAGTCCTTGGTCATTTCTCTTTCATTTGATCACCAAGGTGTATATTGTAGTTCATGGAAACTTGGTACACCCTCTTGCTTAGTTTTACACAACATTTTTTCATCGTCCCAGTAATCCCCATCCTACACATTGGAGGACCATTTCTATGACTTCTGAGTAGTGTCAAGCCTTGAAAAAAGTGTCATTACATCCCTTGCCATGAGAAGAACATTTCCTCTGTTAACTATTCCTGGAGCAAAATTCAAAAACATATGATTTTGGGTTAGTGCTGGCAGGAAGTTATGGCCTGATTCCCATAGAGAAATTATCACTGGGCCTCATGCCCATTGGTGCTCTGTCTCAGTGGACTGTCCATGCCGAGATGTTTTTGGAAAGTTTTAAAAATAGAAGTGAAGTTTCCATTCCCAACCACTTCGTGAGCGGAGTCAGCAGGGGTTGTTCGACTAAATAGCATCAAACATCTTCCTTTGGCTTCTTGTTTCCTACATTTGAGCAGCCTCCCAAAGGATAAGGCCTCCCTTCCACCATATGAGGGATCCCAACCTCCTCCTCCTCTCCTATAAATACATCTCTCTCACATAGATGCAGCTAGCTGAACATTGTCTACAATAGCTAAAATGGTTGAATAGCTAAACAATATGATATAGCTGGTGTGAGATAGAGCAGAGAGAGACCCATTATCGAGAGAGAGTCTAGGCTTATTGCCTCGCCAAGTCCAATTCCCTGAAGAATGCTTGAGACATGTTTTGACTCGGCTCGCTGAAGAAGGCTGCAACGTCAAGGCTTTTTTGGTTGTAAACTCTTTCTCTCTTCTCATTAATACATGACTGATGTTTTGGTTCCTGTTTTGCATTTGATATGACTAATCTAGTGCAATATGTTTAATTCTCCTTGACCAATTAAATATTTATGAATGCAAGTATCGTTTCGTATGCTGCTATCATTCTATGATTCTTATGTAGGCACCTGAGTACCACCGACGAAGGACTGCAACCTGTAACGACGAAGATCAGGAGATTGATGCCACAGTTACGACAACTGCATTGGAACAAAGGTAGGACATCTATCCTGACTCAGTTTCATTCTTAATCTAGGAATCGATGCATTAGCATGTCCTCTTGCTACTAGACCCACCCTAGGGCTAGAGGGGTCACCTCTATCCAGAGAGGGGATTTAACTACACAAAAATTTGGCAACCATACTGGGGATCAGTGTGTGTTTTTCGTCTCTCATTCTTCATCTAGCGTTTTGCTTGTCGAGTCGACTTTGGTCATTTCACCATTTTTCTGCTTTGCATGACTTGTTTGACTATTTTCAACCATCTTGTTCAATTCCATAGTTTCAAGTCTGACCTCTGCTCAGTGGTTTTTATATTTTCCCATGGTTTTCTATCTCGGTGCGGATTTTCCTTGAACAGTTGTGCTGATTGGCGCATGTTTCTTTTGTCACATGTGCACCAACCCTTGTTTAGTGCGGATTACAGTTAAACAGTCGCGTCGAATCCTGTAGGATTGAATTTTGGCCTCTTTTATGAGTTTTGTCAGTATTTCTTGGCTCTAGATTGGTTTTTTCCCTTGAAATTGGTCCATTGAGATTTTTTTGACTTTGTAGTCTCGATCTTCTCATCTGTATGTCTATTATCTTATCAGTGGAGTTTGCTACCCTAGGGTTTCTAGGTGCCTTGTGCTGTTTGTTCGACCCTCTCCTCACTGAGCCTTCTAAGTTGAGTTAGAGTCACTTTGATATTTGTCATTTCAATTCACTGACTGATTGTATTAGTCTTTCTTTCAGTTCTTCGTGTATTTTTTTTGTTGAATGATCACCTTTGTTTTCATTTAGCTCTTCGTTCGTCACTTTGGGAATAGATTACATTGCTCCTTGGACCATTTCGAAAGCCCTTTGTTTTCTTGGAAGAGTGTACCTCTGTTTTGAGTGCATTTTATGTTTGTATGGGATTTATCTCTTTGTTTTAGATCGTTACATTCACAGTGCTCAAAACTAGTGTTCATTTTTCTTTTAAGTGTAACAGTGCATTGTGCTTCTTATTCACCTAAAAAGACAAAATTTTCATTCTTTTTCTTAATTTGAAAATGAAAATGTTCTTTTGCATTAGTAGCTCTTAGCGAACAAGGACAGAGTTTTTATTTTTTTTATTTGATTGTATTAGAATCATTAGTGAAATTCTTCTTATGCTTCAATTGATTGCTGCTTTGTCGTAGATTCCTATCCTTCTCCTAGCTAGCATTCATTGAATGAAAATGATTTTCTTTTGCATGTAGTGTGCATTTTAGGAATTCGAGATCACATTCGGTAAGGCCTTGAAATTGCAACATTAATTCAAGATCAACCTTAAAATTAATTCAATCAACCTAAGGAAGCATTGAAACCTGACACACGTATTTTAGAGGTCTAGGCTAGTGATGTGTTCTTGCGTCATTAAACCTAGTAGCTATTATTCACCATATGGCATTAGACATCACTAGCACGGACTTGTGCTCCCCGTACCATTGCGTATATAAAGGGAGACCCTCATAGGTTGCAATCCTTTATCCATAGAAAGCCGAGTCTGCCGCCCTGCAACTGTGATACAATGAACACAACATTCAAGGAGACTTCCTACACGTACGTCAAGTCCTTGGTCATTTATCTTTCATTTGATCACCAAGGTATATATTGTAGTTCACATAAACTTGGTACACCCTCTTGCTTAGATTGCCTGAGTAGTCATTTTGGTCTTTTTGCGACTCTCTAAAAGTGAAAAGATCATCGAGAACTTGTCCTTTCATGCTCATTCAATCTGAAAGTGACTAGAGTCATATTTTTCTTGTTTCTCGACTCTTAAAACATGAAAAAAAAAAGTTTCATTTCAATTTCATAAAATTAATTGTCTACGATCACATGCCCCTTAAAGTTATTTTCTTGGATTATTTCTAGTAGTTCCTTAGTGTTTGATCTTAAAGCGTTGAATTGGCTATCTCGTTTCCTTTCTATTTTGAAACATGGTCACAATGGCGGAACCACCAGTTTCATCGTCCTCTTCATTACCTCCTACTGGTGATCCTTCTCCTGAATTTTCTTCAAAAGCATCTCAACCCACTAGGTCTATCAATTTCTGGCAGTCTATCCTTCTGAGTATCTTACCTCTCGCTACCTGGTCTCCTCTTGAAGAGTTTTTTGATATCAATTGGAAACCTCAAGATGCTTGGTCTAGTTTTGGGAATGTGCAAGACTTCCCTCCTCTTACTTCAGAACCACCTTTACTAGCTACTGACTTACTAGACACTGTTTGTATTTTCACGATCAAATGTCTTCATCTGACATGGATTCTTCGAGTCCCGTTAGTAGTGAGGAGCTTTATGTTTCTATAGGGGATTATTAGCTCCCTTCGGAGAACTTTCCTTATGTCTCAAATCAACCTTCTTCACAACCAGTGTCTCTCCCACATGGTTATCTAACTTTGGGTCAGATCATTTCTGGCGTTCAATCGGTGTATCAGGATCCAATATGGTCTGATACATCAACTCCCTCCGTGAGCTCAGTTTTCTCGGTATCAAGGGAATCACCCTCGATTCCTATGACATCGACGATTGTAACCTTTTTTCCTATCCGACCCACTATCTGTGTGGCTTCATCTACGTTGGTTGTTGGTATGACTCTATCATCATCAGGGCCGTCTGCTGTCTGTAGGTCTATTTTTATCAATCCCACGATACCTGTTAGGCCCACCATGAGTGGATCACAGCCTCGTGTTGTGGAAATCCCACCTACTTGTACTACACCTATGGTTTCTACTTCCATTCCTAGCAGTTATACATTCGATGAGTATCTGTTGTCCATTCAACAATAGTATTCTACCTCTCAAGGTCCTCAGCAGCAGAATTCTACCCCTCAGGTTTCTCAGCAGTTAGCAACCTCTGGCAATCCTCCGCATCATTATTACGTGTATGATAATCCTATCTATTTTCCTTCGATTGATCCTAGTTATTTTACATACCAACAGGGACAACCCTCTGGTTCGCAAGGACAACCCTTCCAGGGACAACCTTCGATCCAACAGGGACAACCCTCCGGTTCACAGGGACAACCTTATGGTCTGCAAGGGAAACCCTTCCAGGGAAAATCTTCGGCCCAACAAGGACAACCCTTCGGTCCTGCTGGTCCATCTCATGTTCAACAAGGTGCATATTATGTCCCTGGGGGAAAATCTATCACCAACAGGGACAACCTGTTGTGCAACAACATTTGCCTTACGTTCAACAAGGCCAAAATTTTGTATAACAAGGACAACCCTATGATCCTGTGCCAGGTCAACCTGGTCCGTCCTAACCATCAGGCCAACCTTTTCCATAAGGGTAACCTAGTGGACCTCAGTATCTGGGCCAACTTGCTTCGCAGGGATAGCCTGTCCAACCTCAGTATCCGGGTAAACTTGCTCTACAGGGACAGCCCGTTCAGCCTCAAGGCACCACTTATCTCCCTCTAGGTCAATCTCAGGTCGTATATAGTGCACCCCAAATCATTGCTTATATCTCTTAAGGTCAATCCCAGATGATATACAGTGCTCCTCAAGGCACTGTGTATCTTCCGCTAAGTCAAACTCAAGTGTTGTATAATGCACCTCAAGGCGTTGCTTTCATTCCGCAAAAAAATCCATATTTTTCTCAGCAAGGACCTCAGTGGTATGCTTAAAATCAATATCCTGGTCCTCAATCCACGTATGGGAAGAATTTTCAGGCTTATAACCCCTATGGGCAGAATCCTTTGAGACAAAACGTATGGGGGCATAATTTCTCTCAACCTGGGTGGAATTCGAATGTTGGTCTTTATCAACGACTTGTAATTCCTTTCAATACTCAATTACCTTTCCTCACAACGTTGGAACTGCCCGATGTGTCGAAGTTGATGAACGATCATATTCTTCATAATCCGTATTGGCCTCCATTTCCAACTAAAATTCGTGGCGATTGTCCCAAGTTTGAGGGAAAGTACGGAGAAGACCCCCAAGCGCATGTTATGACATATCATATTTGGTGTTCCTCTAACTCTTGGGTTGACGATTCTATTTGACTTCGTATTTTCCAATGGACTCTTACTGGTGCCACTGCCAATGGTACATCGAATTATCTCGTGGTGTCTTCCAATATTTCAACTCTTTAGCCATGGCATTTCTCACACACATTGAGTTACCAGTTCGGTATGAAACTGGGATGCACCTCCTCACATCCTTGAAGCAAGATTGAGCTACTCATATATCAGATCATATTCATGAATGGAGGTGTCGTTGTCGCTTGTTCAAGTTTGATATTCCTGATCAGCTTCTAAGTGATTGGTTCACTACCTCCTTCGTTGCTCCAATTTTTAAGGACATTGTTATGGGGGCATGTGTTACTGAGGAATAAGCCATTACTCGTGTCTAGTACATTGATCTCGTGTACTCTAAGTCTGACATGTTGTATGAACTCTTGCCTGATGCCCCTCGACCTAGAACTTCCAAAGCACCAACGATGCCATCCATTGATGGAATCATCGGTTCTGTGTCTCAGACTTCTCCAAAGTCTTCTCCTCCGATTCCTGGGAAGAAAAAATCTACTCCTTCCAATGATACTGCTTCTTAGCCACCCCCAAATTTTGGTAAAACCATGGAAGTGAATGTCGTTCAGGCCAATCCAGCAGATAAAGCTTCCAAGGGTAAAGGTAAGGCCAAATCCGATTCCCAAAAACAGGATTCTCAGAAATCTCATGCTGATGATGGTTTGAAATGTAAACCGAAGTATCCTTGATTGATTTGTGATGAAGAGCACTACACCAAGGACTGTCCTCGATGGGCCAAAGTGATTCGATTGCTCAAAGGAACCCAAGGCACTCCAGCTATTCTCAAAGAACCGTTCCCGTCCCAACAAACCCAGTTGGTAGAGCAACCTCAGTCCTCTTCCCCATTTGGCTCTCAGGTTTTCATGATGAACGGTCCTACATCCATTTCTATTGCTACCCGATTGAAAGCTTATAACGAACCGCGTCAGGCAGCAAGCAAAGAGATTGTTGATTTTCCTCCTCCTACACGTTCTTCTGGACCTCTTCAGATTGAAAGGCCTAGTACTAAGCCCATTGTACGACCACCTTCTAAAGGTTTACTCCATAAGTCTCTTACAACCCTTACGCCCGTGTTGCTCAACATTATAGTATTGTTGAGGATTTGGCTTAGGCACCATTTGCTATGTCTGCATTAGAAGTACTTCAGAGTTGTTCGTGTCAACAAAAGGCTTTGCTATCTGCTATCAGTGGGGTTGATCCTGATGATTCGAACCTTATCACTTTCAATTTGGAGAATTCCATCCCACGTCTCCCTCACCAGATTGCAGTGATCATCCAAGTTGGGATTAATGGATTGAATATCCATCAAGTAGTCGTGGATGAGGGTGCATCTGTGTGGGTCATGCCATCTACCTGCTGGAAATACATTGGTTCTCCAGCTCTTATTTCATCTCCAAATGCTCTGGAAGCGTTTGATGGAAGGGAATCTAAACCTCTTAGTGTTCTCGCCAGTTTACCAATTACTTTAGAAGGGAAAAAAGTTAATGTCGAGGTTACATTACACCAAGATCAATTACAATATTCTCCTCAGTTGTAGTTGGACTCATGCCATGTTGTGCATTTTGTCCACTCTCTTTCTTGTTTTGTGATTTCTGCATGAAGGAAATATTATCACTATCGATCAGTTGTATTTTTTCACTTCTTCATCTTCCAATAGCAACGTTCTATATGTATATAAAATTCCTACGACGTATGAGAGTGTAGGGCCAGGTCTTTTCAAAGATCCTACCCTCATGGGTATTTTTCCTCTTCCTCCACCCAACACTGTTTAGGTTAACATGATCTCCTAGTCTTCTGATCCATGGATCCTCCCTTCACCCGAGTGGATTGATTCCTCTGGAGATTCGATGCCGTTAATTCCAATCGAGATTGATTATTGTGAAGTTATTTCGGCCTCAGATCCTCTGCCTCCTGATCATGCTCCTTTTAGTATGTCTCTTGACAATTATTCTTAATCCCCTTGGCTCAGTGATTCGGATTCGCACGATCCCTTAAGAGAGATATTTCCCTCCAATGAAGCCATCGTGGAATATATGTCTCTTGAGGATCCTCCTTGGGACAATAGTCATCATCGTTCCTCATTCATGCCTGGCCTTGGGCCATGCCTACTTGTCTCAAGAGGTTCGCTTCTCAGGTTCCTTCTCCTCTACTTCAAACACCCATCCTGACGCACGAAGTCTTTGTGGAAGGTAACTTGGGAAACATCACACAAACGATGCCTATCGACATCTCTGTTAAACTAGGGGTTGTTGAAAACATCCATATTGGGGTGACCTGTTCTCCCGATGAGATCCAGGTCTATACTAGTATCTTTCGTGATTTTCGTGACGTTTTTGCATGGTCTTATGAAGAAATTCCCGGCATCGATCCAAGTATAGTGGTGCATGAGATTCCTACCTATCTAGGTGCGAAACCTGTTCGCAAGCGCCTTTGTCCTATCCACCCTAGAAAGGTAGCCACTATCAAAGATGAAGTTGAAAAAATTCTTCGAATTGGTTTTATCTATCTGATTCCCTTGATAGAATGGGTTTCCAATATTGTTCCTGTAGATAAGAAACAAGGTACCATTCGGGTCTGTGTCGACTACTGTGACATTAACCGTGCTTTCCATAAGGATAATTATCCCACTCCTTTTATTGATCAAATCATTGATGACTGTGCTGGGAGTGAGAACTTTTCCCTTATGGAATGGTTTCCTGGGTACAATTAGATTAATATTCTTTCGGCTAATCAACACAAGATTGCCTTTATCTGTCCTTGGGGTACTTTCACCTATAAAAATCTCCCTTTCGGTCTTAAAAATGTTGGGGCTACCTTTCAGCGAGCAATGTCATATGCTTTCCATGATATAAAGTGCATTGTTTAGCCTTATCTGGATGACCTTCCAGCTCATTCGACTAAAAATAAAGACCATCCTAATCATCTCCGTCAGATTTTTCTTCGTTGTTGACACTATAACATTTGGCTCAATCCACATAAGTGCATCTTCTATGTTGACTCTGGTAGACTCTTAGGGTTTATTTTTTCCAAAGATGAAATTCGTCTCGATCCCCTCAAAGTTGAAGCTATCATTAATCTCCCCTCTCCTTCCTCCTTACATAAGCTGCAGAGTCTGTAGGGGAAAGCTAACTTCCTGCGTCATTTTATACCTAACTGTGCTAAAGTGGCCAAAGGATTTATGCAATTACTGAAGCAAGGCGTCTCATTCCTTTGGGATGAGATCACCCAAAAGTATTTCGATGCATTGAAGACATTGCTAGTCAATGCTCCTCTATTCCATCCTCCAAATTATCATCGCGACTACTCCCTCTATTTGGTTGTCGTGTTTAGCATGATTGCCATGGTTTTGGTACAAGATGATGATGATGGTGAAAAACATGTCATTTATTATTTAAGTCACAATATTCTCGATACCGAAATATGTTATGCACATGTCGAGAAGTTGGTGTTGGCTGCTATTCGAGTTTTTCAACGTTTTCGTCGCTATATTCTGTTGTGCATAGTGACCGTGATTTTTTATTGCAACCCTATGACTTACATATTGACTCGTCAATTTCTGGGGGGAAAATACTTGAAGTGGATAGTCATACTCCAAGAGTTCGATTTGGATTTCACTACCACCAAGTCAAAGAATTCATTGGTCTTCGTTGATTTGATCTGCTCTCTCCCTTTTGATTCTGCTCCATCTGGTTCTGAGGAACGCATTCCGGACAACACACTTTTTCTTATTAGCACCCTCAATCCTTGGTATGGTGATATCATCATATATCTTCAAACTTCCAACTTACAATCTGAGTTGACGAAGGATGCTCGCCAACGCATCCGCCATCATTTGCAACCTTATCGCATAGTCAGAGATACACTCTACCACATCAGAGTTGATTCCATTCTCTATCGGTGTTTGACTCTCGAGGAGGCTGAAAAGGTTCTGAATGATTGCCACAGTGGCGCCTGTGGTAGTCACATGTCTGGATATGCTACTGCATAGAATATTCTTCATGCTGGTTATTTTTGGCCCACCATCTTTAAATACTACATTATTATTTTTCGTAAGTGCCATGATTTCCAGATTTATCAGCGCAAGATGCACACGTCGCCTTCACATCTTCACCCTGTCCTTACCGTTGGTCCCTTTGTGAAATGGGGCATTGATTTTATGACATGTAACCCTCACTCGGCCAGGGGGGATTCTTATATTATCGTAGCCGTGGACTACTTCACTAAATGGGCCAAAGTAATACCTACACTTACAGTTAACGGTAAGACAACAACACAATTTCTATTCAATCATGTCATTACTAGGTTTGGGGTCCCTCAAGCCATTATTACCAATCATGGTTCCCATTTTCGTTATTACATGGGGGCTGAGTTGACTTCCAAGTTGGTTCTGCGTCACGACAGCTCAACACCATACTACCCTCAGGCCGATGGCCAGGTTGAAGCCGTGAACAAATTTCTTGTCACTATGCTTCAACGTACGATTGGGATGCACAAATAAAACTGGCATCTCATGTTGTTTTCAGCTCTATGGGATTACCTAACCTCAGTGGCAGATGTGATCGGATTCACTCCATTCTAGCTTGTCTATGGTCTGGAAGCTACCCTTCCGATTGAATGTCAAATCCCTTCTCTCAAACTAGCTGTTGAATTGCTGCCTAATACCTCACCAGAAGAAGAGTGTCTTCTATATTTAGAGAGCCTTGACAAAACTCGCCACTTTGCTGCTCTTGTCATTGAAGCACAGAAAAAGAGGGTCAAAGCTCATTTTGACCAGTCATTTTCCCCTCATTCCTTTGTATAAGGAGACCTCATCCTCCTGTATGACCAAGCTCATGATAAGCTGGGGGCAGGAAAATTCCAACCCATGTGGCATGGGCCCTACATTGTTAAGCATGTTTTGCAGAACGGGGCTTATGAGCTAATTGATGATGAAGGTCATCGTCTAGATCACCCTAGAAATGGGTTGTATCTTAAAAAGTACTATGCATGAGTCTTTCATGCATGTTTCTTTGTACATAGGTGTTTTTTTCATTTTTGTACAATTTTGGCTTGGTGTGCTTTGCGAGCGTTTTCCTGCTCATTGGATTGTTTCTTATTGTGCATATGTCTATTACCCCTTATGTCGGTTTCGCAGATGGTGCTTCTTGCAGTACCTAGAACATGTCTTCTACAACCTGGGTGATTTATGATCCTGCTAGTGAGTTGATAGACCTTCATGGTATATGTCTAGGATGAACCACAAATAATGTCACTGAATATAGTGTTGTTATTGAACTATTGACCGAGGCCATTTCACTCGACATTCCCACATTGATTGTTAACCTAGACTCACAACTTGTTGTTCTTCAGCTTAATGGGCATTATTCTGTTAGAAATCCTCACATCTTAAGGTTGTATTTGTGTGTTCGTTTACTGGAAAGACATTTTGATTACATCACATATCAACATATTCTTAGACGAATGAATGCATTGAATGATACAATAGCCAATATTGTATTAGATAGACATTTGCATAATTTGTAGAAACAACATCATCACATGACAAGATCCATACAGGAAAATAGATGTGTATGTATATATATATATATATATATATATATATATCAAGCGTTTCCATCCACATGCATCATAAGTTCAAAAAATATGTATGTTTTGGTTACATCCTGAGACATCATGTCTCTCAAAAAATATGCGGAAATAAAAGCCTAGGTGTCTAGTCGGTGTGACGCTCATGATAGCATGTCACTGCCCGTACAAGTCGCCTCAATAAGTGGTGAACGCGATTCAACACCCTTGCAATGTATCTCTAGTACGCACGAGGAACATCATCGAATCTCGCATAGTCAGGGATCCCATGGGAGATTCCCTCCAATTTGCATATGATTTCTTCCTCCTCGTCTCCCTCACCATGAGGGGCCACATTAAAATCAGGAGGAATTATCCATGCTATTGGAGATAGTCCTGCAGGTATTCTTAGGCCGACATCTCCAAATATATGGATTGACATCAGAACATACATAACAAAAAAATCTTGATAATTCATCAAAATAGAAATGAGTCTTCTCCCTTTGGAAGTGGAAGATCTGGATTGCCAGTAAAATTTGTGCCAATGTAGGGCTGGTCCTCCGCAATAATCAATTTGTTGGTTGTGGAGCCTAATTATCGTGTTTATTTTGTATCACAGCATTGGACACATGTATCTTAATGGGGCGGCAACGCCACCCATAATTAAACACTACCTAAGGGGTCCAAGGGGGGCATATGCGACTTTATGGAGCCCCCACCTGGCAGGGGGTTTTGGGGGTAGCACCCCCGAAGCTAAAAACAGATGTAAAATTGCCTTGTAAAAGTATAATAATTTCTAGTCAATCTGGTCCATTCATTAGGCAGATTATCTAACGGTAGAAGTTATATTTAGTTTAGGGTTTTTTTCCCTAGAAGGCAACCCCTTTCATGTATGAGGGTATTGTATTGTGGCTGTGTATTGTATGTGTATTCTCAAAGCGAGAAACAGATAGGGAGATTGTGAGATAGAACATAGAATATTACAGTGGATTTGTTGTAGGTTGTGTCTCTTCATTTTGCTAGATAATAGAAAGGAAGGACTGGCTGTTCAGGGTGGATGTAGCCCAAACTGGGTGAACCACGTATATCTGTGACTCTCTAGTTTTATGTGTTTTTTGTGCTTGTGTTTTCTGCATATATTTTATGTGTTGCATTGCTCTGTAAAATATAATTTTCTAACACAATTGTCATCGGAGCCACTTGAAGAACTCTGGCCTCCAGGACATCTATTGACCGCCCCTAATCTTGGCATCAAAGCTGCCCAACGGACCATCCGTGACTCTTGGGTTGGTGGTGTTGGAACTATCACTTCCTAATGTTGGAAAATTGGTAATCACTCCAGGGTGAATGGTACCAAGATGGACCCATAACCAAACTACTTCAACTTGTTGTTCTTGCATTTTTCAGTTGACGTTTCATGTTGATTGTTACCACCTATGCCTAATTGTAGAGGGTCAGTGCCATGAAATATACAACAAGAAGTATTTGTGTTTTTGTGCCCTCGTGCGGAGCTTGCGATCCAGCAGCTTGCATAATGGTGTGAAACACTATCTTTAGTGCCAAATATGGAATGGTTTGGATATCCACCTTTCTACTTTTGGACCATTTCCTTTCCCCTGGGCACACTCTATCGATGGCCATGCTCATGTTTTCCATTGTGGGGTGGGTGTCTGTCAGGATTTTCACTGCCCACTGTTGGGAAGGTAAATCCTCTTTGTGGATAGAGACGATCCCTCTAGCCCTAGAGTGGGTCTAGAAACAAAGGGACAAGCTAAAGTGTAGGTTCCTAATTAATGAATGAAAAGGACAGGGTAGATCGACCTACCTGGAGTCCAATGTTGTCATCGTTGTAGTGGTGGTGGCCTCTTGATCTCTATCTTGACAGGTCACAATCCTTTCGCAACAGTGCTTGGATACCTGCATGAAGATGAGAAAATAAGAGCAGCATACAAAACAATGATTTCATTCATAATCAACTAACCAATCAAGGGGGGTTAAGCATATTGCATCAAATAAAACACATTAACACAACATGGGAACCAGACAATAGTCATGTGTATATATATATATATATATATATAGAAGAAAGAGTTACAACCAGAGCCTTGACGTCACAACCTCTTTCAACAGGGTTCAATCGAAGCGCGTCTTGAAGGATCGTTGGGGAATTCGAATGGGGTGAGGACACAAGCCTTAGCTCTCTTGACAAAGGTCTCTTTCCATTCTATGTTTCTTGTGAAAATTTCAAGAATTCTCTTCAGCATTTCAGCTATAATATGTTCAGCTAGCTCATTAATGGAAGATGGCTTTATTTATAGAGGGAGAGGAGGAGGTTTGGATCCCTACAATGGTGTAAGGGAGGCCTTATCCCTTGGAAGGTTTCCCCAAAAGGTGGAAACAAGAGGACAAAGGAGGGGGGCCGTGGTTATTCAGTCGAACCACTCCAGATGACTCGCCCACGAAGTTGTTAGGATAGAAAATTTGCATCTATATTTAAAAAAAATTCCATAAACAGGTTGGTGCAGGTAGCTCACTAGGACACAGCGCTAATGAGCATGGGGCCCAGTGTTAATCTTCCTCATTGGTGCGAGGGCATAACAGTCTACTAGAACCAAGGAAAAAACATGTGTTTCTGATGGTTTGTTCAGGAAATTTTCAACATAAATATTTTTTTCCTCATGACAAGGGATGCAATGATGGTCTTTGAAAGGCATAACACTTCTTATCAGTCACAAAAATGATCCTCTAATGTGTGGGATGGTGATTGTAGGGACAGTGAAAAAATTTTGTGTAACACCCACCTCCGTAATAATCCAGTTATGAAATAAACATCCAAGACCTCAATCTTGAGTTCTTGATCGTGAATTATGAATCTTTCTTGATCAATGTCCCAGACACTAATCAAGTACTGCAATAGCTCCAATTGAGCTTTGAGACATGGTGCCACGAAGAATTTTAGAAGCCCACAGTCCCTGAGGGCATATGTTATCACTCAGAAAAAAATGAAACATCATTTGACATAGTCTTAGAGGTTCATGTGTCAAAGGTATGGTCATAGAATTCATCTTTCATTACTTGGTTAAGGAAAATTTTAATTTTTTCTTATTAGCCTATCCTAAGGTCCAAACCCACCCCCATTCAAGTATTTTCATGTCACATCAGTCATTATTTCCTGACATATTTCATTTCCCAATATTACAGCTCCGAAAAGGTCATTTTAGCCAAGAATCCCTACTTTTGTAGCGAATTACATAGAAAAAACACACTTTTTGCTACGAAACTGCTAATACTTTCATAGTGAAACTCTGTTTTTTCAAAACATCTGCTAGGTGTCACTCAATGATTGAAAGGGTTAGGATAGATGCCATTCAAGTCAATTAGGGTTAAGTCAAGGTACAATCGTCATGGCTGAAGTCATTATTACCATTTTAAGCATGTATGAGTCATGATTATGCCATGAGTTGTCATCAAATTTTTAAATATTTCCCAATTGAGTCATTTTTCATTCTTCGCTCCCTCTATGCATGTTAATGAGCTCTGGAGAGCTATTTCACTAAGCCCAAGTTTTGGATGGAATTTTCAAAGGTTTGATGGTATCATTGATCAAGCGAGGCTGAGAAGTACATAAAAGTACTATGGCTACAAAGAGGAAGACCAACAAAGGTTGCCACTGTCTCAGATATGAGCCATAAGACATGAACTTGATAAATAAAGACCCAACAGCTTCAGAATTTTTTAGAAGAATAGGGTGTTTGCAGTTTTTCCAAAGATTGCAAGGATTCCATGTACATATTTCTAAAGAGATTGCTCTAAATTTCAATGGGACAACTGCAAAAGTAGGAATGTTGAACCTCAATATAACACCAGATACAATTGCAGCAGCAACAAGAATTCCAAGAGGGGAAGAACAATGGTTCAAATGTTTCAAATTCAATATGCAAGACTGTAAGGAAGTTATCAAGCTAGAACATAGTGAGGTTGACCTTATAAATTCCATTCCAAGGAGCTACATGAAAGACAGTTTCTCAAAGCTACTACTTATCATTCAGAAATACTTCACTTGTGAAGGGAGGTATCATAAGGTGTATTTTTAACAGTTTAGACTTCTGTTACATTTTGTTGGTAAGAAATATCTTGATCTAACTTTTTACTTATATATACGCTTAGCAAAAATGGTAGATAAAGTTCAAGCTAAATATGAAGGAAGTGAAACCTCGCTCTTTCATCATGGTTTAATAAATTTGCTGGTTTTAGAGGAGTTAAAAAGACTAGGTAGAGACTGGTCTTCTTTTCTATTTGTCAGTGGTTTTGAAGTGGATGCCATTACCCCTAAAAGAACTCCTAAATCTAAAGGTATAATGCCACCTTCAGTGGCATACCAAATTGAACCAGTAATCATGGAAATAGAGAAATTGCAGAAAGTTGATACACCTGTTGTTACACCTTCAAAACAAAAGCCTACTATGAGAAAACCTGCAAAACAAGAGAAAAATGTGAGCAAACATGGAAGTAAAAGGATTACAAGAAGCCAAAAAGAATCTAAGGGGAATTTAGAACACATTGTGCATGCTATTGATATTGAAGAGCCTCCCATAGTCCAAACTGAGGACATAGATGAGGGAGGAAAGAAGCTCGAGAAATCCAAATCAACAAAGAAGTTAGAGTTTGAAGGTGAGGATGCAGGTTTCATGTTTTAGGCTAGGAAATCCATAAAAATACATGCTAGAAAAATTTTGGAAATCAGTAAAGAAGTTCAGAGGGTCACTGATGTTGGGTCGGATAGAGGATACTTTTTGTGACAACTCTAGTGTTCCTTCATTTAATTATCAACCTGTGGTAAGTATTTTTATTTCAAGAGTGTCAGCATAGTATATGCGAGTTAACTGGTCTACGAATGCTCTTTGTCAATGTAAAGAAGGAATTACTAACTCTTGGAGCTTATTGATATTAGAGGTGTCTTAGATGGATCTTTAGCCTAAAGTTGAGTAATGGGATTTGGTGTTTCTCTACTGGAAAAAAACAAAAACCTAATTAAACTAAACAACAGTCTAAATAAATCAAGCAATAATTGAAATGACAGTAATGAAATTAAGCAGAACAGTAGTCTAACTAAGTTATTTCAGAAATGGAATTGAATTGAATCAACGACCTAGTGATCTAAGCAGTAATGAAGCCGCTATATGGCTAGAAGTATAACTATAATTATGACTAGCTGTGCAATAATGAAACAATAGTATAACTAAGCAATATAAATAGTTGTGCACTAATGAAACAACAGTATAACTAAACAATATTACTAGCTATGCAATAATGAAACAACAGTAGAACTAAGCCGACAGTAATGAACAACAATATAACTGAAACGGGTCAAATAACTCATACATCTATAATTAAGTAATTTTGCAATGGAATTATTTGTAAGACTTAATTAAGTAACACTGATCAATTAGTTATTTGATTTACTATGATAGAAGGAGAACGCAATGCATGGAGATGAAGAACGTTGAAACCAGTCTTCCTACGGCCTAGAAGTCAATTTTCATGACATCAGAAGAACCAGAATTAACAAAAAATTGTCATAAACGGGATTGCACTTTCCTTACTCTAAGAACGCAATTGCCACTGATTCTGTAAACAAAGAGAGTTGTAATTATATTAAATGGAATTATGTGTTACAACTGCACCAAGTTCACAGGTATCGATTCTGTAACTATTCAGAACATAAAAATGTGCGTGGAGCTCCTGGAGGTTGGGCCCAGACCTACAGAAGCCTCAGCACTAAGAAAACTTCAAAATATGGTTATTCAAAACTCTCTGTTACATCTAGGAATGCTACAAAATATAATTAGACAGACTGTTCTGGATTTATCTATTACAGGATTACTCTCCTATTCTGTTCTTTGGCCTTTTAAAGGCGATCTTCAGGAGTTTCGAGAATGTATCTCAAATGACAGCCCGCTATGCATGGCTGTCGTTTAATTTCTTGGACTCAAATCTGCTTGTTCGCCTTCTATCAGTCATTGGGACTGCTTTAAGACATCTTGTGCTTGCGTCTGTCGTTTGGCTTCCAGTCGCTATTGGTTCAGGCATTCCTAATTTCCTACAGGTAAAGAAAAAAAGAGTCAATTTCTTATTATAAACCGTCCTTTTATGATTAGTCTGATTGTTCCCATTTTCATGATTTTTTATTCCTTATTTTTAATTTGAAGAGGGTTTTTCTTGAAATAACAATATAATTTGAAGTATTTACAGGGTGAGAACCATAGCTTAATCTAGGCCCAACATAATCCCCTGCTTACCTTGTTGCATGTCCTCATGGAAACAAATGATTAAGATGTAACCATGTTAAAGAATAGGTGGGGTAGGCCTTCTCATTGCATGCTCTGAAGCCTTGTTTTATTTTTATGAGTGCAAAGGCAGCACCTGTGACTCCTTCTAGCAACTCGTAGTCGTGATTATACTCCTTGGGAGGAAGCTAGAGGATAGGATTCCGGTATCTGCAACCCAGCTAGGCAGGCCCCATGCTGTATACCAAGCTACTATATAAATGGAATCTAGAGGAAGTAGCCTTGAATTTCCTATAATTGAATGGCTCCCTATTCTTCACATTATTTTTGGAGGCTATCTATTAGCCACCTATGAATTTTTTGTCAAGCAAATAGGTGACTAAATTGTTTTGAGCCTTCAAGAGATACATTTACTCTGAAAACCTCTCATCTTTGAAGCCTCTTTGTGTCCATTTCCTTTTAAAGGATATACACTACTGCTTCCATACAAAAATCCTCACTGCTTGAGAAATATTTGTGCTCAGAAAGGCCTTAATTTTCCCTTTGTATCCCTACAAATTTCCTCACCTTTTAACCCTTTTTTCCTTTTTGTAAAGTTTCCCCTTTTTAACCCCAAAATCCCTCGTAAGTCTTCCAAAACATCCATTTCACCCTTTAGAACCAAGTGAAATCCCTTCATTTGATTTTAAATCCCTTTTTTACCTCTACCGAAAGCCTCCTTTTTAGCCTAAAAACTCTGTTTCTAAGCTAAAAAGTCCATTTTTATTATAAAACAGGCTTAGCCCCTTTTCGGCCAGCCACTAACAACTTCCCCCCATAAACCCAAGCGCTAATGCATATGGAGCTTTTCGCATCGGAAGTTCAGAGTGGAGCGCAATTTATTTGTAAAGTTAAAACTCCGATGCAATGGTGTATTAGTCTGTCGGCCTCCGCTTTGTTTCCAGCCATTGATCTCTGAAAGATCTAACGGTCGACACTTATCCCGCGTCGTGCCCATTGTTTCCCCCATTCACCCCTCCGATTACATGCCAACCGTTGATCTACCACCCTGATCCGATGGTTATCACGCAATCGCGACCCCGCCTCCATCGCCAATCAAAATTTCTTGTTGTGCTACCCTTCCGAGGCCCCGATTGACTGATCCCCAATTGCATCTCAACTGTCCGTCCCATGTGATCCAATGACCCATGATGCATCACGTTCCCCATTCACACTTGTTCATCGCACGACCATAGAACTTCATCGCGTCATCTCCACCGTCGATCTCCTCCTGATATCTACGGTCCATATTTATTCGCCCTCTGCCCATGACCGGGTCCCACCATTCAAGCTCATTCCATAATGTGTTTCATTGCATTTTCATACATTTCTTGTGTATTGCATTCAAAGGTCCGAACCTTATGTTTTACATTGGAAATCCATATCATCCCGCCTAACATTAGAACTTTATTGTTTTACATTGAAGTTTCTTGCATTTCGCCCGACCATCCAAAGTCATTTCCTTAATCAATATCCACCGTTGATCATCGCCTCCAGATCTGATCAAACGGCCCACATGCATTCTTCATCCAAACCTTCATCAGCTGCATTTTGCACCGTTATTCTTCATTTTTCCACTGTTTTCCATTTGCATCCATGTTTTCCACCATGCTGTGCTGCCATTCGCACAGCCTTCCACTGCATCCATCCTTCCACCGCTTGAATTTTATTAACAGTTCGTGTGTTTTTGTAGGGTATAGGCGGTGGAAACCACCATTACTCACAGTCATTGTTACAGTGACACAGAGCGCAAATGAAGTTTTTTCATAGCCTGTGATTACAGAGAAGCGCCTGGGGAGGTATTAGAGCATAATTCTTATACCAAAGTACAGGGTTTAACTCTGTAAAACCTCCCCAGCACCATTGAAGTTCCAAGTTTCATAGACATAGAAAGTAATGGAGTAGAAAAGAGTATCAGTGGATAATCAGAGAATTTTAATGCCTATAATTGAAGATTTTGAGCCTTAATTCAATGATCAAAGGGAAAATGTACTAGATTGAAGACCTTATGATTAACACAAAAGGCCTAATGAGGCCTATTTCACATAAAACAACACTATCAGTGTTTCACATCTGCAGAATTTTCCTCCCAAGAAAGGACACGGTACCCATAATGTTTTTATTCAATATCGTGTTCCTGAGAAGATTTCCACCCTGACATAACAGTCCAAATGCTACTAGAGCATTTTTTACGCAGTATGGCAGACCTTGAAGTCATTTATCTACCTTTTTGTTTATTCACCAGACTACTACAGAGTACTGCAATGAAAGTACATCAAAGAACGTACCTAGAGTAAATTTCAGCATGTCGAAGACCACTCTTTCATCCAAAGAGTACCAATTTCAGCCTGTCGAAGACCACTCTTTCATCCAAAGAGTACCGAAGATTAATGCATAAATATTAAGACAGAATGGGCCTCAAGCCTCTTCCTATGCCCTGTTTTAATGTTTCATTTAGTGTTTCATCTACCTCCTCTGCCTCTCTTTTAGCTATAAAACTCATGAAGAAACTCATTGTAAAGGTTGTTGATTAGATATCTGTGGATTGTAAGCCGTTTCTCTTGAGATAGGGTTCTCTGTGTAAAGTTGTAAGATAGGTTGAGGAAGATGTTTTCAGACTGAATATCAATTTGCTGGCAATGTTGTACATGACTTGTGTTGCTCTCTAATATGACAAGCACATTTCTTCTGATCCTGATTTAAAGCAGTGGTGATGTTTTTCTTACTTTGTCTCTATTTTCCTTTGTAAGTCATCACATTTCGTTTCTCTGGTACGCATCAGAAATCTGGCATAGGATTTACCATTGCATGGTACCCTATGTTTCTACTCTCCCTACCTTCGATGTTTTATATTGATTGTGTTATCTAAGTATTGACTCAAGTTAATTTAACCAGTGTAGTGGATATATTTACTGCTAATTGATGTATGAATTAATGAATATGTTCTTAGATGTTCTTGTTAGGCTTCAATTGGATGAATTGGGATACTGGGAGTTTATAACACCGTCTCTGTCTCACTAGGGTCCTTTTCAATCAATTGAACCTTTATAATTTCCCTTAAGTTGGATGCCGAAGCATTGAAAGCTCAAAGTCTTTCTATGATCTCAGGCCTTCACCTTAGTGTTTAAGTCTGTAATGTTTCCTTTGTCTGAAGAGTTAACCTTTTAGGAGTTGGATCACAGGTGTCTAATGGCATTTCATGTCCCTAGACATGATTCCTAAGTGGTGATCTTGGAGGTTTCCTTGCCTTTCACCTTCCTTCTTACCATTTCATATCACACTATCATCTTTAAGATCCAGAGCTTTAGATGACTAGCCCAACTAAAATCATGCATATTGAGTAGCAAGTAAACCCTTTCCTGACTCCATTGCCCAATGGTCTCGATTATTTCTCTGAATTATCTCTCCTTTGCCTAAAATCCTCTTTGCTCATCCTTTCTTATACTTAACCCTTCCTTCCTGATTCCTAGCAACCAAACAAAAAATCAAACAAACAAACCTCGTGCCTATAACTAGCCTCATATATTTAAGAAGAACTTCCAAAGACATAAACCTTTGCCTATATAGAGAGATCCCTCTCTGGACCTAGGAGGGCTAGATCCTAAGGTCTGAAAGTGGTTCTAATGTTGTCTCATCTTTTGGTATTGCCAAACTTGCCAAAACATGGGAACTCCAACATAATGGCGATTCCACTGGGGATATTTGAGTAAAATACACCTTTAAACACTTCACAAACTCAAAGAAGACCATAGTAGCCTCAGTTTGGTGGTTAATCACTATGGTGGACAGTATACCATTCTTGAAACATCCTAAACCTTCCACCTGGCGACTCCATAGTTCTTCAACGATTAAAGACTCCACTGATGATCAGTAGGCCTGCTGGTTATCTTGATTTACAAAAGACTCCACTAGGAGACCAAAGTTCATAACAACATCAGTCATATTAAAAGTAACAAGTAGGATTAAGCTTCTTTGTTAGCAGACAAGCATTCTAGCTTCAAGAACCATCCATACAAGAGTTTTTCTTAACCCAGATCCACCTGAAATAGTTGACAACCCCGAGAGCATTCTCAGGAGATCTCCTACACCTAAAATAACAACTATTTCTAGACACATCCATAGAGCTAACTCTGCACCAGAAGACTTTAAAGCTCTATTAGACCCTCTGTTTGACTTAGACTCACAAAACAGTTTACCTAGAACTAGGTCATTAGGTGCTCTAGACCAGCCACACCTTGAGCTTCCTGGTTCACCATCTCACAGTGGTCAGCATATTAGGGATAGAGAGACCCCTCCATCTACACCTCTGGATATTAATTTCATTCAAAACTTGGGGCTCTTTCATCCTAAATTGGCTCAACAGACTTTTTTTGGTCCTAGTATCCCTGTCATCCACATATCAATTTCTTAAGCCAATCCTTTACCTCCTCAGAATACCATCATGGCAGCCTGGTATGCACCTCTAGTGTTACCATAGCCTCTAGTACCTCTACCCAACAATTATCAATCTAAGATCCCACATTTCACTGCAAAAGATTCTACCATGGCTCAGCATCATGTAGATAGGATGGAAGACTCCTTTGATTATATGGAGATAGATGATGAGGCGGTCAAGATGAGAATATTTGCCCAGAGTTTAGGAGGTGATGTGAAGAAATGTTTTAAGGGCCTACCTCCTAATAGCATCCATGATCTTCCCTCTTTGTATCAATCCTTCATAAACAAATGGGAAGTCAAGACCAACCCTCTCCAAATATTAGCAGAATACAAGAATCTTAAAAGAAACATAGGAGAGAGTGTCCATGACTATTCTACAAGGTTTAACAGCGTTTACAATGCTCTTCCTCCACACATGAAACCTCCCCACGGTATGGCTCTAGTGAGATATCCTGAAGGCTTTGATGCTGACATGGCCTACCAGCTTAGGGAAAGAGATTACAACATATTGGAAGATATGAAAAAGGGAGCGGTGAGTGTAGAGGCTAACCTGATTGAAAAGAAAACCAGAATGAGGGTTGAGAAAAGGGTACTTATAGGAATGACACTGCAGCTTCCACTTCTAATCCCAAATATGACCATCTATCCAAAAACATGGAAAATCTGCAGCAATTGATGGAAAAAATGGTTGTCTCAGTCAGTAATCAAAACAGAAACCAAAACCATAACCAGAACCAAAACTTTAGGAGGAACAATACCACCCTCAATAGACAAAGAGACTCAGATCAGCAAGTTATTCCCCCATTTCAAGAGAACTTTCTCGATGAAGATGAGGGGATCATAAAAGAGTCTGAGGGGACCGAAATAAATATGTTTGAAATAGACAATTCAATCCATAACTGTTCCACAGAGGAAGATCAGCCCTCATCCTCATATTGGGACGAAGAAAGGTCAGAATCTGAGGACTACAGGCTTGTATTTGAAAATGCCATTATGCAGGTAAGAGAACAGTATGAAATTAGAAGCAAAAATAGCTCATACACTTCAAAACCCAAAGCTTCTGACATTACCATAAAGAAAAGGCCTAATAAAGCTTCTAAAGTGACTGCTGAAATTAGCAAAGCAGCAGCTGAGTGTTCTGGGAAGGACAAAGAAAAAGACAACCAGAGTGCTGATAAACAAAGTCGACCGACTAGCAGCACTAGCATTGCAGCTAGTGTTCCTGATAAAATAGTCCCTAACACTGTACATAGTGAGAATCAGCACACTGATTCTGCCACTAAGGTAGTGGCTAAAAAACAGAGTTGAGTATTACAAAGAGTCAACCGCTCTTCAATTTGGAGAGTGACATTGCTAAAATTAAAATCTCTATCCCACTCTCTGAGCTGGCCACTCAGGATGTATGTAAAGGCCAAATTTTAAAAGCTTTAAATCTGGGTGAAAGCGGTGACACTGTCAACCTAAGTGATGACCAACCAGCCCTTTTGTTTGGTCCAAAGATAGAAGGGAAGTTTCAGGAAGGGGTAGTACCTCCGTCTCAATATCCATGACAAGATCCTGCACAACGCAATGCATGATTTTTGGGCATCACACAACCTAATGCCTAAGGTGGTTATGGAGAGGTTAGGCCTATAGATAACTTGTCCTTATAAAGATTTATATTAATTTGACTCTAGCAAAGTAAAATGCCTCGGCCTAATCAAAGACCTGTGTGTGAACCTGACCCAGATTCTAGCAAAATGTATGGTTATGAATGTCGTGGTGGTAGATGTGCCACCTAAGTATGGCATGTTACTATTGAGGTCATGGGAAGACAAGCTGCAAGGTACAATGCAGATGGATGGCTCATATGCTACAATCCCTGTCTTTAGCCAGCTTAGGAGACTGTATAGAGAGGCACAAATGAAATTCATGGTTAGCAGCCCTGAAAAGCTGGAAAATGCACCTCTATACTCTGTACATACATATCTGGATTCCTTTATCCTCTGCAATGATGAATCAGAGCTAGAAGACAGAGATGTAGACAATGGAGTAGAACTCATGGATTTTAACATAATGACCACCCTGGACTTAGAAGAAAACAAAGAAGAAACCCTTGGATAGTGCATTGAAATAGAAACCCAAAGTGAACAAGAAATAGAGTGCCAATAGCTGACCAGTCATCTCTCTGAACCATAAACACATCATGAAGAACAAAACCCTCCACAACCCGATGCATACCCCGTGATACAACATAACAGTGTAACCAGCATTAGGGAGGAAAATGAAGATAAACCTGAAAAGGATCCCTTATGGAGAATGGATTTCAACGGGTCCTGCACTAGAAAAACTGTAGGAGTGGGAGTGTGGTCACATAACACAGAAAGTGACTATGTAGAGAGTCATGCTTTCAACCTGAACTTCAAATGTACTAACAATGTCGTAGAGTATGAAGCTCTCATCCTAGGCTTGAATCTGTTGAAAAAACTAGGAGACCAAAAGATAGCTGTACACGGAGACTCTGAGTTGATCATAAAACAAGTGAATGGTGAGTATATAGCGAAACACCCTAGATTGAGAGTGTACAGAAACGATGTTATGGATTTACTGAAAACTTTTGTAGAGTATGAACTGGTGTTTGTTCCTAGGAATCAGAACGTTATTGCGAATGGATTAGCTTGCATATCTAGTTCATATTATAAGCCTTCCAGTGACAAACAAATCATCATTCAGACGAAATACAGACCTGCAGTGCCTGACAATGAGAAATATTAGCAGGTCTTCGAGGGCAATAAGCAGATTGAGGATTTCCTGACAGGTAGGAACGAGTTTGAATTCTCTGATTCAGAATCTAAATCTGATGAAAGCTGCCTGAGTGAAGAGCCCTCCAATGAAGAAAAATCACCCCATAACATTGAAATAAACGTGTTAACTGAAGGAATCGGAAATCCAATCGAAGAATATAAAAACGTAGATAAAGAGGAAATAGAGATGTTGTAGGAAGAAGATAAGAACATACTCCGAGGTCTGGAACCTTTAGAGGATATTTTTGAGTTTGATGATGTAGCAAAAAACCCACCATATAGCACTCAGACTCTAATGTCGAAGAATGCAACATAGGCACTGAAGATAGGCCAAAGGTGATTAAGCTAGCTAAGTCCTTACCCACAAACATGAAAAATAAATACATCAATTTATTCAAAGAATTCATCGACGTGTTTTCCTGGAGCTACAAGGACTTAAAGGCCTACAACACAAACATTATACAACACAAAATCCCTTTAAATGAAAATAAAAAACCCTTCAGACAGAAACTTCGCAGCATAAACCCAAAACAATTGCCTGCGGTAGAAAAGGAAATCAAAAATATGTACGAGGCAGGAATAATAGTTCCTGTGAGGTTCTCTGATTGGGTCTCAAACCTTGTAGCTATGAGAAATAAAACAGGTGAGATCAGACTGTGCATAGATTTCGGGAACCTTAATAGAGCCTCACTTAAAGACAATTACCCTTTACCAAAGATGGAACATATCCTGCAGAAGGTATTTGGCCCAAAAAGGATCTCCCTGTTAGATGGGTTTTTAGGCTATAACCAAGTTTTAGTACTCCCTGAAAACTAACTCAAGACAGCTTTTACCACTCCATGGGGCACCTTTATGTACGTAAAAATGCCTTTGGGATTGATGAACGCTGGCGTGATCTTCCAACGAGCAATGGACATAGCCTTTTCGGAGGAAATAGAGCACTTCATCGTCATCTATCTAGATGACATAACAGTCTACTCCAAGATTGATGAGGAGCACCTAAAACATCTGAGAAGAGTTTTTGAAAAATGTAGAAGGTTCGGTCTGTCATTAAATCCCAAGAAGACTATATTCGGGTTGCAATAAGGTAAGCTCCTTGGCCACATTATATCAGAGAAGGGAATTAAGATAGACCCATAGAGAGTTGAGGGAATACTTCAGATCACACACCCAAGAAAAATTAAAGAGCTACAGTCCTTTATTGGGAAAATTAACTTCTTAAGGAGGTTTATTCCCAACTTAGCTGAACACCTCAAGAATATGACCAACATGCTGAAAAAAGGTGTAGGGGTTAAGTGGACTGTAGACGCTAAAAAATATTTTGAATCAGTTAAACTTGCACTCACCCGAGCACCGGTCCTAATTAGCCCATATTTCTCAAAAGATTTCCTGATATTTTCATTTGCCTCTGAGCATACAGTGGCTATAGTTTTACTGCAGAAAAATTCAGAAGGAATGGAATAGCCTATTGCTTTCTTCAACAAAGCTCTGAGAGATGCACCCTTAAAATATAACATAATGGAAAAATAGGCCTATGCCTTGGTCAAGGCCTTGAAATACTTTAGGGTGTACATACTGCATTCTCACACCATAGCCTATGTGCCAAACATAGTGGTTAAAGACATTCTGTCCCAAGACCTGGATGGGAAAAGGGGGAAATGGATTGCTGTAATATTAGAGTATGACCTAAAAATAAAACCCACCAAACTGATCAAAGGTCAGGGCTTAGCTCAATTGATGGTCGAATCAAATTTGCAGGCCCTTGACATTAACATGGTAGATGCCTTGGATGAGCAGCAGGGATTACCAGACCCTACTGTCGAAGAGAAATTTCAAAACTCTCCTTGGTATTCTGATATCTTGTATGTGCTCACAAACCTCAATGCCCCTCCTGAACTATCAAAAACTAAGGCCCGATTCCTGAAGCTAAAAGCTAGAAACTATTGCATACTGAATGAATGTTTATACTGGAAAAATACAAATGGCCTATTGCTTAAATGTTTGCCTGACACTGAAGCAGAGAGAATTAAACAAGAGTTCCATGGAGGAGAGTGTGGAGGCCACTTGAGCTGGAAAACCACTGCTAACAAAATACTCAGAGCTGGATATTACTAGCCTACACTTTTCAATGACATCCATAAAATGATAATTTCCTGCCATAAATGCCAGATTTTCGAAGGCAAAAGAAAGCTCCTCCCTTTACCATTACAACCCATTACTGTGGAGGGTCCCTTTTTGCAATGGAGCCTAGATTTCATAGGAGAAATACACCTTGCTTCTTCTGCACAACACAAGTGGATCCTTACAGCCACAGACTACTTCATAAACTGGATAGAAGCCATACCTTCTAGGAATGCCACAGATTCTGTTATCATCAAGTTCCTAGAAGACCACATCCTCTTTCGTTTTGGCTGCCCAAGAAAAATAATCACTGATAACGTTGTTTCTTTTGGATCCAATAAAATGATTGATTTTTGTCACAGGTATCAAATAGCACTCAGTCATTCAACTTCGTATTACCCACAAGGTAATGGGTTAGCTGAATCATCAAACAAGAGCTTGGTGACCATCATCAAAAAACCGCTGGAGGAGAATAAGAAGTCATGGCATAACAAGTTAGTGCATGCTTTGTGGGTTGACAGGCTAACAACAAAGAAATCCATTGGTATGTCACTGTATCAGCTTGTTTATGGAACAAAAGCAGTGTTTCCTACTAGCCTTGGGGTACCAGTGATTAAACTTGTCCAAGAGATTCAGACAAAAGAAGACAGCATGGTAAGGAGGATAAATCAAACAATTCATCTCCACCAAACAAGAGAAGAGGTCTAAAACAGAGCTCTAAAAGTTCAGGAAAATATTAAGAAGTTTTTTGACAAAGAGAACCAAGGCTTCTGATTTCAAAATAGGAGATAAAGTCCTGAAGTGGAACTCAAGGAGAGAAGACAAAGGAAAGCACGACAAATTTGACAGTTTGTGGTAGGGTCCTTACATCATCCAAGCCACTGTGGGTCCAAATGCCTTTGTTCTGCAAGAGCTAGATGGTACAGAGCTGTTTGGGGGTCCTGTCAATGGCAGGATGCTCAAGCATTACTACTGCTAATTTCTGATTTCCAGTTTTCATGCCCATCGTAAATACCATTGTTGTGTTTTATTTTCAAGAAAAAGAGAAAATGTTTCAAAAAATAGAGAGAAAGAAAGGTTCATACATGCTCAAAACATGAACCTTTTAAGTGCAAAGATTGGCTCTAATATGATCAAAACCTAAGCCAAAGGAGGTGAAGACAGTTGGTTCTAATATGCCTAAAATCTGAACCAGCAAAGAAGGAAAAATATCAACTCTAACAAGCCCAAAACAGAGTTGAAAAGAAGAGGAAAGTGACTCAAACAAGCTCGAAACTTGAGTCACAAATAGGAGAAGGATGCTTTAAAGTTTCAGATTTCAAGCCTTCGAAATTTTGTTTCCAATTTTCTGCAATTTCAGTCCATGTGCAACTGCCTTTATGCCTCGGATATGTAGCAAACTAGATCGTCTAATCCTAGTTTAACTGTTTTTAAATTTCTGTTGTAGAATGTAGAGAAGAAATCTGTTGGACAATTTAATCCCAGCAGATATTAGATTAGGTAGAGAAACTATGAGGCCAATAGTTTAATCTGGTCTCATGGAGTAATAAGGGTAGAAATAGATTAGTTTGTTTTATGCTTTCAATAAAGATGATGAAGAAGGTCTGCAAATTCAAATGCACCTTGAAGAAAAAATGTTAGGATTGTAGGATGGGTAGGTAGATTGTTTGGGGAATGTTTTCTACTGATTAATATCCATCATGTTTGTAATAGATGAATCAAAGAAGAAATATGGTTCAGGGATTAGGCATCTAGCCTACTCCAAATATTTATTTTATGAATTCTTGACTCCTTCAAGAAGAAGCCATCCCCATGTGGAGCCATTGTTAGCCATCTATGAATTCTTTGTCAAGAAAATAGGTGACTAAATTGTTTTGAGCCTTCAAGAGATATATTTCCTCTAAAAATCTCTCATCTTTGAAGCCTTTTTGTGTCCATTTCCTTTTAAAGGATATTCACTATTGCTTCCATCCAAAAAGCCTCACTGCCTGAGAAAAATTTGTGCTCAGAAAGTACTTGATTTTCCCTTTGTATCCCTACAAATTTCATCACCTTTTAACCCTTTTTTCCTTTTTGCAAATTTTCCCCTTTTTAACCCCAAAATCCCTCCTAAATCTTCCAAAACATCCATTTCACCCTTTAGAACCAAGTTAAATCCCTTCATTTGATTTTAAATCCCTTTTTTACCTCTATCAAAAGCCTCCTTTTTAGCCTAAAAACTCTGTTTCTAAGCTAAAAAGTCCATTTTTATTATAAAATAGGCTTAGCCCCTAACCACTTCCCCCCATAAACCCAAGCGCTAGGACCAAGTGCTAACGCATATGGAGCTTTTCGCATCAGAAGTTCAAAGCAAAGCTCAATTTGTTTGTAAAGTTAAAACTCTAATGCGATGGTGTATTAGTCTGTCGGCCTCCGCTTTGTTTCCAGCCGTTGATCTCTGAGAGATCTGACGGTCAGCGCTTATCCCTTGCCGCGCCCATCATTTCCCCCATTCACCCTTCGATTACATGCCAACCGTCGATCTACTACCCTGATCTGGGGGCTATCGTACAATCGAAACCCCGCCTTCATCGCCAATCGGAATTTCTTGTTGTGCTACCCTTCTGAGGCCCCGATTGACCGATCCCCGATTTCATCTAAGCCATCCATCCCATGTGATCCAATGGCCCACAATGCATCGCGTTCCCCATTCACACTTTTTCATCACACGACCACAGAACTTCATCGCGTCATCTCCACCGTCGATCTCCTCCTGAGATCTATGGTCCATATTCAATCGCCCTCCGCCCATGACCGGGTCCCACCATTCAAGCTCATTCCATAATGTGTTTCATTGCATTTTCATACATTTCCCGTGTATTGCATTCAAAGGTCCAAACCTTATGTTTTACATTGGAAAGCCATATCATCCCACCTAACATTATAACTTTAATGTTTTACATTGAAGTTTCTTGCATTTCGCCCGACCATCCAAAGTCATTTCCTTAATCAATCTCCACCGTCGATCATCGCCTCCAGATCTGATCGAACGGCCCACATGCATTCTTCATCCAAACCTTCATCAGCTGCATTTTTCACTGTTATTCTTCATTTTTCCACCGTTTTCCATTTGCATCCACATTTTCCACCATGCTGCTCTGCCATTCGCACAGCCTTCCACTGCATCCATCCTTCCACTGCTTGAATTTTCTTAACATTTCATGTGTTTTTGCAGGGTACAGATGGTGGAAACCGCCATTTCTCATAGTCACTGTTACAGTGACACAAAGCGCAGATGAAGTCTTTTCAGAGCTTGTGATTACAGAGAAGCACATGGGAAGGTATTAGAGCATAATTCTTATACCAAAGTACAACGTTTAACTCTGTAAAACCTCCCCAGCACCATTGAAGTTCCAAGTTTCATAGACATAGACAGTAATGGAGTGGAAAATAGTATCAGTGGATAATAAGAGAAGTTTAATGCCTATAATTGAAGATTTTGAGCCTTAATTCAATGATCAAAGGGAAAATGTACCATATTGAAGACCTTATGATTAACACAGAAGGCCTAATGAGGCCTATTGCATATAAAACAACACTATCAGTGTTTCACATCAACAGAAGTTTCCTCCCAAGAAAGGACACAGTACCCATAATGTTTTTATTCAATATCGTGTTCCTGAGAAGATTTCCACCCTGATAGAACAGTCCAAATGCTACCAGAGCATTTGTTATGCATTATGGTAGACGTTGAAGTCATTTATCTACCTTTTTGTTTATTCACTAGAGTAATATAGAGTACTGCAGTGAAAGTACATCAAAGAACGTACCTGGAGTAAATTTTAGCCTGTCAAAGACCACTCTTTCATCCAAAGAGTACCGAAGATTAATGCATAGATATTAAGACAGAATGGGCCTCGAGCCTCTTCCTCTGCCCTGTTTTAATGTTTCATTTAGTGTTTCATCTACCTCCTCTGCCTCTCTTTCAGCTATAAAACTCATGAGGAAACTCATTTTAAAGGTTGTTGATTGGATATCTGTGGATTTTAAGCCGTTTCTCTTGAGATAGGGTTCTCTGTGTAAAGTTGTAAGATAGGCTGAGGAAGATGTTTTCAGACTAAATATCAAGCTGTTGGAAATGTTGTACATGACTGGTGTTTCTCTTTAATATGACAAGAACATTTCTTTGGATTTGATTTAAAGTAGTGGTAATGTTTTTCTTACTTTGTCTCTATTTTCCTTTGTAAGTCATCACATTTCTTTTCTCTGGTACGCATCAGAAATCTGGCATAGGATTTACCCTTGCATGGTACCCTATGTTTCTTCTCTCCCTACGTTCGATGTTTTCTACTGATTGTGTTATCTCAGTATTGACTCAAGTTAATTTAACCACTGTAGTGGATATATTTACTGCTAACTAATGTATGAATTAATGAATCTGTTCTTAGATGTTCTTGTTAGGCTTCAATTGGATGAATTGGGATACTGGGAGTTTAGAACACCATCTCTGTCTCACTAGGGTCCTTTTCAATCAATTGAACCTTTCTAAGTTCCCTTAAGTTGGATGCCAAAGCATTGAAAGCTCAAAGTCTTTCTATGATCTCAGGCCTTCACCTTAGTGTTTAAATCTGTAATGTTTCCTTTGTCTGAAGAGTTAACCTTTTAGGAGTTGGATCACAGGTTTCTAATGGCATGTTTAGTCCCTGGACCAGATTCCTAAGTGGTGATCTTGGAGGTTTCCTTGCCTTTCACCTTCCTTCTTACCATTTCATATCACACTATCATCTTTAAGAGCCAATGATTTAGATGACTAGCCCAACTGAAAGCCCGCATATTGAATAGCAAGTAAACCCTTTCCTGACTCCATTGCCCAATGGTCTCAAGTATTTCTCTGAATTATCTCTCCTTTGCCTAAAATCCTCTTTTCTTATCATGTCTTATACTAAACCCTTCCTTCCTGATTCCCAGCAACCAAACAAAAAATCAAACAAACAAACCTCGTGCCTATAACTAGCCTCATATCTTTAAGCAGAACTTTCAAAGACATAAACCTTTGCCTATATAGAGAGATCCCTCTCTGGACCTAGGAGGGCTAGATCCTGAGATATGAAAGTGGTTCTGATGTTGTCTCATCTTTTGGTATTGCCAAACTTGCCAAAACATGGGAACTCCAACACTATCCACTGTTGTTTAACTGGTGCTAGGGTTGCTTTACGAATGTCTTCAAAGTAATCTCGTGCATTTTCGGTGACATATTTATGGAGAGGTCCCAATCTAGACTTCACACCTGGCCTTCTCATGAACTTCTGATGTTGGATGATCAACTGCACGGGTTTCATAGTCTCTCCCCTGACCCATAGTTCCAAATTATGTTCTCTTTTCTGAAAGATGTTGTAAGCTTTGGCCCACCTGATCTGGTTTTTAGCAAATGAAAGGAAAGCTTGTAGTTGTACATCTCCTATGAAGGGGCTAGGGTTGTTGTCAGTGTTTTTTTCTAAAAATAAGTTATGCATGTAGAGCTCACATAAGAGGCGTTGAACCTATTCATCCTGGTCATTACAACATTGGACAAATTCCTTTACAGTCTTAAAGGAAGTGGATTTTCTTGCTCTCACAGCTTTAACTTTCAGAAGTAGGTACCGCTCTATTAGGAATAGGGTGTAGTTAGTTTCCAGTGACCTACATGATAAAGCATCATCATATAGAGAGAAAATTGTAGAGATATGCTCTTCAGCTTGCTCTACCTGCCTTTGTACCGCTTTAACCTTTGCCTGCTCTCCTCTAAGCTAGGAAAATGTCTCATATCCTGTAAGAGAGAGGTCAGTGAACTTCTTTTGAAGTGCCTAATATTCTCGTAATGGCACTACCTCCTTCCTATACTATGTCAGTTCATGCCGTAATTGCATTATCTCATTCTGTAATCTTTGTTTAGCAGCTATCTCTACTAAATGGGCATAGGCAGGGACTCCCTCTGTTTTGATCCCTTTTTCCTCCAGAACTTTCTGCTCAGTTTGGATGGATGTTTCTGTTAGCCCCCCTATGAAATTTTTGACAAGCAAATAGGGGGCTAATTCATTTTTGAGTCTTCAAGGAATGCCTTTCCCCTGAAAACCCACCCTCCTTGAAGTCTCTCAATTGCTGTGCCTAATACAAATCCCCTTCTGCTAGTAAACTGCTAAAAAGGGCTTGTCATTCCTTCCTTTATCCCTACAACATACATCAATTCTCCCCTTTTTCCCTTTGTCCAAATTCCCTTTCTGTTACCCTCATTTAGCCTCTTTTATTTCCCCCTTGGCTCCCCTTCTATTTCCCCTTTTTTACCCCTCAAATCCCCCTGAAATCCCCTTTAAATTCCCCCTCTTACCCTTTATCTAGCCTTTTTCCCCTTTTTCCCCTTATCGTTTCCCTTTAAATCCCTTAAAACCCATTAAAATGGGCCAAAAAACCCACTTTCCCGACTTTATAACAGGCCCTAGCCCCTTTCCCGTTAAGCCCCTTCAACCACTTCCCCACATATGCCAGTCACCCAAGACCAAGCGCTTAAGTCCCGGGGCCAATCGCAATCAGAAGCCGGGCGGGTGCGAAAATCCTTTGTAACACTGAAAAAACCCGATGCGATTGTTTTATTACGTTAAGTCCCGCGATCTGTTCCGCACCGTTGCCGCCGATCGAACGTGCCGGCCCATTATCGCGGAGCCCCTCCGATGGTCTTCCCCACCGTTGATCTGTCCCCGCGATCCAACGGCTGTCGCTCAATCGCAACCCCCCTTCCGATCGCAATCGCAAGTCACGTTGGAACAACTCCGATTGCGGTCCTCCGATTTAATCCCCGCCATCCATTTTCCCGCTGATCCGACGGTCCTCCGCCAATCGCAGATCCCCTCCGATTGTGTTCTCCACCGTTGATCTCCCCGCCAGATCGACGGTCAGCGCTCAATCGCTTCCCCTTCCGATCACTGATCGCAAGCCTTCCATCTGCCTCCCCGATTAAATCCCGACCGTCCGTTTGTTACATGATCCAACGGCCATCGCTCTACCCTTTTCCGCTGATCGCGAGTCCTCCCTCTATCTTCCGATTCAATCTGGACCGTCCTTTTCTCCGCAGATCAACAGTCCAGCATTAATCGCAACTTCTTCCGCCTCCCCCCCGATTACATCTGGGCCGTTCATCCTTCCCCAATCTAACGGTCAGGATCTAATCACCCTCCGCCTCCGCTGGGTCCCACTATTTCATTCATCACCGTCGCATTTCTTGCATTTTGCTTGTTTTGTTAGTTTCGTATATTGTTACGCCGGATCAATCTCCACCGTTGATCTTCGTCTCCAGGCCAGGATCTAACGGTGCAACGTACATATTCTGCCCCGAACCCTGTGCTCAACATTTCCACCACTCCCATTTTCATCGTTCGTTTACATAATACCGTTGTTTCTGCCACCGCTGCACCACCATTTAGTTCACCCTACGTCCATTGCTCCGTCCACCGTTTCTTCACAGATTTGCCGTGTTGCAGAGTTTCTAGAGGAAGAGGACCGCCTCTGTTCAATGTACTGCCTTAATGGCAAGTGGCACAGTCAGGATCAAATCCAATGAACCAGTACCATCAGAAAAGTCAAGGAATGGGGCTGTCAGGACTTACATTAAAGGAAAGCGGAGTTCAAACGCCAAAAATCTTGCCTGCGCCATTAAAAGCTCGAGCTAACCCGACAGAGGAAGTCATGAAGCAGCAAGTATTCTTAGTACAGAGCAGAGGGATTAATGCGCATCAACGAAGATATTGAGCCCTGAAACAGAGGTTTAAAGAGGCAAAGTATCGTTTTGAAGACCCCGAGGATCGATTCTGGAGATCCTGAACATCAATAAGAGGTAATATCAAGGTTTCCTTATCAGCAGAATGTTTTTCCATAAAGGACAGGTCTCCCATGCAGTATTTATTATGCGCCATGTCCCTGAAGGAGTTTTCCGTCCCAGCTATAGTTCAAATCAATCTAACATCCGTGAGGCAGACCTCCCAGCAAGTTCTTTCATTTTGTTCAAATCACCTGAAGTACTACAGCCCAAAGGTCAAATCATATCCAGAGCAGATCTTTCTTTCAAAGATCTTTGTTTCACGAGAGAGGTGACGATGATTAAATATCGATTAATATCGAAACGGTGGTACAAGCCTGCATTCATTGTGGTGTTTAAATGTAACATTTAAGATTCACCTACCTCCTCAGTCGGTCCTGTGTGTCTCTTCTGCTATAAAACAAAAAGGGATATCATTGTAATGGTTGTTGTTGGATTATCAGTAAATTGCAAGCATTTTGTCCCGAGCCAAGTTTCTTGTGTAATAGTTGTATGACAGGACGAGAAATATGATGTATTCAGGCTGAATGTAAAAGCTTTGGGCAGTGATGTACTTGATTGGTGTTGGGTTTAACATGATAGGTAGTTTTCATTGGATCCTGATCTACAGCAGTTGGTGATGTTTTTCTTATCTCTGTGTTTATTTCCATTTCATTCATGTTCTTCTGACTGACATCTGAATGCATGATATAAGATTTACCCTCGTTAGGTACCTGATATCCCAGCTCTCTCAGTCTTTAATGTTTTCTGCTCATATGTGTGTCTGAATATTGTTTTTAATTGACTAAACCGTTCTAGTGGATGATTATTGCCTGCTCTTTGATGTGCAAGTTAATAGAATCAGTGTTCGGATGTCTTTGTTAAGATTTAATTGAAGAGGTTAGGAACATTGGGAGGTGTAAAGCCTGTCGCTGCCTCTTCATAACCTGCCCTTCCAATACAAACCTTTTCAAGACCCCTGGTGTTTCCTATGGTTTTGTCCAAGCAGGCCTAGAGTTAAATGACCTCTGGCCTGATCTATAGACGGAATCAGACGGTTTTCCATCCTTCATTCTCATCCCTTAGTGTTCCATCCCAACAATCAGTCTTTGAGATCCAAATTTCTCTAGATGACTAGCCCAATTGAAGCTTACACATTGAACATAAGTAAATCCTTTCTTGACTCCATTGCCCAATGGCCTTGATGTTCCCTGAGTTATCTATATTTGTCTAGCTTCCTTCTTTACCCATCCTTGTCTTATGATGAAACCTTCCTTCCTGATTCTCAACAACCAAACTCAAACAATCAAGCAAACGACCTTGAGCCTATAACTAGCCTAAAATCATAATTGAGAACCTTACATACATATATCCTTTGATAATCATTGAGAGATCCCTCTCTAGACCTAGGAGGGCTAGATCCTAAGGTCTGAAAGTGGTTCTATGTTGTCTCATCTTTTGGTCTCTGTCAACCTGGCCAAAACATGGGAACCCCAACATAATGGTGACTCCTTCAGAATTCGAGTGCTTTCATTTCAAACATCCTTGAGAAGCTTAGAGCTGCGGCTGAGTTGGCCATTAAGTCACACCTTTCTTGAATCAGCCTCCATTATTGAATATCCACCATACTCTTAGACAGAGCTTGGATAGGGCCAGGTAGCCTCCAGATCTCATCCTCTCTTCAAGGGTGACATATCTGGTAAATGCCCTCCCAGTCAATCTCTGGTTGGAGCTTGTTGCTTTAGAGGAGATTCATGAAAGGTGATAGTGCCTGAGCACTGTGGTGGATAGTGTACCCTAGAATCATCCTAAACCCTCCACCTTGCGACTCCATTGTTCCTAAACGTTAAAGACTCCACTGGTGATCAGTAGGCCTACTGATTATCTCGATGTCACATCAGACTCCACTGGGAGACCAGTCCCAAAGCATAATGAAGACTCCATGGGGAGGCCAGTTCCCAAGACAACATTAACCACAGTAGAAATAACAAGTAGGGCTGAGCTGCTTGGCTTATAAACAGCACTCTGGCTCACAGAACCATTCATACAAGAGATTTCCCTGATCCAAACCCACCTTAAACAGTTGATAATCCTGAGAAAATCCTTAAAAGAACACCTGTGAGTAGGAGATCAACTATTTCCAACAACATTCATAGAGCCAATTCTGCACCAGAAGATCTTGCAGCTCTATTAGACCCTTTCTTCGACCTAGACCTCCAAAACAGATTACCTAGAACTACGTCATTCACTGTTTTAGACCAACCAGACACTAGGGACAGCGAAACCCCCCTTTCCACACCACCCGATCTCCACTTTCTCCAAAACTCGGGGCTTTCTCACCCTAGATCTGCTCAACAGACTTACAACGGCCCTACCATCTGTTATCCAACTACCGCTGCTCAAGCCAACCACATACCTCATCAGAACATCATCATGGCCGGCCACAAGGCACCCTCTAGTTTTGCCTCAACCTCTACTACCCTTACCAAAGAAAAATGATTATCAGTCAAAAATCTCTCTTCCCACAAAATACACAACATGACAACATGTAGACAAAATGGAGGACTCTTTTGACTATATGGAAATTGATGATGAAAGCAATCAAAATGAGAATTTTGCGCGGGCACGGGGAGAGGTTAAAAGTGGATTAAGAACCTACACAATGTTTGGTAGTATCCAAGATCTCCACCTTTATACCGGACTTTCATCAACAAATGGGAAACTAGAGCAAACCCTCGCCGGCTCTAGCAAAATACATGTCCCTTAAGAGGATGTGGGGGAAGCGTTCATGATTACACCACTAGATTCAACAGTATTTACAATGCTCTTCCTCCACACATGAAACCTCCACAAGGTATGGCCCTAGAAAAATATCCTGATGGATTTGATGCTGACATGGCCTATGAGCTTAGAGATAAAGAGTACACCACTTTGGAAGACATGCAGAAAGGGGCAGTAAACATAGAAGCAAATCTGATTGAGAAAAGAGCCAAACTGAGAGCTGAGAAGAGAGTAACATACAAAGATGACACTATAGCCTCCACTTCGGATCCTAATATTGAAAGGTTGTCAAAGAATCTGGATAAGCTATGCCAAGTGGTCGAAAAGATGGCTATCACACAGACAGGAACCAAAATCAAAACCAAAACCAAAACTTTAGAAGAAACAACAACACTTCCAACAGACAGAAAGAGTCAGATCAGAAAGTCATTCCCCCTTTCCAAAAATTTCTTGATGAGGATGAGGGAATCATAGAACAGTCTGAAGGGAATGCGATAAACATGTTCGAAACAGAAGATTCAATCCTAAACTGTGATTCAGAAGAGGACCAACCCTCAACCTCTTATGGGGAGGAGGAATGGTTTGAATCTGAGGAGTATAGGTTGGGATTCGAAAATGCCATGTTACAGGTCAGAGAACAATATGAGCTCAGGAGTAAAAAGAACCAAGACACGTCCAAACCTAAGACTCCTGAGGTAACCATCAAAAAGAGGCCTGAAAAATCTTCTAAAGTAACTGCTGTAAACGATAAATCAACAGCTGAGAGTTCTGAGAAAAACAAACAGAAAGGCAACCAAAACAATGAAAAACAAAGTCAACAAACCAGTAGCACTAGCACCTCAGTTAGTGCTCCTGATAAAACTGTATCTACACATGTACATAATGAGAAAACACAAACTGATTCAGCTATTAAGGTAGTTGCAAATAAAACAGATCTGAACATTCCCAAAAGTCATTCCACTTTCAATTTAGAAAGTGAGATTGCAAAAATCAAAATCTCTGTACCATTATCTGAGCTGGCCTCTCAGGATGTATATAAGGGCCAGATCTTGAAAGCATTAAATCTGAGTATGAATAGTGACACTGTAAATTTGAGCGATGATCAGCCTGCCCTCTTATTCGGTCCCAAAATTGAGGGGAAATTTCAGGAGGGAGTAGTTCCACCTTTTTATATTAGTCTCAACATTCATGACAAAATACTCCACAATGCAATGCATGACTCCGGTGCATCACACAATCTAATGCCTAAAGTGGTCATGGAGAAGCTAGGCCTCGAAATCACCCGAACCTACAAAGACTTATACTCATTTGACTCGAGTAGGGTAAAATGTCTCGGCCTGATCAAAGACTTGTGTGTGAGTTTGACTCAGATTCCTGCGAAATGTATGGTCATGAATGTAGTGGTGGCAGACGTGCCGCCCAAGTATGGCATGTTGTTGTCAAGATCATGGGGAGCCAAGCTGCAAGGCACCATGCAGATGGATGGCTCATATGCCACTATCCCTATATTTGGCCAATCAAGGAGACTGTATAGAGAGTCCCAAATGAAATTCCTAGTCAGTAGCCCCGAGAAACCTGAAAACTCACCATTATACTCTGTGAATTCCAATCTTGACTCCTTCATTTTTTGTAATGATGAATCCTTAGAAGAGCCAGAGTCCCAGAATAGGCATACAAATGAGAACATCGAGCCTATGGACCTCCACATAATGGCCACTCTGGAAGGATATGATCAGGGAAACCATGAGCATCACACTGAAAACAAAGAGGAAATCAACAATGAAGCCTGTAGGATCTGTAGTGGACCTCTCACTCCAAGTGAAACAGAAACGGAACAAGTACAGCCGGCCAACCTCCTCCCTGACATCCATGGCCTCTATGAACAACAGGACAGCTTACAATCTAGTACAGACCTCCCGACTCAACCTAATGGCGAACCCAGCTGTAAGGGGGAAAGTGAAGTGGAAGTAAACAAAGAACCCCTGTGGGAAATGAACTTTGATGGGTCCTGTACTAGACAAAGCGCTGGAGCGGGAGTGTGGCTGCGTAACACCAAAAATGATCACGCGGAGAGCCACGCCGTTAATCTGCACTTCAAATGCACGAATAACATTGCAGAATATGAGGCTCTAATCTTGGGTTTAAATCTGTTGAAAAAATTAGGAGCCCGTAGGGTAGTCGTGAGAGGAGACTCTGAGTTAGTAATCAAACAGATGAATGGTGAGTATTCGGCAAAACACCCCAGGCTTAGAGCATATAGGAACGATACTCTAGATTTGCTGAAAACGTTCATTGAATATGATTTAGTATTCATTCCTAGGGGTCAAAACGCTATTGCAAATAGACTAGCCTGCCTAGCTAGCTCTTGTCCTAAGGCCCCGAGTTGACCAACAAATCATCATTCAAACCAAATTCGGGCCTGCGGTGCCGGATAATGAAAAATGCGCGGGTCTTTGAAGGAGACAAATAGATTGAAGGTCCCTGCGATGGGCGGAAATGAGTTTGAATTTTCTGATTCGGACTCGAAATGCGATGGCATTTGCTTAGTGAGGATTCCCCGGATGAACTAGAAACACCTTGTAGTATAGAAGTAAACTCTTTTATGAAGAAACTGGGGATTCGGCCATAAAACGTGAAAACGCGGATAGAGAAGAAATGGAGGTCTTTAACGAAATAAAGAAACAGAGAACAACCCAGAGGCCTAGCACCCTTAGAGGACCTATTTGACTTTGATGACGTAGAAAAAAAGCCCACTATAGAACATGTAGATTCAGATGTGGAAGAATGCAACATAGGCACTGAAGATAGACCCAAAATGATAAAACTGGCTAAGTCTATACCTGCAAACCTGAAGAAAAAATACATTGACCTGTTTAAGGAATTCATTGATGTGTTTGCATGGAGATATGAAGACTTAAAGGCTTATGACACCAACATCATACAACACAAGATACCCTTGAAGGAAAATCAGAAACCTTTCAGACAAAAACTCCGTAGGATCAATCCAAAACAAATGCCTACAATTGAGAAAGAGATTAAGAAGATGTATGAGGCAGGCATAATAGTTCTTGTGAGGTTTTCTGATTGGGTGTCAAACTTAGTGGCTGTAAGAAAGAAAACAGGGGAGATTAGGCCACTTATAGACTTCGAAACCTCAATCCAATAGAGCCTCCACGAAAGATAACTACCCCTTGCCTAGAATGGAACATATCTTACGGAAGGTAGTGGGCTCTAAAAGAATCTCCTTGCTTGATGGTTTTTCAAGATACAACCGGAGTTCTAGTACTCCCATAAGATCAACTCAAAATAGCTTTTACCACTCCATGGGGCACCTTCATGTATGTGAAAATGCCTTTAGGATTGATGGTCGCTGGAGCTACCTTCCGAGCAATGGATATTGCTTTCTCAGATGAGATTGGACACTTTATAGTCATCTATTTGGATGACTTGACTGTCTTTTCTAAAACAGAAGAAGAACACTTAAAACATCTGAGGAAAGTTTTCAAAAAATGTAGAAGGTACGGTCTGTTCCTAAACCCCAAGAAAAATGTTTTTGGGCTGCAAGAAGGTAAACTTTTGGGCCACATTATATCTGAGAAAGGGATCAGGATAGACCCACAGAGAGTTGAGGGAATACTTCAAATTACACATCCTAGAAACGTCAAGGAATTACAGTCCTTCATAGGGAAGATCAATTTCCTTAGAAGATTTATCCCAAATCTTGTTGAGCACCTTAGGAAAATGACCAACATGCTGAAGAAAGGTGCAGGAATTAAGTGGACTGTTGAAGCCAAAAAATCTTTTGAGTTGGTAAAACTTGCACTCACTAAGGCCCCTATCCTTATCAGCCCTGAATTCTCAAAAGATTTTCTAATCTTCTCATTTGCTTCCCAGCACACAATAGCTGCAGTTTTGCTGCAGAAAAACTCGGAAGGTAATGAACAACCCATAACCTTCTTCAGTAAAGCCTTAAGAGATGCACCCTTAAAGTACAACATCATGGAAAAGTAGGCCTATGCTCTGATTAAGGCCTTAAAAGACTTTAGGGTGTACATTCTGCATTCTCACACCATTGCCTATGTGCCAAATATAGTGGTTAAGGATATCTTGTCCCAAGCCCCTGATGGGAAAAGTGGCAAATGGATTGCTACCATCTTAGAGTATGACCTCGAAATCAAACCCACCAAGCTGATCAAAGGTCAAGGCCTGGCCCAATTAATGGCTGAAACAAATTTGCAGGCCTTGGATATTAACATGATGAATGCCTTAGATGAGCAGGAAGGATTGCCACATCCAATTGTTGAGGAGCAGTTTCAGAACTCTCCTTGGTATCTTGATATCCTTTACGTGTTCACTAACCTCAATGCCCCTCCAGAACTGTCCAAAACAAAGGCCAGATTCATAAAACTCAAAACTAGAAATTACTGCATTATGAATGAGAGTCTATATTGGAAAAATCCAAATGGCCTTCTACTAAAATGTTTGTCTGAAACTGAAGCTGCAAGAATCAAACAAGAATTCCATGTCTTTGGGGAGTGTGGAGGCCATTTTGAGTTGGAAGGCCACTGCAAATAAGATACTCAGGGCTGGTTACTACTGGCCTACACTCTTCAGTGATGTCCATAAGATGATTCTCACTTGCCACAAATGCCAAATTTTTGAAGGCAAAAGAAAGCTCCTTCCCCTCCCTCTGCAGCCTATCACTATAGAAGGTCCATTCATGCAATGGGGCTTAGACTTCATTGGAGAAATCCACCCCTCTTCTTCCGGGCAACACAAATGGATCTTGAATGCTGCGATTACTTCACTGGTGGATAGAAGCCAACACTAGGAATGCCATTGATTCTGTCATCATTAGGTTCTAGAAGACTTCATCCTCTCTCGGTTTGGCTACTTGAGAAAATAATCTTGACAATCTTCTTTGCTTTCGGGATCCGGAGAAGAATGATTGATTTTTGTCACAGGTACGGAATTGCACTTGGACATTCAACTGCCTATTACCCCCAGGGTAATGGCCTAGCTGAATCATCAAATAAAAGCCTGGTCACAATCATTAAGAAGCTGCTGGAAGAGAACAAAAGATCTTGGCATAAAAGGTTGATACATGCCTTGTGGGCAGACAAGCTCACTACAAAGAAGTCTATTGGTACATCACCCTTCCAGCTGGTTTATGGGACAGAAGCAGTTTTTCCTACTAGCCTTGGGATACCAGTGATAAGACTTGTTCAAGAAATCCAATCAGAAGAAGACAGCATGATAAGGAGAATCAATGAAACCTTCCATCTTCAACAAACAAGAGAGCAGGTTTATGACAAAGTAGTCAGAGTGCAGGAAAGCATGAAGAGACAGTTTGACAAAAGAACCAAAGCAACAAACTTCAAAGTTGGGGACAAGGTCCTAAAATGGGATTCAAGAAGAGAGGATAAAGGAAAACATGGCAAATTCGACAGCTTGTGGCAAGGCCCATTCATCATTCAAGCCACTGTGGGTCCTAATGCGTTTTTCTTGCAAGAACTTGATGGTACAGAGCTGTTTGGGGGTCCTGTCAATGGAAGGATGCTTAAACACTATCTCTGCTGATCCTCCATTTCCAGTTTCATTTCCATTGTACATACCATTGCAAATTTTCATTTCCAGCAAAAGAAAAGAAAGGGTCCCAAAAACAGAACGAGAATGGAGGTTCAAACATGCTCAAAACATGAACCTCTGAGGCAAAGATTGGCTCTAATAAACTCAAAATCTGAGCCAAAAGGAACAAGAATAGCTGGTCCTAACAAGCTCAAAATCTGGACCAGCAGTAAAATGAAGATCCAGCCCTAATATGCCCAAAATCAGAGCTGGATCAAAGGAAAGGAGTGACTCAAAGATGCTCAAAACCTGAGTCACAGAGAAGAAAGAAGGATGTTTCACAGTTGCAGAATTACATGCCTTCCACGGTTTGTTTTCTTCAAGTCTGCGCGGCCAAGTCAGACAGTCCTAATCCTGGCTTGGCTATGTTTAAAATTTCATTGTCTTAGAATGTAGGTGAAGAAACACAGTCAGACGGTTTAATCCCAACGGTGGTAGTTTAGGTAGAGAAATAGATGAGGCCAACGAGTCTAATGCGGCCTCATGGAGCAATAAGGGTAGAATTAGAATACGTTTATTTTTTGTTTTGCAAATTTCCATTGTAAGTCTTGCTAGTTCCACCCTACCCGAAAGGAAAGTTGTTAGAGTTCTAGTTTGGGTAGGTAGTTTGGTTGGGAATATATTCTGGTGATTTGCGTATCTAATATATTGTGAGCTAATCTAAGGAAGAAAAAATATGGCTTATAGCGGCCAGGCATCTGGCCTACACCAAGAGATCAATTTCTGAATTCTTGACTCCTTCAAGAAGAAGCCATCCCCATGTGGAGCCACTGTTAGTCCCCCCCTATGAAATTTTTGACAAACAAATAGGGGGCTAAATCATTGTTGAGTCTTCAAGGAATGCCTTTCCCCTGAAAATCCATCCTCCTTGAAGTCTCTCAATTGTTGTGCCTAATACAAGTCCCCTCCTTCTAGTAAACTGCTGAAAAGGGCCTGTCATTCCTTCCTTTATCCCTGCAACATACATCATTTCTCCCCTTTTTCCTTTTGTGCAAATCCCCTTTCTGTTACCCTCATTTAGCCTCTTTTATTTCCCCCTTGGCTCCCCTTCTATTTCCCCTTTTTACCCCTCAAATTCCCCTTTAATCCCCTTTAAATTCCCCCTCTTACCCTTTGTTTAGCCTTTTTCCCCTTTTTTCCCTTTATCGTTTCCCTTTAAATCCCTTAAAACCCATTAAAATGGGCAAAAAACCCATATTCCGACCTTAATATAGGGCCTAGCCCCTTACCACAAGTCCCTTAACCACTTCCCACACATGCCCGTGCACTGGGACCAAGCGCTTAAGTCCCAAGCGCTAATCGCAATCGGAAGTTGGGCGGGTGCGGAAATCCCTTTGTAACAACTGAAAAAACCCGATGCGATTGTTTACCATTTTCGTCCATGAGTACGATTCTATGGATGTGATGCCGCCGATCGAACGCTGAGCGCTAATCGCGGGCCCCCCAAAAAATCCTCCCCACCGTCGTCTGGCCCGAGATCAACGACGACGCTTAATCGCAAGCCTCAGCCCAATCGCAGTAACAACGCTCCAATGTGTACCTCCGTTACTTGAAATGCTCTGATTTAATGGGACCGCCCTTTCTCTCACGGATCCAGAGCGGTCATCGCTCCATCTCCTGCCCCTGCGATTGTTGTCCCAACCGTTGATGCGGCGATTGATCCAACGGTCAGCGCTTAATCGCAACAGCCTCCGATCGCTGATCGCAAGTTCCCCTGTCTCCCCGATTAAATCCTGGCCGTCCGTCTGTTACATGATCCAACGGCCATCGCTCTTCCCTTTCCGCTGATCGCGAGTCCTCTCTCTGTCTTCCGATTCAATCTGGACCGTCCGTTTCTCCGCATATCAACGGTCCAGCATTAATCGCAGCTTCTTCCGCCTCCGCCCTGATTACATCTGGGCCATTCATTCTTCCCCGATCTAACGGTCAGGATCTAATCACCCTCCGCCTCCGCTGGGTCCCACTATTTCGCTCATCACCGTCGCATTTCTTGCATTTTTCTTGTTTTGTTAGTTTCATATATTGTCACGCCGGTCAATCTCCGCCGTCCATCTCCATCTCCAGGCCTGAATCCAACGGTCTGCGCTGCACATTTCTACCAAACCCTATTGTCTACATATTCCACCACTCCACTGCATTTTTATCATCATAGCTTTGTCTCCGCCACCGCCGCACCACCATTTTGTTCACCCTGCATTCATCACTCTGTCCACCATTTTCGTCACAAAGTGTGCTGTGTTGCAGAGTTTCTAGAGGAAGAGGACCGTCGCTGTTAAATGTACTACCTCAACGGCGAGCGGCGCAGTCAGGATCAAATCCTATGAGCCAGTACCATCAGGAAAGTCAAGGAATGGGGCTGTCAGGGCTTACATTAAAGGAAGACAGAGTTCAAACGCCGAAAATCCTTCCGGCGCCATTTAAAGATCGAGCTAACTTGACAGAGGCAGTAATGAAGCAGTAAGGATTTTCAGTACAGAGCAAAGGGATTAATGCACGTCAAAGAAGATCTTAAGCCCTGAAACAGAGGTTTAAAGAGGCAAAGCATCAGTTTGAAGACCCCGAGGATCGATTCTGGAGATCTTGAGCATCAATAAGAGGTAATATCAAGGTTTTCTTATCAGCAGAATGTTTTTCCATAAAGGAAAGATCTCCCATTCAGTATTTATTATGCGCCGTGTCCCTGAAGGAGTTTTCCATCCCAGCTATAGTTCAAAGCAATCTAACATCCATGAGGCAGACCTCCCAGCAAGTTCTTTCATTTTGTTCAAATCACCTGGAGTACTACAGCCCAAAGGTCAAATCGTATCCGGAGCAGATCTTTCTTTCACAAGGAAGGTGACAATGATTAAATATACAGTGTATCAAGCAGAATGGGCCTCGGCCCTGCATTCATTGTTGTGTTTAAATGTAACATTTAAGATTCACCTACCTCCTCCATGGAGTCCTCTTGTATTTCTACCTAACTATAAACACGAGATATCATCATGGATTATTCTTGCATTACAGGTAGAATAGCAAACCTTTTCTGTCCAGACAAATTCCAACAATGTGGTAAGTGAGTATGCTAAATTTGAGAAATAAATTCTTATTAATTTGAATGTAAAAACTTTAGGCGGAAGTCTTCCACTGATGTATTGTATTTAACATGATAGCGATTTTCATTGGATCTGATCTACGGAGTTAGTGATATTCCTTCTTATCTACGTGTTTATCTCACATTTCATTTCATGTTCTTAAGTGACATCTGAATGCATGATATAAGATTTACCCTTGTTAGGTACCTTATATTCCAGCTCTCTCAGTCTTTAATGTTTTCAGCTCATTGTGTGTCTGAATATTGTTTTTAATTAACTAAACCAGTGTAGTGGATGATTATTGCCTGCTCTCTGATGTGCAAGTTAATAGAATCAGTGTTCGGATGTCTTTGTTAAGATTTAATTGAAGAGGTTAGGAACATTGGGAGGTGTAAAGCCTGTCGCTGCGTCTTCATAACCTGCCCTTCCAATACAAACCTTTTCAAGACCCCTGGTGTTGCCTATGGTTTTGTCCAATGTTGTGTAACCAGCTCCAAAAATAGAAGAAAAAAGATATCAACACCTTAGAAATAAGCCACTTCGAGGGGGCAACCTCCAATACATTACATAAATGAACAATTCTTGGATGATACAATTTACAAAACCTCCTTTCTATATATAGGAGTCCATGGGGCCATAATGTAATCCTAGTGGGCTACAATGTAATCCTAGCCGACCTAACAATAATAATTTAAGGGCACAATAATAAAAAAATGGGGGTTACAAGGGTACAATAATAACAATAAGGGGGGCTACACTAACATACTAAGGGGCTACACTATTAATATAGGGACTTAACATGCCCCTCTCCTTCAACAAGTGTTGTCCTCAACGCTTGATTATTTCTTGATGCCTCTGTATAAAATTCTCATCCTCCCATGTGAAATATTCTACAGGAAAGTTCTTCCACTTGCTGAGATACTCTGAAATTGATCGTAATTGTTGAGTTCTTGTTTCTATGACTACTTCATAACTTCTTTCGATATGATTTTGATCTTCTTGTTGTTTCATTAGATTCTGCACCAAAGTTGGGTTATCCTTTGAGAGTTCGAGAACTTGTTGTTGATGCTCGCTGTGATATTCCACTAATTTATCATCCATATTAGCTATTATTTGATCCTTCAAACCATCCAACTTAGCCTCCATTTCTGCTTTTAAACCATCTATTTCATCTTCGGTTGCTCTTCGTAAGATCAAAATTTGTTGTACTTGGTACCGTAATTTTGATATCTCATATTGCAATTCTTCCTCCTCATGCGTCATAGTATATATTTCTGAGGGCTTAATGGGTATGGAATTATTTTTTGGAGGCATTATATAACCCAATGCTGATAAATATTCTTCAATATGCCCTTGGAATCACTTCAAATTGCTTTTTCAAACAAACGTTATGCAATTTTAAAAAACAAATACACACCTTTTTCTTGCTTTTGAGGAGCTCGATATTGAAATTAGATTATCTCTGTAATTGAAAATATTAGATATCTGAAATTCAGCCCTGTAGTAGCCCTCTGAAGCTTCTTTCAAATGCCACAGGTCTGACCTGATTTGGATTCTCCAAGGCAAAGTTGTGTCCAATCTTCCACTATGACCTAATTTTGGTAGTTGATGAGAAAACTGACACACGTGTCCATATTTTGTTCTTTGTCTGAAATTGATATCAAACTACGGGCCGTGTCACCAAGTACACCAGCAGCACTCTTGAAAATCAAACTCCGGAGAGTTATTGAACTTTTCCCACGATCACCTCTTTGAAATTTGAATTCGGGGGCTTGAAAACTCACCTTCTAGTCATATCTCCAAAAATATTGTGAACCAAGCTCTGAAATTCTTTGATGAATTTCCTCAGGATTTCAGCTTCGCACCATATGAATTTAAGACTCTGAACCTTCGTACAAAAAAATTTATAGCGCAAATTCCACGATGATCTGTTTAGGAGCCTGAAAAAATACCTAACTTCCACAGATGATATCTCCTCAAATATTGTGAACCAAGCTCTGAAATTTTTATACAAGCTTCCTTAGGATTTCGGCTTCGCACCCTAACAATTTCAGCTTCTGAAACTTCGTAGAAAAAACATTATAGCGAAAATGCAACGATTACCTATTTGGAGCAGCGAATCCCTAGAATCCAAAGCCTCTGATACCAAATGTTGTGTAACCAGCTCCAAAAATAGAAGAAAAAAGATATAAACACCTTAGAAATAAGCCACTTCGAGGGGGAAACCTCCAATACATTACATAAATGAACAATTCTTGGATGATACAATTTACAAAACCTCCTTTCTATATATAAGAGTCCATGGGGCCATAATGTAATCCTAGTGGGCCACAATGTAATCCTAGCTGACCTAACAATAATAATTTAAGGGCACAATAATAACAAAATGGGGGTTACAAGGGTACAATAATAAGAGGGAGCTACTAGCACTACTAGGGAGATACCTTATTAATATAGGGACTTAACATCAACGAATCAAAGTTAAATGACCTCTGGCCTGATCTATAGACGGAATCAGATGGTTTTCCATCCTTCATTCTCATCACTTGGTGTTCCATTTCACCAATCAGTCTTTGAGATCCAAATGCTCTAGATGACTAGCCCAATTGAAGCTTACACATTGAACATAAGTAAATCCTTTCTTGACTCCATTGCCCAATGGCCTTGATGTTCCCTGAATTATCTATCTTTGCCTAGCTTCCTTATTTACCCATCCTTGTCTTATGATGAAACCTTCCTTCCTGATTCTCAAAAACCAAACTCAAACAATCAAACCAATAACCTTGAGCCCATAACTAGCCTAAAATCATAATTGAGAACTTCAAAGACATATATCCTTTGATAATCATAGAGAGATCCCTCTCTGGACCTAGGAGGGCTAGATCCTAGGGCCCCAAAAGTGGTTCTATGTTGTCTCATCTTTTGGTCTGTCCTTTGGCAAAACATGTCAAGACTAGCAGTTTTACATCTCGTTTGTGCTTATATACACTCCTTCGGTGGTGGTTGTCAAATTGGTTTGTGTTCTAGTTTTCATAGTATTTGCTGGTTCTGTTTGGGTCCCTACAATGGAGGTTTTTTCTTTTGGCTTCTTGTCCCTTCTTTCTCTTTTTAGCTGCTTCTTCAGGTGTTTCACTAGCTTCTTCAATTTTTTGCAAGTCTTTCTTAATTTCTCAGTTTTTCTCATGTCTAAACCTTCACCTGTTTTTACTTCAATAGGTGGAAGGGGAGTAGAATTCTCTTTCTTAGGGATAAGGTCTAGAATGGTGTTTCTAATTACTTCTTCAGAATTTACCTCAATATGAGGGTCCTGACAGGGAGGAGGGATGCTGCCTCCTGGTGATAAGGGGACTGTCTCTGTGTGTGCACTTTGTTCCACGAGGATAGTGTCACCTGAATCAACTTGTGATTCCAATCTCTCTTCTATTTTTCCTTCACCGTATACTTCATAATTATCAATGGGAGATAGGGCTTCATTCTATTTTAGTTCCTCTTGGTTGGGTAGGATATTAGTGTGACCAGAGCTACTGGGGGAGGCAGTTTTGTCAGCAAATTCTTCTTGCTCCCCCGCTTCTGATGAGTTTCTTAATTCGAAGCTTGTCCTTATTTTCCCTAGGACTAGGGCCATTTCCTCCTTAAATTATTGTAAGGGTGCCTGGGATGGTTTTGCTCCATCTATGGTGTTCGAAGTTCCCCAGGTTGTTCCCGGCTCGTTTTCTGTTTGACTCCTAATGTTGAGGCTCGGTTTTGTACCTTCGGGGGTTAAATTCAGTTCCTACCCTTAAGGTTGACAAAATTGTGCCATGCTAGATGTTACCTATCTAGCTCATAAATAATGATTAAATTTATTAAGCCTTGGCAACTAACCACTGATTGGGGCCTCTTAGCTTTTCTTAGTCGAAAAACAGTATCATGCAATATAGAATTTAAAAAGGCAGGCAGATTAATTGAAATTTTTTGTTTGAGTGCAGCTAAGAGTTTGAGCTGTTGAGGTTTTATCACTTCCCCATGTCCTTTGCATGTTATGAATCTTTTGATGAATACCGCCAACTCCTACCATGGTTGGTGTAAGGAAGTGGGGGCAATCCCTCTAGCCCTTCATTCCAGTTGTTTGTCTAGGTCCTGGTATAGTGCTATTGCTTCCCGCATGAGTAGATGTTTTTCTTCCCATCTCTCCCCTTGTGCTGGTATTCCAGAAACTGCTGCTATGATCTCTTCTATAACAGGTATGGTTTGGCCGTTTACTCTGGTTTTCCCATCCTACAAATTTTGCAGGAATTCGATTGTAATTTTTGTGTTATATCCTTGTAATCTATGCACATATGTCATCCATCCAACTTGCTAGAGAATGGCACTCGCCGCTTCTGAAATTGGAAAATTCGATGGCTCGTTTCGAAGAGTATCTTCGCACATGAATGGTATGCTCTTCTCCTCTGGTTATATTTCTTCCTGGCTATGTTGTTTTGTCTGGGTGTTGTGTGTAGGCGAAAAAGAGATTGTGTTTCTATATAAAGAGCATCCATGCCTTAATTGTATCATTTATCGATGTGTCTGACGAGATTTGTGCAGGGATTTCACTTGATTTCCAAATTAAAGCCAATCAAAGTCAATCCCACCCCTCCCCCCTGAGAAAAGGGTGCCCACGCCCTCAGGTACTGGAGAGATTTGACCAGTGATGAATGTGAGCATGGGAATGTCAGATTTTGGTAATTTTGCACGTGGAGGATCGACGGTTAAGTAATTACTTCATGTGCAGCAAACAATCAAATTTAAAATTTTTCATGATTGAATCTTGTGCGGAGAAGGCCGAGACGTGAGAGAAAACAGTATTTTCATTATTATGATATGATGTCTTTGTATGATTAGAACTTTGTGATGAAAGAAAGATTTAATCAAGTATTGATTGGCGTTGTCATTCCCAAGTTCGAAATATGTAATCAAATATTCGTTATTTATTCTTATGGTAAGTCATGATTGTCACTAATTCGAGTAATAGGTTTGTAGTAAAAGAAAATGGAAAACAAGGTGTATGTAATAGTATTTTGTTATTAAAGAAGCATTCTTTCATACCACAAGCAGAGCCACTGCTGCCAGCAGGCATTCATAGCCTTAACAGGGTTGCTTTTTAACCCAGAAAATGAGCCATGATCCCTATGTGAGAATAGTTATTTTATCATCTTGATGGAGAGATTGCCATGTTTGTATGGTGGCCAGGTAATCATGGTGCCATTCACTACAGTTGTAGCAAAATGATCAAGCTAGCTCGTGATGAGACCTCCTGTCCTTAAAGTTAGTAATAAGGTCATTACCCTGGTGTGGTTGCCATAATGGGCATGTCAATCGCTTAGAGTCTTATGAACATGGTAGGTTGGCTCGTGATGAAACCCCCTATCCTCTCTTAAGATATGTAAATTTAGTATTTTCTTTTTTATTTTAACAATTTGATCCATTCGGAGGTCACTGTGCTGGTGTGGTAGCTAGATAATTACAGTGCCATTCACTAGAATTGTAACAGAGTGATCAGGCTGGCTCATGATGAGACCTCTTGTCCTTCTAATAGATGAGAAGGTCATTACCCTAGTGTGGTGGCCATAATGTGCATGTCACCTGCTCAATCCCTATAATCATGGTAGGCTGGCTCGTGATGAGACCCCCTATCCTCTTTTGAGATTTGCATGTCACACAATGATTGCTAAGGGAGGCTCATTGACTCCTTAAGAGTGAGGGATCGTGAAAGAAGTAGAAAAACTAATACCATTAATATCCCTTGTTCCATTTATTCATGTTGTAGGGTCATATTACTCGAATAGTGCAAAAAGACATATCATTATAAGGTCTTGAATTGTTTGATATCATATTCGAACTATGGGTATTTTTAGCCTTTATGTTGATGTGTTTATAATATCAGCTCCCTGTTTAAGATTTGTAGTATCACAAGACATCATATTTGGAATTTTACCATTTTCCTTCTCTCTTTCAAGTGCCATTCCCCACTCAATGTTATTAAATAAAAAAAAATGGCTATTTAAGACATTGAGAAGCAGCTATTAAAAGATTGCTGGGAAAAAATGCTTAAAATTTTCAAAGGTGTTCAAAAAAATGCTCACAAAATGCTCAAAAATTCTCAAAAAATGCTCAAAAATGGGTATTTTTGCTGAAGGAGCAGTCAGCTTGTTCAAAGATGGAATAGCAGTTGTTTCCGAATGGAACATCACAAACAGCGTGGCAAAAGAAACTGTTTAAAATTTGATTGAACCGCTGTCGTTCAGAAATTGAGTAACAGCTGTTCCTGGATTGAACAACAAAATTTAAAAATGCGGCAAAAAGTTGTTCAATTCTATTGAACCAATGTCGTTCAGGAATTGAACAACAGCTGTTCAAGATTTAAACAACAAAAATTAGAAACATGGTCAAAAAGCTGTTCAATTTGGTTGAATCGGTGCTGTTCAAAAATTAAATAGCAGTCGTTCTGGAATTGAACAGTAAAACTTAAAACTACGGAAAAATTCTGTTCAATTCGGTTGAATCGCTGCCGTTCAAAAATTGAATAGAAGTTGTTCTAGAATTGATCAAAAAAACTTAAAAACTCGACAAAAATTTGTTCAATTCAATTGAACTGCTGCTGTTCAAAAATTGAACAACAATTGTTCATAAACTGAACAACAAAATTAAAAAACTCAACAAAAAGTTGTTCAATTCGATTGAACTGCTGCTATTCAAAAATTGATCAGCAGTTGTTCATAAAATGAACATCATAACATAAAAATTCAACAAAAAGCTATTCAATTTGATTGAACTTTGTTGTTCAAAAATTGAACAGCAGCTGTTCATAAACTGAACAACAGCTGTTCATAATCTGAACAAAAAAACATAAAAACTCAACAAAAAGCTGTTCAATTCAATTGAAAAGAAGTTGTTCATAAACTAAAAAGCAAAGTAAGAAACTGAAAAAACAAAATATTATAATGAAAAATGGATTTCAAATGGGACAAATATACAATTATATACATAATTTACAAGTGATGGTGTCAAACCTCTCATGTACTTGATTTTGTGGGGTTGTCACCCCCTTGCGCCACAACTTGGATGGTGGGATATTCTCGTGCCTGTTGAAAAAAATATTTCTTCGTGTGAGGTTTGTGATAGAGGCGTACTCTATGTCCGTTAACTCGAAATGTTGAGCCAGATCCATCTATCGTGGTCAAAGTGAGGGTACCATTGCTATGCACTTCTTGAATCTGTTATGGACCAAGCCATCATGTTTGAAATTTTCCTGGAAAGTCTTGGAATCTGGAATCATATAGGAGTGCCTAATCTCCTTTTTGAAATACTTTCTTTTTTATTAGGTTGTCGTGCCACTTGGCTCGTTGTTGTTGAATGATCATTGTGCGTTGAAAGGAAAGCAGTCAGATTTCATCTAGTTAATTTATTTGTTGAAGTCTTTTATTTTGAGCATTTGTTAAGTCCAACCCTATTTCCTGGGTTGTTCTCAGTGTTTTAATTTCAAACTCAATAGGGAAGATAGGTTCTCTCCCAAATACTAGCTGATATGGTGAATATCCAGTGGTATTTCTCCAGGTTGTTCGATAAGCCCATAAGGCTTCTGGTAGTCTAGTGGGCTAGTCTCGGCGGTGTGCTGCTACTATCTTGGTAAGGATTGCCTATAGGACTTTGTTAGTGCTTTCGACTTTTCCGTTTGCCTGCGAGTGGTAAGGAGACGTAACTCTGTGAATGACATGGTGATTTTTTAAGGTAGATATCATCTTATAATTTGCAGCCAGATTTACACCCTTCCCCCAGTAGGTTATCCTTTCCCTTGGGTGACAGTAATATTTTATTAATTAGGAAAACTTAATTGCGGATTCTTGGCTCTTGTAAAATACCTTAACATTTATGTTGGTAACATAATCTGTGGCAACTAATATGTGGGCTTTCTAGTTTGATGGCAGATTAAATGGCCCAACGAAGTCCGACGCCCATCATTCAAATGGTTCCACAACCAATTGTGGTTGCAACGGAATTCATCAGCTTGGCCTGGACGGCCCATCCTTTGGCAGCTATCGCAGGCCTAAACATACTTCTTTGCATCTTTAAAAATCGTAGGCCAAAAATAGCCTAATTTCAGCACTTTATGCCCCGTCCGTCAGTCTACGAAGTGATCACCGCAGGGTTCATCTTGACAGGAGCATAAGATGTCATGGATTTCGTCTTCCCTTATACATTAGCGTATATGCATATCAGCCCCCGTATGAAATAGGTATCCTTCAATCTAGGAGAATTGTGAACTGCGCTGTACAATCAACTTCCGTTCTTTTGCCGTCAATTGTTTGGGTAGCTTCCCAAACAGATAATTTGCCACATCTGTGTACCACAAGGTTTTGACTACTACAGCAAACAGATTTTCGTCAGGAAATTGATCATCGACTGTTAATGTGTCATATTTTTTGGGGACTCTTGACAGAAAGTCTGCGACTACGTTTTCCTTCCCTGGACGGTCTCTGATTGTTATATCAAATTCCTGTAATAATAGTAGCCAGTGATTTATTCTTCCATTCGTGATTGGTTTATTCGCTAAATATCTAATAGCAGAGTGGTCAGTGTACATGAATACTTGATATCCCATTATGTAGTGCCTGAATTTATTGATAGAATAAATTACAGCCATGAACTCTTTCTCGATTACTGTGTAGTTTAGTTCGGCAGGAGTAAGATTTTTGCTAATATAATAAATAGCATATGGATTTCGGTCTTCTTCTTGGCCGAGGACTGCTCCTATTGCTATATTAGATGCATCGGACGAGATATGAAAGGGTATTTTCCAATCAGGACCTCACAAGATTGGTGCTATGGAGACCAGCTTCTTTAATTCTGTAAAAGCAGTGTCACATTTTTCAGTCCATTAAAATTCAACATTTCCAGTTAAAGCATACAGAGGTACAACTATCTGTGAGAAATTTTTTTATAAATATGTGATAATATCCTGCATATCCCACGAAACTGCGTACATCTGTTTGTGTACAGAGTGTGGCCAACAGAAGGATTACCTCTATTTTAGCTGGGTCTACCTGTATTCCTGCTGCAGAAATGTAGTGGCCTAGGATTACCCCCTCAGTCATCATCATGTGGCATTTTTCATTGCTTAGACACAATCTAGTAGCAATACATCGTTCTAATACCTTGTCTAATGTTTCTAGTACTTGATCAAAATCTTCCCCATAGGGTGTAAAATCATCCATATAAATTTCAAGTCCTTCATTTATTAAATCGGAAAAAATGCTAATTATGGCTCTTTGAAATGTTGCTAAAGCATTAGATAATCCAAACAGTAACACTCTGTAAGTGAAAGTGCCCCATGGGCAGGTAAAGGTTGTCTTATCTTAATCTTCAGGGGCTACTTGTATTTGATTGTATCCACTGAATCTGTCAAGAAAAGAAAAAAACGTTTTCCAACTAATGTGTTAAGGACTTGGTCAATAAAGGGAAGGGGGAAATGATCTTTCTGAGTTGCTTTATTTAATTCTCTATAATCTATGCATATCCTCCACTTCCCATTCTTTTTAGGGACAACCACCAAAGGGGAGACCCATTTGCTGTCTGAGATAGGATAAATAAAATTTACATCTAGGAGCTTCTGGAGTTCTTCTTTTACAATTTATTTTAAATGGGGATTAAGTCTTCGTTGTGGTTGTCTAACAGGCCGTGTATCTCTATCAGTATATATATGATGCGTGCACAGCTATGGATCCAAGCCCTTCATGTCTTGGTAATCCCACGCAAATGCACCCTGGTACTTCTTAAGGATTTTTACAAGTTTCTGCCTTTAGTTGTCATCCAAGCTACCGTTAATATTCAAAATCTTTCCTGGTTCGATCTCAATAGGTATACTATTACAAACAGTGGTTGTGGGATTATATTGGGTCTCAAATTCTGTCACAGGATTTTCTTGCCCTTCATGCTCGAGAATTGTTTTCATCATTTGGCATTTCAAATTTTCAGGTTTGGGAGGCTAATTCATAACACTACTAATCAAATCATATTCAGTTTGATCTTTAAATTCGAGAGCCTCTACTAGTGTGAGAGGTGGACAGATATTTTGTTCCCAATATGTATCTGGGTGTTTGTGAATTTTTATCGTGGGCAGACTTGGTTTGGTAGGTGGATAAATAAAGATATTTTTTACAGAATTGCCTCTAGTGACAGTCATGATGTCTGTTCGGCAGTTTATGTAAGCATCTGTTGTGGCCAACCAAGGCCACCCAAGAATCAATGGGTGCCCTTCCATCCTGTTTTTTGGATTGATAACTTAAAAATCAGCAGGGTATTCCCATGAGTCCACTGAGACCATAATTTCTTGCACTATACCTTCTGGTCTAATAACAGATCTGTCAGCTAATTCCAGGAGTGTCGTTGTAGGTTCTAGGACTGATATGCCTAGTTTTTCAGAAGCTCCTATAGTTAGGATGTTAATGGCTGCCCCAAGGTCAACCAATGTGTTTGGAAATGAATGTCCGAAAATTTGTACGGTTACAATGGGGTTTCCTAGGTCTTCATATTTCACAGGTGGTTCTCTACCTAATAGTAAGTCAGACAGAGTTCCTACTACATGAATGGTAGGTGCAGCCATTTTTTTCCTAACTTGCTTTTTTCCACATAACTCTTTGATTGTTTTTGCATAGATGGGAATGTCCTGGATGGCTTGGAGAAGAGGAATTTTAACACAAAGGTTTCTTAATTCCCCCAGGATGTCAAATTTTGAGTTGGTTATAGGTCTGGGTAGGTTTAATCTCTCAGGAAATGGCAGCGGAGCTATTTTAAGATCTTCAGTTCTTTTTTGTTCAATTGTTTCCTCGTCTTTACCTGTTTTTGTTATCTTCGTTGAGCTAGGCCCTATGGATGTTTTAATTTGGGATTGAGGTGGAGTTGTGGCCTCTATGGGAAATATGGTACGTCCCGATCTTAACCTCAATTCGTTACATTGTTTTTTTTCGTTGTTGGGTTTTGGATCCTCTATGATCTGAATTAATTGAACTGGTCTATTATTGGGATTGGGATTGGGTTGGGCTAGTAATTGAGGTCATATGGAAAGCTGTTGGTTATGTTGAATAGGGTAGGGAGCTGGTAATTGTTGGGTTCCTACTCCTGTCGGTAAATTTCCCATCCTCGTAGGTCGTTGCCAGTTCCAAGGAGGGTTTGGCCATTAGTTTTGATAAGGGATATTCTGCCAATAAGGGCAAGAAATAGGGAAGTTTTTCCAATTACTTCCTAATGGATTTTGCGTAGGCCAGGGTGGGATAGGAAAGGTTTTGTTTGGCCAAGTAGGGAAGGGGTTTTGAGTCTGCCAAGTTGTTGCAGGGTTTTGTTGGTTGTATTTGGGCAATGGAAATTATTGAGGTAGGTCTTGTGGTATGCCAGGTCATGCTTGCCATTGCTGACGTTGATTCATTAAATAGACTGGTTATGTTTCTTCTTCTGCTTATTTGTAGATGGCTTTCAGCCTGGGGAGTGAAGGAAACTAGTCCGTAGCATGATCCCTAGTGCAGATAGCACATGTCTGGACCATGTCTAAAGGACACTCCCTCTGGCTATGCTTCTTCCGACATTTTGGGCAGAAGATGGCCAGATTTTGTTCGGCTATTACTTGTTTTTGTTTGGCTTGAAAAACATCAAGTTGCGCAGTCAAAGTGCCCAAGATGTCGGTTTTGAAATTTTTTAAAAGATTTCCAAATTCTGCCCTAGTTACATTGCCATTGGTCTGCTTAAGATCACGCACAATAGGTCTGTTGCGTGAGCTACCTCGGGAGCATATAATACATAAGGAGATAATCTCATCATATTCTTCCTGATACATATCTCCTTTTCCCATTATGTTAAGTAATTCAACCCATTCCTCCTTCATCCCTTTAAGCATTGTGGTTTTCAAAATGTCCTTGGACAATGTATTATATGGGAATCTTTGTAAATTGTATTGAAATATTTCTACGTATTCCTCTAATGTTTCATTGTCTTTTGCAGTCATGTTAAAGATTTCGTCTTTTAGGTCTCGAGTTTGACAATAGTCATGGTATTTGGTAAGAAAGGTATTCTTCATTTGGTCCTAGTTGTTTATAGTTCCCCCTCCTAACCCCATGAACCAGCGGAGATCCGTCCCTTTCAAGGTGGAGGGAAATAATTTTAGTTTCTGGGGATCGGTGGTGTAATCATATCCTCTACATAAGACATCAAATTCAAATAAGAATGCATCAGGATCTTCTATGGTTAATCCATGAAAGGTGGGGGATGTTATGCGAGGGAATGGATTTCATAGGGGCATTGGCAGCATGATAAAAAATGGGGTACTCCAATGTTGATGTCTGCCTCTGATTTTGATTTTGATTATTTTCCATTTGATTAAAGAGGTGGCAGAAATCTTCAGGAATTTCTTGATCTGGAGGGGAGATTTTAATAGGCTTGGAAGGTGAATGCGGTGGGAGTTTTAAAACACTTCCTTGATCTGGGATTCTAAGAAGTTCTGTTTCGATTACTTCTTTAGGGGACTTAGGTATGTCTATGTGAATTTCTCCACTGGTTTCTCCCCTGCCTTCTTGCAAGTTGCAAGAGCCTCCCTCTTTTGAAAGGTCAATGTTTTGATGAATGGCAGTCTACAGGCTTCGCTCAGACCCCTCCGCCTTACTGTGAATCTCAGAATAGGCTACAGATGGTGAGGCTGCCGCCCGAGGGAGTCTATTAGGATTTTGGATGGAGGTAGTTCTCGGTCCTATAGATGCCTGAGATTCAGCTTTCTTAGTGATTTCATCTATGTATTTTTTCCTCCCAAGGATCACCGGTCCTTTGGGTTGTGGTTGCGACATATTTTGTGTTGCTTCTATCTTCTTTTTCTTAGGCATAAAACAAGAGCACCTATCCTACGGTTCTTGTAATATTTGCTGGCGGGTGGGCTAAAGGGAAAGCATGTTGCTTACCGGCACGCAGGTTCTTACCTTTCGTTTTAAATTCCCAATTCCTCACAACAATAGAAAAAGAATGAATTAAATGAGATAAATCTCAACACTCTCCCCAGCAACGACGCCAAAATGTTGGGTCGGATACAGGTGACTTTTTGTGACAACTCTAGTGTTCCTTCATTTAAGTATCAACCCGGGGTAAGTCTTTTTATTTCAAGAGTGTTAGCACGGTATACTCGAGTTAACTGGTCTACGGATGCTCTTTGTCAATGTAAAGAAGGAATTACTAACTTTTGGAGCTTATTGATCTTAGAGAAGGTGTCCTAGATGCATCTTTAGCCTAAAGTTGAGTAATGGGATTTGGTGTTTCTCTACTGTAACAAAACAACAGCTTAATTAAACTGAACAACAGTCTAAATAAATCAATCAAGAATTGAAATGACAGTAATGAAATTAAGCAAAACAGTAGTCTAATTAAGTTGTTTCAGAAATGGAATTGAATTGAATCAACGACCTAGTGATCTAAGCAGTAATGAAGCAACTATATGGCTAGCAGTATAACTAGAATTATGACTAGTTGTGTAATAATGAAACAACGGTATAACTGAGCATTATAAATATCTGTGCACTAATGAAACAACATTATAACTGAACAATATGACTAGCTGTGTAATAATGAAACAACAGTAGAACTAAGCCGGCAGTAATGAACAACAATATAACCAAAACGGGTCAAATAACTCATACAGCTATAATTAAGTAATTTTGTAATGGAATTCTCTGTAAGACTTAACTAAGAAACACTGATCAATTGGTTAATTTCTTTACTATGCTATAAGGAGAAAGCAATGCATGGAGACGAAGAACGCTGAAATCAGTCTTCCTACGGCCTAGAAGTCAATTTTCATGACAGCAGAAGAACCAGAATTAACAAAAAATTGTCATAAATAGGATTGCACTTTCCTTACTCTAAGAATGTAATTGCCAATGATTCTTTAAAGAAAGAGAGATGTAATTATATTAAATGGAAGTATGTGTTACAACTGCACCAAGTTCACAGGTATTGATTCTGTAACTATTCAAAACATGAAAACATGCATGGAGCTCCCGAAGGTTGGGCCCAGACCTACAGAAGCCTCAACACTGAGAAAACTTCAAAAGATGGTTATTCAAAACTCTTTGTTACCTCCAGGAATGCTATAAAATATAATTAGATAGAATGTTCTGGATTTATCTGTTACAGGATTACTCTCCTATTATGTTCTTTGCCCTTTTAAATGTGATCTTCGAGAGTTTCGAGAATGTATCTCAAACGACAGCCCGCTACGCGTGGCTGTCGTTTGAGTTCTTGGACTCAAATCTGCTTGTTCGCCTTCTATTGGCCGTTGGGACTGCTTTAGGACTTCTTGTGCTTGCGTCCATCGATTAGCTTCCAGTCTCTGTTGGTTCAGGCATTCCTAATTTCCTACAGGTAAAGACAAAAAGATTCAATTTCTTATGATAAACCATCCTTTTTATCATTAGTCTGATGATTCCCATTTTCATGATTTTTTATTCCTTATTGTTAATGTGAAGAGGGGTTTTCTTGAAATTACAATATAATTTGAAGTATTTACAGGGTGAGAACCATACCTTAATCTGGGCCCAACAAATGACACCGTTCAGCTACCACCAAGTATCATTGACCTATCATCACCTGCAAAACAAGATTCAATCATCAAGCAAAAGAAAGGAAAGGAGAAAATCATTGAAAAAAGAGAGATTGAGGTCCTTGAGGAATAGTTGAAGTTAGAAAATCATGAAATAGGAGTCCTAAAGAAAGAGGCAAGGAAAAATAATTTCCAAAAAGTGCAGTTTGAGAAAATGAAAGAGATTTGGGAAGAGCAGGTTGATAGTGTGTCAAAGACCTTAGATGATACACAACAATTAATCAAATGGAATATGCCATTGAGGAAAGAGGTGAAACATGTTAGAAGAATGAACCTGCACTTGAAATCTAGCAACAATAAAATGAAAGACCAAGTTAAATACCTCCAAGAGCAGTTAGAATTGATCCATGAGAAGTTGGAGAAGAAGGGCTTAAAGATGATTGTAGTTGAGGAACCCATAGCTCAACTCATCATTAATGAAGAGCAAACACCTCAAGGCTCTTAAGTTTCATTATGTTTTAAGATGTTAATGGCATGTTGAAGACCATTTTTGTACAACTTGAGGTTACTTTTTTGAGGCAGGGTCAAAATCTGGAAATTTCACAGTTTTCCACAGTTTCGTAGCGTTTCCCAGGCTTAAAGCCAGGAAAACGCTACGAAAATTTCTGTAGCTGTATTTTTGCCTTTAAAACAAATTTTTGCAGCTTTCAAGAGGGGAGAATGGTAATTATGAGGTTTCATGTCATGATGGACACCATGCAAGAGCAAAAAAGCGGAAATTTTGAGTGAAAAAGTCATTTTTTGAATGCTACGAAACTGCCCTATTTTTGTAGCGAGCTGTCTTTGAAAGTTTCTGAGCAGTTTAAGAGTTTTTTTGGATAGGTGGACACATCCAAAAGATCAAGGGACCTTGCCAGCAAAAATCCATGACTTGAATACCATGCAATGAAGATAGCTCATCAGCTAAAGTTTTCATTGAAGATAGGGTTTTGTTTTCCTAAAAAATAGGGTTTGGTTCCATATGTTGAGGAGGATATTTAAGATGTCAAGTAGTGACCAGCTATGTCATAGCTTATTCGAACATGTGAGGCTTGGTTGTCAGAAATATAAATTTTTTAAGAGATAAGGTAGTTTGATGTAATAAATAGGAGTTTGAGTCCTATTAGGAAAAGGATTGTTTTAGAGAATAACTGTCATTTTCTAATTAAAATACATGTTTTTCTTTTATGTAAAGTGGCATTAGAAGAATTCGATGAATCTAGCCAAGGGATAGATCATATATGATGTAAGAAGGTATATTTAAAGGCATCTTATCGAATTTGTAAAGGGTTGGAGTTTTTTTGCACTAGTACTGCTTTATGTAATTTGTCTTATATCAGTAATACAGAGGACTTCTTCTTGACAGACTTGAGATTCTCATGGAGTTTTAATGCCTTTCTGATCTATATTTTTATGTGTACCACTTACAATAAATTTCATCTTTATTATTCATAATTCATATGTTTATGCTTTGACTTCCTTTATTGATGAAATGACTGTGTTTCCCTATGTTCTATGTGTGATTTTCCTTTGTTAAAAACTCTTATATGCCTCAGCTTCCATGTCAAGGAACCTTGCTCACTGAATTTACTAATTTGTTGACTCCATAAGCCCATAGGTTGCAGACCTGTATTCTTTTCAACCTACATACATCAAAATCAAGTTACTTTTCAAATAGAGTTAGCCATCTAGTTTCATCATTGTCTAATATCATAAACCCCTTTGAGAGAGCCCTCTTAGAATGAAGAGGCTAAGCTTCAGTCATAAGCTAGTTTGAAACAATTACATAGAGTTGTCTAATTAGAAGCCAATCAAGTGCAATTTTGTGATAACAGTGTCCATGCATCTCATAATGGCTTGCTCATATTCTTCACTATGTTCTTGTTCTTTCCATTCGATCACCATTTTGTTCTTTCACACCTGCAAAAACATCCATATGGTTGTCATTAGTCAAATAAAATGATTTTGAAATGATTAAACAGGGCTTATTGTTTGAATTTACAAGCTTAAAATGGTTGTCACAATTGGCGTGACTGTTTTGAAAACAATTGCGCCAGTTGGTGTGCCCCCATTTGATTTTAAGACAGGTTTGTGTGAGTTCGTGCCTAATACCCACGCCGACCGCCGCGCCCTAGTTTTTACAAAAATCCCCCATATAGATCTACAAAATGGGTTGCGGGTAATTAAAATTATATCAAAATGTAGGGAAGGATATGAGTTCTTACCCGGAACAAACGGATTTGTGATTAGCCTTCTGGATTGTCCATTGTCAGCTCCACAAAATCACAGTGAAAAAGGGTAAAAACTATTCACAAGAGGTAAATGTGAAAAGTAATTTATTTTTTACCATTTTTGGCATTTTATAAACTTTTCAGAACCCTAATTAGGTTTTAAAGCATATTTTTCGATTATTTTGTTATATTATTTCAAAAAATGGGTTTTACATGCGTCTCTTATGCAGCGACAGGTCCTGAACGTGGCGACAATGAAGTGATGAGTTGTATTTTATACTTTTTCAGACTCGATAAAAACACGAAAAAGTCACCCTTGGAGTCATCTTTTAGCTCTTTTCTGACTCTCGAAAATTGAAAATATTGCTGAGACTCTTATTGTATTGAAATCATTAAAAGGTCGCGAAACGATATCTACCCAGTATATGTTTACCCCTTTTTCGGGATGGGATAGATTATTTACGAAAAAGGAATACCTTAGCCTATCATGACTAAGAGGTTCTCTCAGACATAGTTTTCTACCTTTTCAGATCTGCGAGACTACCTACGAAAAGGGACCTGTTGGAGTTTTCTTTTCTGCCTCTTTTCAAACTCTCTAAACATGAAAATATGTCAAGTTCTTCCTTTGTCAGACTCGTTAAAACTTAAATGACATCGGAAACCATCACCATGACATCACCAAATTCCTCCTTCCTAGGGCTCATAAAATGTACTAGGATGGATTTGTCTGAAGGATAAACTTACATGAAAATGATATGTTATCCCCTTCAAGCTTGTTTCCAAAAATAATTGGGGTACTTGCCAGCAATGGTGGGGAAAATGGAACCAGTTCTTAGTTGTGTCAGCAGTATGTCGCTCTTGAACATGACACTCTTCTACATTCGTGTCAGATTGGGGACATCTCATTTCATCATTTTTTTACTCCATGATTTGGGTAATCTGTTTTTACCTCTCATCTTCTCTTTGCCACATCATCATGACCTCAGATCCCTTGATGTCAAATACTGCCAAATCCAGAGTCATGTCGCCGATATGTTCAAGAGAAGTTTCATTTTGCAGTTTTCAACCTTTGTTCCTCTTTTCTGTCCTTATTCACTATCATCTTATTCCTTTGTCTTGTGTCGATGATGTGGGCAACATTATAGCCCTCCTTCAACCAAGTCACTTCCTGTCGATTTCAGCTCATTATCCGAGAAGTTGATCTAGAGACTCCCTTCCGATACCTTGGAGCTTGCATGCCTCAATGGAAATTTCTTCACATTCAATGACAGGTCCTCATCATTAGCCTTCAATCGAGTGATTCTATGGGTGTTCGACACCAGATCACTGTTCAAATTCCATGGATTGTATTAGTTTTACCTTGAGAGCCATTGTCATTATGGGTGATTTCTCTCGTGCTTGTTAATAACTTTCATCATTGGCTAGTAATCAGGTGACTTTCTTGCATGTCCAACTTTAGCTCACATATTTGCATGCTTGAATTTATACTTGTTCGGGTCAAGATGGAGCACAAGACCTTGGGTTTTGTCTGATAAAATCTAGGTTGTGGAATATTTTGGTGTATCATGACTATATTCACAACTCTTTTGATTGGATGGTTGCGACCATACCTGAGTCTATTTATTGATCCTCCTTGTTGGATGGTTGCATCCATACCTCGAATCTCAATTTTATATGTACTCTATTATGGATGGTTGCACCCATGCCACATGTTCACGTACCAGAGATATCAGTTGTCCTTGTACTTGTAGGTCTTCCAATGACGGTGTTTGGTTTGAACGTGTTTTCGTAAAGCATTTCACTCCACCCTCTCTCTGGGACCTCATGCTTTAGGGGTCATCTGTTACACAGCATTTTTTCACCGTCCCTACAATCCCCATCCCACACATTGGAGGACCATTTCTATGACTTCTGAGTATTTTCATGCCTTGCAAAAAGTGTCATTACATCCCTTGCCATGAGAAGAACATTTCCTCTATTACTATTCCTGGAGCAGACTATCAAAAACATATGATTCTGTGTCAGTGCTGGCAGGCAGTTATGGCCTCCTACCCATAGAGAAATTAACATTGGGCCTCATGCCCATTGGTGCTCTATCTCAGTGGACTGCCTGCACTGAGCTATTTTTGGAATTTTTTTAAAAATAGAAGCGAAGTTTCCATTCCCAACCACTTTGTGAGTGGATTCATCATGGGTTGTTTGACTAAATAACGTCGAACATATTCCTTTGGCTTCTTTTTTTCTACATTTGAGCAGCCTCCTAAAGGATAAGGCCTCCCTTCCACCATATGAGGGATCCCAACCTCCTTCTCCTCTCCTATAAACACATCTCTCTCACATAGATGCAATTAGTTGAACATTGTCTACAATAGATGAAATAGTTGAATAGCTAAAAATTTTGATATAGCTAGTGTGAGATAGAACATAGAGAGGCCCATTGTTGAGAGAGAGTCTAAGCTTATTGCCTCACCAATTCCAATTCCCTGAAAAATGCTTGAGACACATTTTGATTGGACCCACTGAAGGAGGTTGCAATTTCAAGGCTCTTTTGGTTGTAAACTCTTTCTCTCTTCTCATTAATACATGATTGATGTTTTGGTTCCCGTTTTGCATTTGATATGACTAATCTAGTGAAATATGTTTAGTTCTCCTTGACCAATTAAATAGTTATGAATGAAAGTATCATTTCGTATGCTGATATCACTCTCTGATCCTTGTGTAGGCACCTGAGTACCACCGCTGAAGGACCGCGACGTGTAACGACGAAGATCAGGAGATAGATGCAAAAGGTACGAAAATTGCGTTGGAACAAAGGCAGGGCATATATCCCGACTCAGTTTCATTCATAAACTAGGAATTGATGCATTAGCATGTCCTCTTGCTGCTAGGCCCACCCTAGGGCTAGAGGGACCACATTTATCCGCAGATGGGATTTACCTACACAACACTTAGATTACTTGAGTGGTCATTTTTGTCTTTTCGTGACTCTTTAAAATTGAAAATATCATAGAGCACTTTTCCTTTCACGCTCGTTCAATCAGAAAGTGATTAAAGTCATATTTTGCCTATTTCTCGACTCTTAAAACATGAAACAACAAATTTTCATTTCAATGTCATAAAATCAATTACCTACGATCACTGCCCATTAAAGATATTCTCTTGGCTTGTTTTTAGTAGCTCCTTAGTGTTTGATCTTGAAGCCTCGAATAGGCTATCTCATTTCCTTTCTATTTTGAAACACAGTCATGGTGGAAGAACCACTAGTTTTTTCATCCTCTTCATTACCCCCTAGTGTTGATCCTTCTCCTGAAGTTTCTTCGGAAGCATCTCAACCCACTAGGTCTGTCAATTTCTGGCAGTCTATCCTTCTGAGTATCTTACCTCTCGCTACCCGATCTCATCTTAAAGAGCCATTTGATATCAATTGGAAACCTCGAGACGCTTGGTTTGGTTTTGGGAATAAGGAAGAATTCCATCCTCTTACTTCAGAACCATATTTATTAGCTACTACTTTACTTGCTAATGCTCGTCGTCTTTTTGACGATCAAGTGGCTTCATCCGACATGGATTATTCGAGTCCTGTTAGTAGTGAAGAGCTTTATGTTTCTATAAAATATCATCAACTCCCACCATAGGACTTTCCTTATGTGTCAAGTCAACCTTCTTCACAACCGATGTCTCTCCCATGTGGTTATTGAACTTTGGGTTAGATTATTTCTAGTTTTGCATCGTTGTATCAAAATCAAAGATGGTCTAATACATCAACTCCCTCCGCAAGCTCAGTTGTTTCAGTATCGAGGGCATCACCCTTGACTCCTATGACATTGATGATTGTAACCTCTTTTCCTATCTAACCCAATATCTGTGTGGCTTCATCTACACCGGTTGTTAGTATGACTTCGTCATCATTGGGGCCTTCTGATATCTGTAGATCTATCTTTATCAATCCCACGATACCTGTTAGGCCCTCCGTGAGTGGATCACAACCTCGCGTTTTGGAAATCCCACCTGCTTGTAGTGCACCTATGGTTTCTACTTCCATTCCTAGCGGTTATACATTTGATGAGTATCTATTGGAAATTAAACAACAATATTCTACCTCTCAGGGTCCTCAGCAGCAAAATTCTACCCTTCAGGGTTCTCAACAGTTAGCAACTTCTGGTAATCTTCCGCATCGTTACGACGCGTATGGTAATCCCATATATTTTCCTCTGATTGATCCCAGTCAGTTCACTTACCAATAGGGACAACCCTCTGGTTCACAAGGACAACCCTTATAGGGACAACCTTCAATCCAGCAGGGAAAACCCTTCGGTTCACAGGGACAGCCTTATGGTCCACAAGGACAAGCCTTCCAGTGAAAACCTTTGGCCCAACAAGTACAACCCTTTAGTTCTACTAGTCCATCTCATGTTCAACAGGGTTCATCTTATGTTCCTTGGGGGAAAATATATCCACAACAAGGACAAGCTTTTGTGCAACAACATCAACCTTACGTTCAGCAAGGCCAAAATTTTGTACAACAAGGACAACCCTATGGTCCTGTGCCAGGTCAACCTAGTCTTCAGGGGAAACCTAGCCCGTCCCAACCATCAGGCCAACCTTTTCCACAAGGAAAACCTAGTGGCCCTTAGTATCCAGGCCAACCTTCTCCGTAGGGACCGCTTGTCCAACCTCAGTATCCGAGTCAACCTGCACCCCATGGGCAGCCCATTAAGCCTCAAGATGCCACTAATCTTCCTCAAGGTCAATCTCAGGTCGTATATAGTGCACCCCAAGGCATTACTTACATCCCTCAAGGTTAATCCCAGATGGAATACAATCCTCCTCAAGGCACTTCGTATCTTCTGCCAGGTCAAACTCAAGTGTTGTATAATGCCCCTCAAGGCACTATTTTTGTTCCACAAAAAAATCCATATGTTACTCAGCAAGGACCTCAGTGGTATGCTCAGAAACAATATCCTGGTCCTCAACCCACATATGGGCAAAAATTTCAGGCTTATAACCCCTATGGACATAATCCTTTAGGACAAAACATATGGGGGCAGTATTTCTCTAAACCTGGGTGGAATCCGAACGCTGGACTTTATCAACTACCTATAATTCCTTTCAATACTCAATTACCTTTCCTTGCTATTTTGGAACTACCTGATGTGTCAAAGTTGACAAACGATTGTATTCTTCATAAGCTGTATTGGCCTCTAGTTCCAACCAAAATTCTTGGCGATTGTCCCAAATTTGAGGGAAAGTCTGGAGAATACCCCCAAGTGCATGTTATGACTTCCCATCTTTGGTGTTCCTCTAAATATTGGGTTGACGATTCTATTCGACTCCATATTTTCCAACAGACTATCACTAGTGTCGCTGCCAAGTGGTACATCGAATTATCTCATGGTGTCTTCCAAGATTTCAACTCTTTAGCCATAGCATTTCTCATGCACATTTAGTTACCAGTTCGGTATGGAACTGGGATACACCTCCTCACATCCTTGAAGCAAGATTGAGCTACCCATATTTCTGATCATATTCATGAATGGAGGCATCATCGTCGTTTGATCAAGTTTGAGATCCCTGATCAACTTCTGACTGATTGGTTCACTACCTCCTTCGTTGCTCCGATTTCTAAGGACGTTGCTATGGGGGCATGTGTTACTGAGGAAAAATCCATCGTTCATGCCCAGTACCTTGATCTTGTGCACTCTTAGTCTGGCACGTTGTATGAACTCTTACCTGATGCCCCTCGACTTGGAACTTCCAAAGCATCAGCAACGCCATCCGTCGACGGTATCATTGGTTCTGTGTCTCATACTTGTCAGAAATCTTCTTCTCCAAATCCTGTGAAGCAAAAATATACTCCTTCCAATGATACTGCTTCTCAGCCGATCCCAAGTTCTGGAAAAACCTTGGAATTGAATGTCGTCCATGCCAATCCGCCGGATAAAACTTCCAAGGGTAAAAAGAAGGGTAAAGTTAAGGCCAAAGCCAATACCCTGCAACAGGATTCTTATAAATCTCGTGTTGATGATGGTTCGCAACGTAAACCAAAGTACCCTTGTTTGATTTTTGACAAAGAGCACTACACCAAGGACTATCCCCGACGGGCCGAAGTGATTCGATTGCTCAAAGGCACCCAAGGCACTCCAGCTGTTCTCAAAGAACCGTTTCCATCACATCAGACCCAGTTGGTAGAGAAACCTCAGTCCTTTGCACCATTTGGCTCTTAGGTTTTCAAGATGAACGGTCCTACATCTGTCTCGATTGCTACTCGATCAAAATATTATACCGAACCACGTCAGGAAGTAGGGAAAGAGATAGTTGATGGTCCTCCTCCTCCGCCTACTTCTGGCCCTCTTAAGATTGAAAGGCCCAATGCTGAATCCGTTGTACGAAAACCTTCCAAAGGTGTACTCCATCAGTGTTATTATAATCCTAATTCCCATGTTTCTCAACATTACAGTATTGTTGAGGATCTGCCTTAGGTGCCATCTGTTATGTCTGCATTAGAAGTACTTCAGAGTTGTCTGTCTCAATGGAAGGCTTTGCTATCTACCATCAGTGGGGTTGATCTCGTTGATTCGAGCCTTATCACTTTCAATTTTGAGAATTTCATCCTGCGTCTCCCTCACCAGCTTGCACTGATCATCCAAGTTGGGATTAATGGACTGAATATCCATCGAGCAGTCGTGGACGAGGGTGTGTCTACGTGCGTCATGCCATCTGCCTACTGGAAATCCATTGGTTCTCCAAATTCTCTAGAAGCTTTTGATGGAAGCGAATCTAAACCTCTTAGTGTTCTCGCTAATTTACCAATTACTTTAGAAGGGAAAGCAGTCAACGTCGAGGTTGAATTAGTTAACGCCAAGCTCAATTACAATCTTCTTCTCGGTCACAGTTGGACTCATGCCATGTTGTGCATTCCATCCACTCTCTTTCATGTTTTGCGATTTCCGCACGAAGGAAATATTATCACTGTTAATCAGTTGTATTTTTTCACTTCTTCATCTTCTGTGAGCAATGCTCCATACGTAGATCCAATTCCCTTGACAGAATGGATTTCCAATATTGTTCCTGTGGATAAGAAGCAGGGTACTATTTGGGTCTTTATCAACTACCGTGATATCAACCGTGCTTGCCCTAAGGATAATTATCACACTCCTTTTATTGATCAAATCATTTATGACTATTCTAGGAGTGAGATATTTTCTCTTATGGATGGGTTTTCTGGGTATAACCACATTGATATTCTTCTGGCAGATCAACACAAGGCTACCTTTATCTGTCCTTGGGGTACTTTCACCTATCAAAATCTCTCTTTCAGTCTCAAAAATGTTGGGGCTACGTTTCAACAAGCAATGTCATATGCTTTCCATGATATCAAGTGCATTGTTCAGCCTTATCTGGATGACCTTCCGGCTCATTCGACTAAGCGTAACGACCATCCTGATCATCTCCGTTATATTTTTCTTCATTGTCGATGCTATAACATCCGGCTCAATCCTCATAAGTGCATCTTCTACATTGAATCCTGTAGACTCTTAGGGTTTATTGCCTCCAAAGACATAATTTGTCTCGATCCACTCAAAGTCGAAGCTATCGTTAATCTCCCCTCTCCTTCCTCTTTACATCAGTTGCAGAGTGTGTATGGGAAAGCTAACTTCTTACGTCGTTTTATACCTAACTATGCTGAAGTGGCCAAAGGATTTACGTGATTACTGAAGCAAGGCATCCCATTCCTTTGGGATTAGATCACCCAAAAATCCTTCGATGCACTGAAGACATTGTTGGTTAATGCTCCTCTATTGGGTCCTCCAAATTATCATCATGATTACTCCCTCTATTTGGCTTCTGCATTTACTACGATTTCCATGGTTTTGGTACAAGACGATGCTGATGGTGACGAGCATTTCATTTATTATCTAAGTCACAATATTCTCGATACCGAGACATGCTATGCACATGTTGAGAAATTGGCATTAGCAGATGTTCAAGTTGTTCAATGTTTTTGTCACTATATTTTGTTGTGCACAGTGAACGTAATTTTTTATTGCAACCCTATGACTTACATATTGAATCGTCAATTGCTGGGAGGAAAATACTCAAAGTGGATTGTTATCCTCCAAGAGTTTTATTTGGAGTTCACTATCGCCAAATCGAAGAAGTCATTGGTCTTCGCCGATTTGATTTTATCTCTCCCTTCTGATTTTGCTCCATCTAGTTCTGAGGAACACATTCTAGATGACACACTTTTTCTTACTAGCGCCCTCAATCCTTGGTACGGTGATATCATCATATATCTTCATACTTCTACCTTCTGATCTGAGTTGACCAAGGATTCTCACCGATGCATCTTCCATCATTCGCAACCCTATCCAATAGTCATAGATACTCTCTACCGCATCAGAGTTGATTCCATTCTCCATCAGTGTTTGACTCTCGAGGAGGCTGAAAAGGTATTGAATGATTGCCACATTGGCGTCTATGGCAATCACATGTCTGGGTATGCTACCGCATATAATATTCTTCGTGTTGGTTATTTCTGGCCCACCATCTTTAAAGAATGCATTGTTGTTGTTCGTAAGTGCCATGATTGCCAGATTTATCAGTGCAATATGTGTGCGCCGCCTTCCCATATTCACCCTGTCATTACCATTGGTCCCTTTGCGAAGTGGGGCATCAATTTTATGATGTGTAACCCTCACTCAGTCAGGGGACATGCTTATATTATCATAGTCATGGACTACTTCACAAAATGGGACAAAGAAATCCCTACACTTATAGCTGATGGTAAGATAGCCTCACAATTCCTATTCAATCATGTCATTACTAGGTTTGGTGTCCCTCAAGCCATTGTTACCGATCATGGTTCCCATTTTCATCATTACATGGTGGTTGAGTTGACTTCTAATTTGGGTCTGCATCACGACAGCTCAACGCCATACTACCCTCAGGCCAATGGCCAAGTTGAAGTCGTGACCAAATTTCTTGTCACTATGCTTCAACGTAATATTGGGATGCACAAATCAAACTAGCATCTCATGTTGTTTTCATCTCTCTAAGCTTACCGAACCTCAGTGAAGGATGCGACCGGATTCACTCCATTCCAGCTTGTCTATGGTCTAAAAGCTACCCTTCCAATTGAATGTGAAATCCCTTTGTTAAGTCTGAACTTTACCTATTTTTTCCACCTATACTAAGCCTTGCTTCCCCCATTTTTGACCTCTTTTTTCTCTTTAATTATACCTAGTCTGGCTATGTCATCTAATTTTGGTTAAAAAGGGCATCATAGGCCTAAGGTATGTTGAAACAACATTAGAAGTGTCATTTTATCTAATTTCGAGAATTACTTGAACCAGATGTGTGTTAGGTCCATATATTACTATTATAGTCCCTTATTGTTGTTATTGTAACCCCTTATTGTTATTATTGTACCCCTGTAACCCCCATATTGTTATTATTGTGCCCTTAAATTATTATTGTTAGGTCGGCTAGGATTGCATTGTGGCCCCATGGACTCCTATATATATAAAGGAGGTTTTGTAATTTTTATCATCCAAGAATTGTTCATTCATGTAATGTATTGGAGATTCCCCCCTCGAAATGGCTTATTTCTAAGGCGTTGATATCTCTTTTCTTCTATTTTTGGAGCTGGTTTCCCAACATTTGGTATCAGAGCTTTGGATTCTAGGGTTTCGCTGCTCCAAATAGGTCAACGTGGAATTTTCTCTATACATTTTTTTTCTACGAAGTTTCAGAAGCTAAAATTTTTAGAGTGAAAATCTGAAACCCTAAGGAACATCGTTGCAAAATCTCAGAGCTTGGATCGCAATAGTTTTGGAGCTATGATCTGTGGAAGTTAGGTATTTTTGCAAGCTCCTGAATTTCACTTAAAAAGTTCATCGCGGAATTTTCGCTATAAATTTGTTTCCACAAAGTTTCAGAAGCTGAAATTGTTAGAGAACGAAACTAAAATCCTAAGGGACACCATCGCAAAATTTCAGATCTAGGTTCGCAATATTTGTGGAGATATGATCTGTGGAAGTTAGGTCTTTTTCAGGCTCCTGAATTTCATCTCAAAGAGGTGATCGTGGGCAAATGTTCATAACTCTCTCTCTAAGCATTGGATTGGAATTATGTAAAAAGTGACTGGAATTATATGGATTGTAGTTTCCTGTCTATAAATTTCAAAGCCAAAGGAGCAAACAGTGACACGTGGCAAGCCGTACAAGTTCGCTCTACTGAACCAATCCATAATTAGGTCATTGTGGGAGATTGGAAATAAATTTGTCTTGAATAATCCAAATCAAGTCAGACCTATGGCAATTGAAAGAAGATTCAGGGGGCTAATTCAGGGCTGAATTTTAGATATTTAAGATCTGAAATCACAGATATAATTCAGTTTCAATATCGAGCTCCTCAAAATCAAGAAAAAGGTGTGTATTTTTTTTTCAAATTGCATAAGTATTATTTGAAAAATTAGTTTTAAGTGATTCAAAAGGCCTATTGAGCATAGATATCAGTATTGTATTCTAAAATTCCTCCTAAAAATAATTCAACACCCATTAAGCCCTCATAGTACTCTACTATGAATCATGAAGATGAAGAATTGCAACATGATCTATCAAAATTACAAGAGCAAGTGACCAAAATTCACTCGCAAAGAGCAACAAAAAATGAAATGGGTGTTTTGAAGAAAAGCATGGAAGCTAAGATGGATGGTTTGAAGAAAGGCATGGAAGCTACGATGGATGGTTTAAAGAATTGTATGGAAGATAAAATGGATGGTATGGAAGAAAAAATGGAAGGTTTGAAGGAAGACATGGAAGGTTTGAAGGAAGGTTTGTCAAAGTTGATACAAGAAATGATTCCTAATGGAGAAAAGATAGTAGATGAAAATCATGATGAGAACAAAATAAATGTTTGGAAGGATATCTTCATTGTTTTGTATCTGATAAACAAACACAATGGGTCAAGTGGTTACCTCTCGCTGAATGGTGGTATAACACTTCCTTCCATACTGCAGCAAAAATGACCCCATTTATGGCACTTTATGGATACCATCCACCATCGATCACATCATCTTTAAGGGAAAATTCGAAGGTTCAAGCGGTGGAAGATCACATCGAGCATCAGCAAGAAGTTCTCCAACTCTTAAAGGATAACCTGAATTTGGCACAAAATCGAATGAAACAACAGGCAGATCAACATCGCAGCGAGAGAAGTTTTGATATAGGAGATTGGGTATTTTTACGGCTACAACCATATAAACAAATGTCCCTGAAGCAAGCTAAGAAGGATAATAAATTATCACCAAAGTACTATGGTCCTTACAAGGTGTTGCAAAAGATTGGTACTATGGCATACAAATTGGAGCTTCCTGCTTCTTCGCGAGTACATCCAGTTTTCCATCTTTCATGCTTAAAGAAGGTTATAGGTGAAAATCTTCCAGTTCAAACAATATTGCCAGAACTTGATGAGGAAGGAAAAATCATATTGGAACGGGAAGCGGTCATGGAAACAAGAACTTGACAACTACGGAATCGATCAATTTCAGAATATCTCATTAAGTGGAAGAACTTACCCACTGAAGATTCTACATGGGAGGATGAAAATTTTATACAAAAGCACCCAGAGCTACTCAAGCATTGAGGACAACACTTTTTTGAAGGAGAGGGGCATGTTAGGTCCCTATATTACTAGTATAGTCCCTTATTGTTGTTAGTGTAACCCCCTTATTGTTATTATTGTACCATTGTAACCCCCATATTGTTATTATTGTGCCCTTAAATTATTATTGTTAGGTCGGCTAGGATTACATTGTGGCCCCATGGACTCCTATATATAGAAAGGAGGTTTTGTAGTTTGTATCATCCAAGAATTGTTCATTCATGTAATGTATTGGAGGTTGCCCCCTCGAAGTGGCTTATTTCTAAGGCGTTGATATCTCTTTTCTTCTATTTTTGGAGCTAGTTTCCCAACAATGTGTTATTATTGCATTACTACTCTAACTAGCCTTGAACTCATGCGCAGATTTGTTAGATTCAAACAGTTCCTCTATTCCTGCAGACAGCTCATACAGTCGAGATTCCTATAGTTGTTCTAGATTTCCTACAAATACGCCAATTTCCTGTAACCACCTCAAAATCCTGCAGCGATATCGATGGTTAGCCATGATCCACTCATCCCCAGATTGAGTAAAGATATGGATTTTGAAGATAATTTTCGGTTTATGGATGTTGTCCTATCCACTGTTCTAAATCATCTTTTGCAACCATCCTAACCTTCATATTTTCTTTCGTTCCTACATGGGAAGACAGCTTTAGCTGCACAACGGAAATGGTCTAATCCATGCCTCTGGTCATGGATTAGACCCAATAGCGGTTTAATTTTTCAATCTGTATCTGTATTATGGGTTATAGGCTTATTTTGGTAATCTATTTTGTTCAAAGCCAAATATGGGCTGCCATAAATGTATAAATCAGATGTAATTTTCTTGTACAGGGAGAGAGTTTTTGGTTGGGTTGGAAGCTGTTGTTACAGAGCACGATATCAGACTGTAATCAACTAGTATTTTAGATTAATAAAATCATTTATGTTCTGTTTATTTTCCTGAGTAACTTCTTTAACATTTCAAGGAGTTGTGAGTGAGGGAGGGCCCCCTTCGCTCACAACTCCTGCAGTAGAGTGTGTGTTTATTTCTATTTTAATTATGCATTAATAATTTCCTGTAATAGCTAGTGTTTCCTTTTTGTATTTCCTATAGCAAACTGTAGATTGGTTAAGTGAATTAATATTTTATGTTGATGAACTATTTTCATTTGGCCAATGCTTGGATTCATGCTTTTTAAGTTTTATTCTTGATTGGGATTGATTTCTTTTATCTTTCTTGCATCAGTATCAGCAAACACAAGTGTTATAGAGGGATGATATATGTCTCTCCATAACCATTGTTGCAATAGTGCTGATACAGGAAAGCAGCATGAGTTGTTGATTATTGTTTGATCTTTATCTTTTCACGGTCAATATCAGCAATCTTAAGTGCTATAGAGAGATGATATATGCCACTCCATAGCCTTTGTTGCGATAGTATTGAAATGGGAAAGAATAATTAGCTGGTATTTGTATATATAATTAACACTTGCAGTAATCAGCCTGCATATATTGTGCACTGCATCTTATCAGTTTACCTTCCTGGGTTGACAATTTATATTGGCAAATTATACATGTATAATTTGACTCAACAATTTTGAGCCACTGTCAGGGAGGTGCTAAGGGATGATACTGAAAGTGTTTTAGTTTTATTTTGTTGATTTTTTTTTTATTTTCAGGACTGAGGGAGTCGAAGTGAAAAGATGCAAGGCAAAGCCTACTCACCCAAGAGGTCAGACACTCGCCAAAGCCGTGTCCTGATTGTTTGGTAAGATTTTATTTTTATTTTGTTTGAATACTAGATGAATAAGGTCCAATATTTTCTATATTTTTCATGGTGGTGTGAGCACCACTCCATTTAATAATACACTAGCAAGAACAAGGAAATCTATAAGAAACAAGGCAGCAAAGAAGGAGGAATCCGAACAGGAGGTCTATAGTCATGAGCAAGTTAACCTTCCTACAACAGAATCCTCTGTTGGAGAATCTTATGTAGCTGCCCATCTTGAATATCCCCTTACAAGGAAGACCAGATCTCTTCTCAGTGGTCATCCTGAAGAAGAATTCCTTGTAAATCCTATCAGAGAACCAAAGTTTCATACCATTGACTCTGAAGAATCTGTAGCCTTCCAAGGTCGTACTCTTTCTTGGACTGACATGGCTCATTTAGAAGGCACTGATGAGAACGAGGAGAAACTTGTCACATTTGAATTTCCTATCAGAGAGACTGGGGGAGCCACTCAGATGAAAAACATTCCTCCCTCATCCTTGCCTAACTTTCGTGGTGCCTCTAGTGAAGACCCTGATGCCTTATTATTTGAGTTCGATGTGCTCTGCAGGAGCTATGACTATTCTTCCAATGCTCAAAAGATGAAATTGTTTCCTGCTACATTGAAAGATGCAACTCTCAGGTGGTTTATGGGCTTGGGATCAAACTCCATTTCAACTTGGGATGACATGATGAAGGTGTTTTTGAAGAAGTACCAAGATTACTGCAAAACGAGGGATCTCAAGGAAGAAATTTTTAGCATGAGCCAAAAGGAAGGGGAGAGCCTCGAGGATTTTATGGAAAGATTCCAATACAATTTACAGAGATCCAAGATGAATCAATTGGACAAAGAGACCAAGAGGAACATTTTTCTTAAGGCCGTCATACCAAAATATCTGGAGGTCTTAAATCTAATGGGAGCAGACGATGTATCGAAGCTGAGTTATGATGATGTGTGTGAGCTTTGTAGAAGATATTCAAGAGGAAAATCCAAGGTTGGAGGTAGACCAAGAGATCCTTCTTCCAAGCTTGTCAAATCAGTTGCCAGAGTTGGAGTAACCAGAGCTTAAATGGGTAATTTATTTGAAAATTTTAAAACTGATATTCTTAGCACTTTATCTTCACAATCGAATGTTTTGCAGGCTAAGAAGAAACATGAGAAACACGATTAATTGGAGAAAGCCTTGGTGGTGTTCTGATCCAAATGCAAGAAGAAACATGCTCTAAGGGAATTCCCTGTTGATAGTATTGAGGTATGTCAAATTTGTAAGGCTAAGCATTCCACTGATCAATGTCCTTCTCTGTTTGAATTAAAGCAACATACATAGCAGATCAAGGAGTTGTCAATGCACTTTATGCAATGGCACCTCGGAGACCATGGCAGCCATGTCCTGCAGGTATGTCACAGTCAAATTTTCAATTTCCTTATGCTCAAAATCAGATGTGGAATGTTCCAATGCCCTGTCAGCCTTGGCCTCCTCAACGGCCTTGGCAAGGGAACTATTCTTATCCGACTACATAGATTTTCCCACATCAAAACTTTTATTCACAGCCCACACCGCAACAAATGATACAACCACAACAACAATTTCAATTGAATGCTCCACCAAATCAACCTCGTCCCACCAAATTCCTGCTCAACCAGTGTCTAACCCCAACAATAAAATTGTCTGATCTGCTCACAACATTGGATTGGTCACTTATCCCACTTTTCCTACCTACTGTATTGCATCCTAGCCACTGTAGGAAGTTTCTATCTCTGGTTTATAGGAATTTCCTATGTCTCTGCAGGAAATGGATATTCCTGTGTTACAGGAGCTCCCTGTACAGTTGCAGGAATTACCTGTGCAGCTGTAGGAAATCAACCTTAGGTCGGGAAGAGTGGTGAATCAGGCCAAAATAATTGAGGAGATTGTAGAGGAAGATACCATAGAGATTCCTGAAGAGGAAACCACACCTAAACCAACAAAATCATCTACCTCAAGGCCACAAGAACCTTCCTCATCTCATATAGTCCAGCCTCCATTTCCAGATAGGTTGGAAATGGAAATCAAAGAAAAACAACCCAAATTTTATCTTGTATCCAAAATAAGAAACATGTGCATCAAGATCCCATTACTGCAAGCAATAAAGGACATCCCAATATATGCTAAAATAGGGAGGGAACTATGTACCAAGAAACCAGGGAGAAAAAAGAAGGAACCCTCAACCATTCAAGTAGGTGGAAAGCTTACAAGTTTAATGTCTACCGGATTTGTTACTGAAAAAATATGCGGATCATGGAATCCCTGTGGTTACCACCTTTATCAATGGATATCCCATAAAGAACACTTTGATTGATATAGGTGCAGCCATTAATGTGATGACTATGGAAACTTTGTTGCGTATAGTATCCTTTGACTTGTTACCCACTCCTACCATGTTATAATTAGCAGATAGGTCTGAGGTAAAGCCAGAGGGTGTTTTAGAAGACATTGTCATCTCATTAGATTCCTGGGAGTATCCTGCAGATTTTTATGTTCTTCAACCTAAAACTAACTTGGAAGGGCACCCATTTATCTTGGGGAGACCGTGGTTAGCTACGGCTGATGCCGACATAGGGTGTAGATCTGGAAACATGACTATCACTCATGGGGCTGAAACAAAGCACATTAACTTGTACCCCCCTGCTAAACCGCCCTTGAGATCATAAAACACACAATGGGTTGAAGAAGAGGAAGAAGAACATGATTCAGAAGGTACCTTACCAGTTTTAACAATAGCCCAAGCCATGAGTCTTAAGGAAAATTCTGAAGAAGATCTGATAAAATGTTGTATTTCTAATCCTGATTTCCCGCAGCAGTTAGAAGGACAATCTAGTCATAATTTAGATATCATTACTGATCTGCAGGATTTTTATGAACATAGTTCAGGTTTTGAATTACATTCAACCCTCTTACCTGCATTTCATGCATATTCAATGTCTAAATGGGGGTGTAAGGTAGTATAATTTTTTCCTGAAAAGTATTTAAACATTAATTCTGCCTTAACTCCTGAACAAGAAAAGAAATTAATGCAAACATTGTGAAAATTTTCAGACACATTTGCATGGGAATATACCGATATGAGAGGCATTCACCCAAACACATGCATTCATCACATTTATATAGAAGAAAATGTTAGGCCCATAAGACAACCAAAAATGAGGATGAACCTTGCTTTAATAGAAATTGTAAAAGATGAATTACAAAAGTAGTTAAATGTAGGATTCATCTTTCCTATTTCAGATAGCCAATAAATTGTCCACAAGAAAATGGTAAATTGTGAGTGTGCATAGATTATAGGGAATTAAACAAAGCTACATTAAAAGACCATTTCCCTTTACCGTTTATAAACCAAGTACTGGACACTTTAGTAGGGAAAAAGTATTTTTCCTTCCTAGATGGATTCAGTGGATATAATCAGATTAGGATAGCTCCAGAGGATCAGTAAAAGACAACATTTACATGTCCCTGGGGTACCTATGCATACAAATTCTTACCATTTTGTCTATGCAACGCATCAACCACATCTCAGCGGGTGGTCCGTGGATTTTATATGATCTTTTGCATGATTGCATAGAAGTTTATATGGATGATTTTACAGTTACATGTGATACTTTTGAAGAAGCTTTACTTAATCTTGAAAATTTTTTGCAGAGATGTAGAAAAACTAATATTTCGTCAAGTAATGAAATTTTTTTATGATTATGACAGAAGGTATTGTTTTGGGTCATCATGTTTCTGCTACAGGAATCAAGGTTGATCCAAAAAATATTGAGGTTATTGTAAAACTGCCCCCACCAACTAATCAAAAGGGATTTAGAAATTTTCTTGGACATGTAGGATACTATAGGAGGTTTATTGAAAATTTTACAAAGGTAGCCTCTCCATTATTTAAATTTTTGACTAAAGAATCTGAATTTCATTGGAATGATGAATGTCAAGCTGCATTTGATAAAATCAAGGAAAAAATTTCTTTAGCACCTGTCTTACGAGGCCCAAGTTGGAATTTTCCTTTTCATATTTCCATTGATGTCTTTGATTCAGCCATAAGAGCCATATTGGGTCAAAAGGAGGATCCTGTCACCCATGCTAACTATTTTGTCCGTAAAAATTTAACTCCTGCGGAAATGAATTATACAGTGACTGAAAAATAGTTCCTTGTTGTAATATACGCTATTAATAAGTTTAGACATTACATCACGGTTTATGAAGTTTTTGTGCACACATATCATTCTGCTATTCGTTATCTCATGAATAAACCAATCACTAATGGAAGAATTACTAGTTGGTTGCTGTTGCTACAGGAATTTGACATCACGGTAGTGGATAGGCCAGGAAAAGAAAATCAGGTAGCTAATTTCGTATCAAGGCTTAATCACGCAGGTGAAGATGTTCCTATTAATGATAACTTTCCAGATGAAAAATTGTTTTCCATCTTTGTTAAAAAACATTGGTTTGCAAACATGGCCAATTATCTTGCTACAGGAAATTTTCCACCTTACTTTTCATCTAATCAGAAAAAGAGAATCATTATGAAAAGTGCTAATTATTCTTGGATTAGGGGAGAACTTTTTTCACGGGAGTTGATTTGATTATTCGCAGGTGTGTCAAAGAAGATGATATCTATGACATATTAAGAGCTCTCCACGATGAACCATGTGGAGGACACTTTGTAGACAAGTGAATAGCTTACAAGATCCTTCATTTAGGTTATTACTGGCCAAACCTCTTCAAGGATGAAAAGGAGTATGTTCAAAAGTGTGATAGCTACCAAAGAATGGGGCGGCCTATACAATCAGATGATATGCCTTTGTAGCCATAGGTTCTCATAGAACCATTCAAGAGGTGGGCTCTTGACCTTGTAGGTCCCATCAACCCCCCATCCAATGCTAAGAAGTATATTTTAGTTTGTATTGATTATGTGACAAAGTGGGTGGAGGCAAAAGCACTACCTAGAGCAACGGAAAAAGTAGTGGCAGAATTTCTTTTCTCTGATATTTTTGTAAGATTTGGAGTACCTATGGAAATAGTTATTGATCAGGGTGCTCAGTTTTAATCTAAGCTTATGTAGGAAATTGTGAAAAAATATCAGATTACCCACCGGAAGTCCACCCCTTATCGTCCATAGGCCAATGGGCAGGTGGAATCAACTAAAAAGGTGTTGGAAACAATCCTTACCAAAATAGTTCAATTACATAAGGATTGGTCTGACAGACTTCTTGAGGCCTGTGGGCTTACCGGATCACATGGAGGGGTACCACTAGATTTTCTCCATATGAACTAGTGTATGGAAAACAAGTTTTTCTGCCCATTGAATTTAAAATCAAAACCTTTAGAATGGCATCAGAATTGGGTATGAACTTCGATGAAGCACAAAAACAGAGAATCTTGCAGCTTAATGAATTAGATGAGATTAGGCAAGATGCTTTTCAGCATACTGACTTGATCCAACAACAAAGGGCTAAATGGCACGACAAATACATCAAAAAGAAGCAGTTCAAAGAGGGAGACTAAGCATTGTGGTATGATTCTAAATTTAAAAACTTTAAAGGGAAATTTAACACATATTGGCTAGGACCCTATGAAAATGAGAAAGCTTTTGATAATGGATCTATTCGGATTAAAACTATTGATGATGAGAATGTTACCTTCTTGGTGAACGGGCACAGACTCAAGCTATACCAAAAACCCCAATCCAAGGAGGAATTTGTGAAGGAAATTGTGAAGAAGAAAGAGCTGGAGATGGTAAGGGAAAGGATCCTTCCTTCCACTATCTCTTCCTGATTTTCCTGCTGATGCAATGAGCTCACTTTTTTCCTCCTTGTTAGTCATCAATATTTTTCACTATTGTTAAATGACTATAGGATGGTTCTTGATTTTTGAAAACAACATTCCTTGAATATTGTGAGTTTCAGAAATCTCACTACCTTCATTATCATTATAGAAATTTTTTTACTATTCTATCAGTCTTGTAATTTCATGATCACCCTGTCACTCCTACAAACTCATTACAGGCTTATACCTATCATTCTCATCCTTCTTTCCTTCATAAAACCTTTTTCCCATGTTCCCCAGGTCCCTCAAGCATTGATGGCCTCAAAACCATATTTGTAGGCTCTTTAGATAAATCAAGTACATTGGATTTTAGATCTTCAATAAAGCACTTTTGACCATACTTTGTTTTCACTTGAAGGTCTCCAAGCCAAATTTAGTCAAAATCAGGTCAAAGGACCCTCCCACTAGGTCATTAGGGTTTTTACATGTCTAAGGTCATCTATGGATGTGTTAGGTATTACTTTTCCTTTGCTAGAATCTGGCTCAGATATAATATAATGTCAAAACATGGTTATTCAAGAAGGACCTAAAAGGTTTCCAAAGAAGACTATCCCTTCAGTTCAGAATCTGCACATGAGGAAAATGGACAAACTTCGGCACTTCTACAGGAGTTTTGAAAGGTCTATCAGCAGAAAGTACTGATAATGTAGATGGTCTGCTCTTGAATGAAAACAACTTACACCAAAGGAGAGAAGAAACACTTGGTCTTATAGGAGAACTAGGGTTTTAAACTTGATGGTCCAGTTGAGTGCCAAAACAGTGATCAATTTTAGAAATGACACGGAGAAGGTACACAAGCCCAAACATGAAGAAAGTCTATAAGAGACTATTTATGGAATATGGAAAAAGGTGAGGTGAACTGGACAAAAATGAATGAACTCGAAAGGGCTATAGAGAACTTAGAAGACAATACTAATGATTGTTTTAAAGCACTTCAGATACCTAGGGTTTTGGGAAAATGGCCAGAGAAGGTGAAATGATGAGTTGAACTCCATGGTGCAAGAAAAATAGGGTTTTGAAGGTGCTACTATGTGAAATCCTCCCAAAGGTTTTTAATGAGCTTTTCATGCCTAAATGAGAAAAAGATGAGTTAAACTCCATGGTGGAAGCAAAGGAAGGTTTTGAAGATGCTATTGTGTGCAATCACCCCAAAGTTACCAAGGTGAATTTGTCATGCCTCAAGGAGAAAAGGGGAAAGTCAAATTCAATGTTTTCAGTCACCTGCAAAGTAAAATTGTTAAAGGACATCAATAAGACAAGAAAATTCAAATTTATGACTTAAGCAAACCTACAAATAAAAAGTGTCAAAAGGGTGTTAGCAAGAAAAGAGAAGGACTCTTAAACTTTAGAAAGTGGGTTTTAAATATTAAATCAATATTCCATAAGCCTATAAAAGGCCATCTAACACTTCAGTAAATAATTATTTCATTTCAAGTGATCAAGAGCGCTCAGGAGTGAATAATTTGGGAATTTTCAAGTCAAAATTGAGCAAATTTGTCTGGCGTTGCACCCTTGGCAAAATTCCTCCATACAAATTACATTGGCACTGCACACCTGGAAGTGAGCATTGCACACTGGGGAAGGCATTGCACCCTTACCCTACAGGCCTAGTGAATAAAACCTTTGGCGTTTTGCACTCAGGACCGGCGTTGCGCGCTTAGCCTCAGCGCTACGCCCTTGGCCTTGGCACTGCACGCTTTGGCAGGAAGGTTTCCTAAACCCTACAACCACTCAATTCGCTTCAAATATCTTTCAAGATTCCTCCAAGGCACTGATAAATGTTAAGTGGATGACCTAACCACATTTTAAAGATATTTGATGATTTGTAATTAAAAGAAGTTGAAACCCTAAGAATAAACCCTAAGTTTTTAAACTTGGAATCACTGTTTACCATTAATTCATCTGCCTTTAAAGAAAATTAGTGATAGATAGAGGGATTACACTGTTTGGAGGTTTTTCATTCACCTAAGTTGTCCCTGCACCCATCCCATTCATAACACTCAGTCCCTTCACTTGAAAAAATATTGACATTCCATTTCCCTCCTTCATCTCAATTTGAAATCAGCCCAAGAGTGTTTCAAAACAGAGTTTTAAACATGTCAACAGAGGGAGAGGACAATGGAAATGGTGGAGAGGCTCAAATGCAAAGGAGGCATGAGCACAAAGGTGGAAATATCAACATATTTGAACCCCTCAACACAAGGGAGCTAATTGCATCTCCCCTTACTGTTTCTTGTTTCAAGCATGTAGGATGCTATGAATTTTGTGAAAAGGTGCAGTAGGTGCAAAATCACCCTCAGCTAACTTGACTATTTATCATTAACTTTCATGAAAAATAAGTTAATCCTGTAGGGGTCACATTTGAATTGTCTACAGATGCCATTGCCAATGCCACAGGCATACCTAGTGTAGGTAAGAAATGGTTCAAACAAGCTAACCTTGACATGATTTACTTTGAGCCATATCTAAAACCTAGGTGTAAGGATCACCACAAGTCCATCATTCCTTTTTCACATATGCTTGATAGATATGCACCCATGATGAGGATCATAATGGAATATTTCACATGTGAGGGAAGATTCTCCCGCCTTTACTCATACCACATCAGGCTGCTTATGCATTTTACTAGGGTAATGATGTTGCATATACCATATTAACTCTACAGAAGCATTGACAAAATGGCCTATATAGTGCAAAATATAGATTTCCCTCGACAGATGCAAAGCCTATTCCATCACTCACTTATCAAAATGGTGGTTATGCACCAACTATAGCAGAAAGGCATTCCATGGGAGACCTTCATTGCCAATGAGGTTTTCACCACTCCAAAAGGCCATTAGCAGCCAGATGTCCCTTCATTTTCTCATCCTCCCATTCCACCTTCACCATCACACCCCACTACTCATGCATCACCATCCACTCACATTCCCTCACCTCATGATGACTCTTCCACCTCACCATCCACTCACATTACTTCACATCATGATGATCCTCCTTCATCACCTTTTCACAATCCCTCACCATCATCTCATGGTACTAGTGCATCAAACAATGAAGAAGGCAGTGAGACAGATGGCAATGATGCAAAGAGTAGTGAGGAAAAGAGAAATGAGGCAGAAAGCAGTGATGCAGATGGTAGTGAGACAGATGAAACTGAGATGGTTGACATAGAGCCTTTTCCTTTGACCTAAAAAAGAGGTCATAGGAAGGTGTTTTCTCCACAGATTGTGGAAGGGACCCTACCTTCTACATCAACAAAATAGCTTGACAAAGGTAATTAAAAGGTCATTGATGAAGAGGAGGAATACAAGCATGAAACTGAGCAAGAGTTTTAGCTAATTCACCCTTAAAGTGAGAATAAGGATGAGGAGAGGATCACAAACATGTTGCTTAAAAGAAAGGATGCCCAGATTAGGGATCTACAAGCCAATATTGGTAGGGCTAAGAATTTGATCAACTTCCTTGAGGTAGAAAATCAACAGTTGGAGACAGAGAAAGCCATTTATGAGGTAAGGGAAATCAGAGCCTGGAAAGAGGCTAGAAAGGCCAATGCTAAGCTAGATGAAACCTTGGGCACTCTAGATGACATTTAATATGAGGGAGAGTAGATTCCTAGGAGAATGCCAAGGAAAATTGGTTTGAAGAAAGCCTTAGCCAAAGAAAGAGAGAAAGAGAAAGCATTGGAAGAGAAGCTCACTCCAAGTGAGCTTCTTGCCATGGAGATAAGCTATGATAGAGAATCTTGGCTAGGGAGAGCCAATGTACACCTAGAGATCATATTGAGAAGGCACAAAGTAACATTGACATACAGAAGAAGATGGCAAAGCATTATGCCATGAGGAATAGAATTGCAAGGGCCAAGCTCAAAACAGCCCTTGCAAATATTCAAGCCCTAAAAGAGGCAAAGGAAAAATAAAATCTTGACATTCTTGCTGATGCATCCCTACAAGCATCCCAAACATGATCAGCAAGACAAATCCCAATTTTGGCATCTTTTTGCAAATTTTGAGTTTTTGACTGATTAACTAGCAAAAAAAAGGGCCAAATGCACAATGCCACTGGCGTTGTGCTATTTTTTGGGGCACCAATGGAGTAAAAATTTACATTTTCATGATCCTTAGGCCAAGGAAATCACCCTCACAAAGTTTCAAGTCATTTGGAGCAGAATTGGTCCCTCAAAAGGGCCAAAAACAAGCAAAAAATCACCTTTCTGCCCTCTTTTCAGCACTGCTGCTACACCATGAGCAGTCTTGGGATAATGGATTTTTGAGCAAGAAAATGGGCCCCAATCTGGAAACCAAAGGTAGTTTTGGAAACTAGACAGGACAGAATTTCCAATGAGCTATCATGGAGCTCATTTGGACACCGAGAAGGCCTCCAAATCTTAGCTGCAAAACAGGTGATTTTTCCAAATTTGGCGTTGCACCCTTGGCCTGGCGATGCACCCTTGAACCTTGGCGTTGCACCCTTGCCTAAAAGTCAAAAAAATACACTTGGAGTTATTGAAAAATAAATTTTAAGGGCTTTGAAGGAAAATCACTCCAGAGTTAGCTGAGGAGTTATGTTAGAATTTATTTTTGCATTTATTAAGTTAGGATATTTGTGCCCTAGGCCTTGCATGGTCTTGTTAGTCATCAGTATTTTTCACTTGTTGGTGATGACTAGTTGTAACAGCCAATTTTTCTAGCAGCTGATCTAAAAAATTGTCAAATTTTCCAGCTGGAAAACACCCATAAACTTTCTTTTTCCCTCTTACCTTTCAGCCCGCCCATGACGAGATGAAACCTCATTATCAAGCCCTATCTAGCCTCAGCCATACTAGCTTTTCAATTAGCTCCAAAGAAAACAATCCAAATCTATCCAAAGAAGTCTCCCCTAAGTTAGGTAGTGGCGCTTTAGGCATTTTCTTCCTTGGCAAACTATCCTGAAGCCAAAGAATCTCTATCTATTGCAGACCAGTCATAACAGACCTTCCCATTCTGCAAATAAAGTTGGTTACAACCCTAGATCACGCCACTCATAAAACCTCAAGTCTCAGCCATACATGTACCATAGGTCAAACTGATTTTAGGTGGTTTTACAATGTTTTAATGGATCTTTCAGGAACAGAAGTACACCAACATTCCCAGGAGACAGTATTTGGTTCCCCATGAGAAGACAACTACTTCTCAATGTGATTTTGAGCCTGGGATGCAGCTACAGGGAAAGGAGTGGTTTCATTAAGCTCCTACTATCACAGTCACAGCTTGAAAAGGAAGTGAAAGGAAAAATAACACTGTTAAAAGCTGATAAAATGGCATGACTGAAGAAACATCCTTCATCTATAAACAGATGGATTGAAGACTGAAGAACCTCCTTCATTTTATAAGTAGAGGGTTGAAGACTAAGAGCACCTCCTTCATCTATAAGTAGAGGGCCAAAGATAAAGTCTTTTTTTAAGTTTTTCACTAACTGTAAAGACAAATTTTGGTTACAGTGAGACAACAACTAAGGGTTTCTGAAGTAAAATGATGATTAAAGGCAGAGGCAAAGAAGTGGGTTTTAAAAATGATTTGCATGAGTTTCACTATTATTTGAGTTACAATGTGAAGCTAATAGGTTCATCATCAATGAAGAAAGATTGTTAAACAGATGGCCAAAAGAGTCAAATAGTCTTGGGCTCAAACTAACTTCTGCCATCATGTATAAGAGAAGCCACTATCACTATGATTCATCAAACATTCTTCATTTGGTTGAGACAAAGTTTGAAAGGAAACCAGACATTTGTCAAAATAGACCTCCTTCATCTATAAGCACAGGGCCAGTGCATTAGTTGACTTTAGGGTTTTCACTGATTGAGAGACAAATGGTAAGAACAATAGGAGACAGTTGAAGGTTTCTTAACAGAGAAATGATATTAAAAACAAAGAAGGAAGCAGGGGTACTACTGTAATCCAAGAGGTTGATATTATCTCTTATCAGAGTTTCTTTCAAAAGCAGTCTGGAGCCCAAATAGAACAACTTTGCTGATGATTGAGAGATGGGTCATGACACAAGCCAAAGAATGATAATTGTCTTTTCAAAGAGTCTTGTTCTTCCTGTTCATAAAAAATTTCTTTCAAAAACTCATCATAATAGAAAAATGCAGTTTGAGTTTAAATTTTCCCAAAAACGGCACTGCAAATAGATACACAGGGTCATAAAGGTGCCAGAGGGATTATGGTATGTATTTCAAGGTCAGGAAACACACTCAAAACAAATAAGGCATGCCACTATTACAAATGAAGGCATTTTCCTTATGAAAAAGGGTCAAAGGTACCTTACTATTGCATTTTGAGTAAAGGGAGAGGTTTAAAAGAAGTTCCCTTTGTGATGGATAGATGGTGATAAAGCCTAGCTGAATACAACTAGGCCTCACCCACAGTTTTTCGGAAAGTCCGGGTTGAGTTTGGGTTTGCTTTATGTTGAAAAAACATGAATGATAAGATTGGGGTTCCTTTTAGTCCACAACCAACACCTTCTTTCCAAAAGTGGACTTACAAAACAAACCCTCAAAAAAGTAATCACAAGGAGGCATTAACTTGTTCGTTTTCAAAAGGTTTAGAGATTGTTGCCCATACCTATCTTGTATTTCAAAACGTAAGAAAACTCCCCTTTGTTGTTCACTTGACCAAAGAAGAATCTTTCGAGCACGTTTGCAAAGTTTTCAAGTGTTTTTGACTGCGTGGCACGCCTGTAGAGTGTCGCGGCGCTTTTAGGAGAGTTTTTACCAAAGGTTTGCACTGTCGCGCAGTGTGCCTGTAGCAACGCGTGGCGCGCCTGTAGGCACCGGTCACAACGGCCCGTCAGTGACCCGACAGCTGTTCTTTGCACGACGCCTTCCCTATTAAACGTGATGCGCATATGTTCAACGATCAAGGTGCCTCCAAACCAATCTTGAATCTGCTCCAACCCTCAAGAAAAGCCTGCCATCGAAGTTTCGAGGTATTTTATGAGCCTCCTTAGTATTGTAAATTTTCTAAAAGGGTGATAGTTGTTGGAAGTACCCTAACTGTGATAGGGAAAAATAAACTCTATCAGCGTTATGCGGTGAAGAAAACAGTGGTAATGAGAGTTGTTTTTCTGTTTGAAACTCGAAATTGCAGTGGCTATATTTTCCCAACACTGACATAGTGAAAGTAGTGGATTTCTTATTGTTGTCAAGAGACCTAACAAACTTCCCTAAAAACAAGTTGAAAGGTGGAGGCAGTGTTTAAAGGGAGGAAAAACAAGGTTTGAAAAGTGAAACAGTGAGCCTATTTTAACTACAGGGATCATACATAAATCACTTTGTCATTTTCAAAAGTCCTCTCTATGTGGTGAAGAGAAAAATCAATGCTGCCTTTTTGTCCATGAAACAGACTTTAGTGAGTGGAGCTGCCATTGCAATTCAAAGGTGTTTTTGTCAAAACTAGGTATGAGGAATAGTGAATAAAAGAGCAGTATTTTGATTAGGAGGGGTGTTTGTCTGCTACAAGGCTGTTTGTGCTCACACCAAAACACAAAGAACTTGGTGACCTTACCCAAACATAGTGACCCTTTGACTGTGTGTACCTTTTGTTTGACTGTGCGCTTGTCATTATAAATATTGGTTGATTGGCATACAAAGGGAGAAAAGATAGTGTTTTGGAAGGAGCAGAGACCCGATATCACAGAAGCATCTCACACAGCATTTGAAACAAATTTGCCTTAATCAAACAGTGACTAATAAAGAAGACAGAGTTTTGTTTGAGAAGACATTTCCAAAAACCTTTGAGGCAGTTTGGTTTTGCATAGAGCATCCAGAACAAGATGCCTCCCAGGCAGGACAGTAGGAGTGGATTGCATAAGAGATATGAGCATATTTCCACTGAAGAAGTGAATGCCCACCCATCAGTCTTGTTCAATTTCCATAAGGTCGGGTGCTTAGATTTTTGTCAAAGGGTGCAAGAGGTGAAGAGTTTTTCTCCTTTGACACATCTTTGCACTTTAAGGTTTCAAGACAAGCATTTCCAGCTGGCAGGACTTGACTTCAAATTCTCTCCAAGATCCATGGGCCAAGGCCACTAAAATCCCCTATATTGGTGAGAAATGGTTTAAACAAAGCCATTTGGACTCAGATGATTACAAGCCCTTTCTAAAGCCTGAGCACAGAGAGTCATGTCCTTCTATTTTCCCTTTCTCATATCTTTTATCCAGCTACGCCCCCCTCATGAAGATCATCATGAAATAATTCACATGTGAGGGAAGATTCTCTCGAATCTATGCTTATCACATTCGACTACTCATGCATTTCACAAGGACCAAGCTGCTAAATCTTCCTTTCTTCTTACACAAGAGCATTGAGAAAATGGCCTCCACTATTCAGAAGAAGCCTCCTTCACAGCAAATAGCCTGTCTCTTCCATCACTCTCTCATCAAAATCATCATTCTTCATCAACTTGAAAAGAGAGAGGTCTCTTGGGATACTTTCATCACCCATCCGTATTTTTCCATTGTCCCTCTAGTTCACACATCCCCTACACCTCCTACTCATCATCCTTCACCTTCCTCTAGCAAACCCACTCCTAAAAAACTCAAGTTTACCACAGAGCAAGCAGAAGAGCCTGAAGAGGGAGAAGAGCATGACCATGATGATGAAGGGCAGCAGCATGAAGAACAACAGACTGATGATGAAGGGAAGCAGCATGAAGAACAACAGACTCATGATGAGGGTGAGCAGCCTTATGATGACACACAACAGCAAGGGGATGAGGAAGAAAGCGCTGAAAAACAGCATCACAATGAGGAGGAATAGGAGCAGCATGAAGATGTTGAACAAAGTTATGAAAGTGATGAACAGGGGCAGTCAAAAGATGACACATAGCAGACTTATGATAAGGGTGAGACAGAGCAGCAAGGGCAGCCAAAGGAGACTGAACAGGGGCATCATGATAGTGCTGAACAGGAGCAGCATGAAAGCAATGAGCAAGGGTACCCAAAAGAGGATACACAGTAGCCTCCTCAAGAACAGTAGCATCTTCAAGAGTAACAACAAACTCAAAAAGAAGAGAGGCAAGGTGACAAGGGTAAAGGGGCCATGCCCTCTTCTCTGAAAATGGCCAAGCCCCGGACATCAAAGAAAAGAGTGCCTAGAGTTGTCACTCCAAATGTGACAAGGGCCCTTCGAAGCAAAGGAAAACTGCCCAAGAAGCCCATGATTGATTTTCCCAAGAGGAAGAGCACTAGAATAGCCACCCAAAGCAAAGGGAAGGGCAAGGAAGAAGGTAGTTATGAACAGGAGAGTGCATTTGACATCATCCCAATCCAAAGCGATGATAGTGATAATGAGGCCCGGATTCTAGAAAACCTCTTGATCCATAGAGAAAGCCAAATTGATGCCTTGAAGGATGATCTTCATAGAGATAGGAATTTCAATCAATTTTTGCAAATCCAAAATAAGCAAATGAGTGTCTATATGGCTGTTTATGAGACACGAGCAACCAAATACAAGAAGGAGGCCTCCAAAGCCCAAGTGAGGTTGGAAGAACTCATGGGCGAGTTTGATGAAAGTGAAGGCGAAGATCAGCCTAGGTAAAAGAGGCCAAGACCCATGGGGCTTAAAAAGGCCCTTGAGAAGCAAAAAGAAGAGGAAAATGCCCTTCTCCAATCTACCCCTCTCACTGCATTGTTTGAACAAGAGATAGAGAAAAATAGGGAGGCATGGCTTAAGAGAGTCAATTACCACTTGGAGAAGAAATTGGAGAAGGAAAACAGGGATTTAGACCTTCAAAGGAGAATGACGGGGCATTATAGAAAGTTAAATCAGTTTTCCCAGCGCAAGTTGAAGGTTGCTCAAGAAAAACTCAAGGAGGCTAAAGGGAAGCGCCCGGCACAGAATTTGAGGAAAGACACCTCAGGACTTCAGATTTTGGCCTCTGCTTCACAACATGTTGCTGAGAACCCTTGAGGGTCATGCTCACCAACTTTGGGAGATTTTCGACATATTTTGGTTTTTTGTCATTTTTGGGTTTTTGCCAAAACTCATGGGCTTCGCCATTTCAGATTGGGGGATCATCAAAGGATGAGAATGGTATCATTGGATGCCATAATTTCAAGAGCACATACTCAGCAATTTTCAGGACATTTGAAGATCATTTTCTCCCCCGAAATGGCGAAAAATGCTCGCTTTTTCTACACTCTACCCGGTCTATCAGCAAGCCTTATTTTTTGGTTTTTTACACACAGGCCTATTTTTGGAGGACTTCTAGGCATCAAATTGGGAAAATTATAATTTTTCCAGAAATTAGACACTCATAGCTTTCCAACAAGCTATCATGAGCCTTATTTCGACATCAGAAAGGCTGCCAAAAGTTGCCGGCAAGTCAGGGGACCTTTTGCTGATGTATTTTTTGAGTATTTTTGTAAAAATTGAACCTTTAAAAACTGCTTTTTCCTCATGTGCGTTTAGCTATTTTTGCACATGAGAAGTTATGAGAAGTTAGTTTATTTCCCTCTTTTAGCATTTTTTAGATATTTTATGAGATATTTTGTGCCTTGGGCTTTGCAAAGCCTCAAGGACAAAATAAGATATTTTGGATAGGCCAATAAGATTGCAAGTTGAACTAAGAGGTTTTCCTCACTTTGGCCTATATATTCCAAAGGCTTTCATTGTAAACAAGGCTAAAATTGATGAATAGAAGAAATATATGGTCATATAAGCTTTGGAAGAAATACTTGTCTCATGCTTTTGGATAGTCTCTTGGATGTTCTTGGATGATGAAAGAGGATTGTTGTTGGATTCCATGACTTGGTAGAATGGTATAGTGTCTCTCTCTTTGTTTTGTTTCCTAGTTTTCATTCACAAATCCATGTTCTTGCTTGCTATAGGATAGTAGAGAACAAATTTGAGACATGCCCTTGGAGGCACTTCAAATTTCCTTTTTCTTCATAGCTTCCATGTTTTCTTCATTCTTAGTCACATTAAAGAATTCTTGATTACTCTTTAATAACTTAAGGATATTGTTGCTTGTTTCATTCATGGTTTTATGCATGCTAAGTATGATTTATGGTATGCCCTGCTTACTCATGGCTAGCCATAGCTCCATCCATGAAATTTCTCTTTGACTGATTAGATTGTCATTTGTTGAACCAAGGAGGTCTTGTTCTAATCTTGCCCTTTGCCTAAGACTATGCAATCTTGTTTTCAAAGTGCCCAATAACTTGAAGTACTATGTTTAGGCGTTCCAGCAGAGTTATTTGAGTTGTTTTTCTGTCTTAAGTGTATTTCCCCAAAGTCTGATAGCCATTTCCCAAAGTTAGAGAGTTATATATCTCTATGCATGGCTTGAATGTTTATTTCTATGTATTGATTAGCTTATAGTAACATTTCTCATGATTAATGGTTTTCCCTACCATGTTTATGTCAGCTATTAAACTAGTTATGGTTGAAATCCTTTGTTGCTCACAAACTTGATGTCCATCTTACTCCATTTTTCCAAAATATCCTTTCTACCTCGAATTAAATCGGCCCTTCAACAACCTTGTATCACCGTCTGATAGCTTTCTTGACCTCTTCGACCCCATAGCCCAGTTGATCTGACATCTTTTTACCTATCTTATATCTTTGATCAATTTCATCCCTCACAACCAAAAAACCAAAACCAAAAAACCTACTTCATAACTAGCCTAAAATCAGAACACAATAAGCAAGCACATAAATATCCCTTACACAAACAGAGAGAGCCCTCTCTGAGTCCAGGAAGGCTAGGTCCTTGGGATCCAAATATTGGTTTGATGTTACACTGTCATTTGGCTTGCCAATCAGCCAAATCACGGGACCCTAACAGGTCTCATAGGACAAAATGACATTTATGTGTAATTAATGACATTTTGAAACCCTAGCTAGTGTTTTGATCTTCCTTTTCAAGTTAAATACTACATGGAGGCCTCATTGTTCATGTTTGTTGTTCATTGAGATGAATACATAGACTTCGAGTTGTGAAGAAATTGGCTTTCGAGTTGTGTGATTGTTTTTGGACTAAGCATCAATGGAGCAAGCACCTTCATAGGATTCATGAACCTAGTTAATGGTGATGTTGCTCTAATCTAGTTATTGCTTCCTTATGTTCTCATATTGTTCCATATTTTCTTTGCATTAGAACATAAATTTTAGGCTAAGATATGTTGTTAGAGGCGCCTTAGGTCCGTCTGCTTCTATTGCTCAATTTTTTTCCTCTACTAGGTCTGATTGAAGAATTCTTCATTGCTCTTTAATTCCACTTAGCTTTTTTGTCTTCAAAATGATTGAATAGAGTCAAGCCAAAGAATTTTATGGTATGCCCTATCCTTTGGTGTAGCTTGAATCATTGTTTTCTAGGCTTTTCTTTGAAGTTTTCTTATTAGGATTTAGGCTAAAGAAGTTTATGGTATGCCCTGTCCTTTAGTCTATCTTGAAATGGTTACTTTGAAGGTCTTTACAATTTGATTAAGTAATTTAGGAGTTCCCTTCTCTTTAATCATTACTTATGTGCTATCTTGAATTTTTTCTTTCTATGAAGGTAGATAGCTAGAGAAGTTAGGAGTTCCCTGCTCTCTAGGATTTGCTGGATAGTTGTTTTAAAGTTTACTTGATAGATCTAGGTCAAATAATTCTATGGTGTGCCCTATCCTTTGGTTCTTTCTTGATGCATAATACTCTTATAGACTCTTCTTGTTATAGTTTATGTTAAATTATTCTTAACTTCCCTTTAAACCTACTACATTCACAACTTAATGTTCATTTCACACTAACTAAACCTATTTAGATCCATTTGGCTTTGTTAAGTTGCCCTATGAAACACCCTTGACCTATTGTTGTACTTTTCAAGACCTTTTGCAGACTCCATAGCCCAATGGTTTAAGTTTCTCTTACTCTATCCATTCTTCTTGACCCCAACCAACCAACCAACCAACCAAACAAACCCTATCATTATAACTAGCCTAAAATCGAAACCCTAAAATCAATCAAGTCTACATATTTTACACAAATATAGAGAGAGCCCTCTCTAAGTCCAGGAAGGTTAGGTCCTAGGACTCCAAAGTTGGTTTGATGTTACCCTTATACATTTTGTCTTGCCAATCTGACAAATTACAGGGACCTAACACTCCTCATTCTCGATAAACCATGAGAGGAATATCTATTGGGTATAGGTTTATTCCTTTTTCCGAGCCCAATGGACTATTTACGGAAAAGGAACCCCTTGGAGTCTTCTTCTTTAGTATTTCAGACTCTCTAAAATTGAAATCTTGCGAGCATGGTGTTGATCATCTTAGCCCCTTGCTAAATTTTTGTTAATCAGCCCCTTTAAACCTCTCAAATCTCTTCTGTCATTCTTAAAATATTCGCCCCCGCCTATTGCTACCATTCCCTGCTCTAAAATCGCATTTTAAAAAGGGCCATAAACACTTTTCTGAAAACATATATAAGGCCTAGCCCCAACCACTTCCCCACATATGCCCAAACGAGCCCATCACAAATACCTGCGATGCGATTGTATTTGCAAACCCTTTTATCACACCATCGCCATCGCGGCATTCATGCGTGACCTTCCGAAATGATCTCAGCCGCCCATTCCCCTACCAGATCGAACGGCTCTAGTTTAATCGCATCGCAAGTCTTGTCCCCAATCGCATCGGAAGTTTTACATTGTGTTACTGCGCCCTTTGCCCGTCTCTATTTTCCGATTGCGATTTACATTTCCCTTGGGCCCCACCTTTCAACTCTTCCATCCATTCAGTAAATAAAGGTATTCCCTTTGTTCACCCAATTTTTGTTATGATTCCATTTTTCAAAAGTCTTTCATATCACTGCTTCTCCAATCGCATCGGAGGTTTTACGTTGTGTCACTCCGCCTTTCTCTCATCCCCGATTGCGATTGCGATTTCATAATGGGTCCTACCTCCTACGGTCGTGTCATTTCATTCCACTTCATTTTGTTGCATTTCTGCGTGTTACCAAGGCATTACATTCTGCAATTAAAATGTAAACGTTTCATACGTGTTTCGCTCATCTCATGTATTGTTCCACCGTTCGTTCTCCACCGTTGATCTATGTCTGTGGGCCATAATCAAACGGCCAGCGATGCATTTTTCCTTCAGGCCCCATTATCCACCGTGTCATTGCATTTTTCGTTGTTGTTATGCATAAAGCATTGTTCCATCACCGCCGCGCCATTGTTATCCCGCTCCCCATAATCGCTCCCTCCATGCATCGGTTTTCCTAACAAATTTGTGTATTTTGCAGGGTGAAAAAGAGGGTCAACCGCCATTAATCTCCAGCCTCCATTTCAGAAGTCAAGAACACATTAAAGGAACAGCTTTCAGAGGTGAATTTATGAAGAGAACTCCGGGAAGTTGTTGTGATATGACTTCCATTAAAGAAAGCAGGAGGTTAAAATCTGTCGAATCCTCCAGAGAAATTCAAAATGAAGATTTTACAGATGAAGAGATTAATTATCGAAGTTAAGAATATCGGTGGAAGATCAAGGGGCTCAGTGTTCGACACCATAGATTTTAAATTCAAATCCAAATTTAGAAGACAGAAAATACGAGTGCACCAGAAAGCGGCCTCCAGGTTTTATTGCAGTGAGTCCTCCTTTCGGTAAAAGACAGAATGTTCACATATTTTATTCTTCATATCTTATCCCTAGAGGAATTCGCACCTACTGCATTTATTTCAGAAGAGCCAGCCTCAGAGTACCTACAGCATATTAATTGAGCAGCATGGGCGCGAATGTTTCCGCCATTTTGTTCAAATTGGGAAAATTTAATGTTTCACCTACCTCATCGACTAGAATTTTCTGTCTCTTCTATAATAACTCGTAAGAAAGACATTTGGGGGGTTCCAGAATTTTATCAGAAAATTGTGCTGTGGAAGGAATTTTTCTATACATTTTGTAAAGCTTTAGTATTCAGGCTCAGAGCCCGTAGGGTCTCAGTGAGGAGGAGTTCTGTCTGTTTTAGAGGATTCTGGTCTTTGATATCTCACAATATGTAAGTTTCTCTTATGTGTTTAATACAATATCTCTTTCTATTTCATTTATCTTCTTGTATCATGTTTTGGAATGTGAGTGGCTCACTGGTTTGGTAAGGATTCATCCTAGTTGATGCCCATACTCAAAATCAGTCAAGCACTTTAAATAGGCTCATGCATGATATACTGTTTCATAATCATTTCATCCATCTTTCTGCTATATTAGTTTCTTTGGGAGGGTGCTTCTAAAATGCCATTTTCATGTATGGATTCTTATAATGATAAGCCCATATGTGGTTCTGTTGTGTATCTGGGCATCAGACCAAAGTTAATTAATATCCTCTTATGTTTCTTTCCTCCACGCATTTTCTGATATTTGATTTATGTGACATATTACTTGAACCGGCCCTCTTTGCAGTAAATTGTCTCTTAATTGTCTGATGTTTTTATATTGGAGCTTTGCATTGTGCCTCTGCAACATTGCTTTCCCTGTGACAGTCTCTGTGAGTTCTGGTTCCATTTAAATCAATCTCCTTGTTTTACAATAGATATCAGGGGAGCATTTGGACTGACACCCTAGATATATTATATGCCCTCTTGCTATGATAAGATGTCCTAGGCACTGGTCTATGGAAACTCTAGGCTGTCTCTAGGAGCGACAAAAATTGTCGACAACATCTTTCTGGCGCCATTGCCGGGGATCGAATTTAAGAAAATCAATTTCCCTGGGCCTCGACAAATCATATTCACTCTCTAATCAGGTGAGCACAGAGAGTTGAAGAGTTGTATATCTCTCACCTTGGTGACTCCACTGTTGTTTATTTGATAAATCTGTTTGTGATCCTGGCTCCTCGTAAGCCACATTTGAGGTCAGATACGTCTCAGCCGAAAACACCTGTGTCTGACCCAGAAAAGATAATACATAGAAGAGTTTGGAAAGAGAAGAAATCAGCCCGTGCTGAAATCCCTGAGTTTTCCATAGAAGATTATCCATCCTCTTCTTCTCATGAAATTCTAGCAGAAAATCCCGACTTCACTGAGGAAAATCCTGAATATTACTCGGATAGCCCACCCAGGGGAAGTGCTAGAACCAAAGAGAACTTTCATCCTACCCCTGAGGCCGAAGAAGTTAAAGAAGTTACAGAAGTAGCTCCTGCCAATCGTGAATTGTTTCCATCCACACCACAGACTGTTGTACAGTACATCCCTATTGTTATTCATACCCCACTTCCACCTCCTCCTCTTCCTCCATTTGTACATCAAACTGTTGCACAGCCTCCTCCTCCTCCAATGGCTAATGTTCCAGCTTTCCTGCTAAATAAATATGCTCCCCTAGCCCTACCCCAAGTGTTGAATGATATGCCTCAAGATTATTTGAAAATCTTGCCCAGGTTTAATGGTGAGAATGAGATTGATGCTCAGAAACATCTCGAGAATTTCTGCTCTTTTGCAGAAAACTTTAATGTAGAGCATTTGGATGTGGTCTTAAGACTATTTGTTCAATCTCTGGACGGCGAGGCACGAAAATGGTTTAAAACATTGGCAGACCGCTCTATAAATACCTGGGAAAGAATGGAAGAAGTTTTTCTCAGGAAATGGGGAGAAAAGAAAGATCATGGGCTTTGTCTTATTGAATTCAATACTCTGAAGAAGAAACCAAATGAGGGGGTGGCAGAATTTATTAAAAGATTTAATAAATTGTATCTGAGCCTTCCTGCTGATATGAAGCCTCATCAAATTGCTGCTAAATTTGTTTTTGTAGCAGCCTTTGACTCAGAATTTGGTTTCTGTCTGCGAGAAAGAATGCCTGTCACTTTGGATGATGCTCAGACAGATGCTTTAGAGTTGGAGGAAAATTTTGCTGCCACTGGTAAATCAAAGGGAAAAGCCAAACAGGATGCTAGAAGAAGGGGTAAAGAGGAGGTATCTACTTCAAACCAGGACAAAGATTCAGACCGAATGGAAGAAATGAGCAAAATGATTAGAAAGATGGTCAAGCTCGAATTGGAAGCCAAAAATTCAACACCTAAAATTTTTCAGAATGATCCAAACAGAGGTTACAATCCTCAATACAGGAAACCACCCTTGCAAATATTGCAAAAGGAGATAAAGGAACAAGAAGAGCAAGTACCGCATCCTCTGTACTTAGAAGGTCCAGTAGATGACTCCACTGAAGACGTTGCCTTTGGATTGGAGGATTCAAATTGTGCCTTTTCGAATAGTGAGGGAGAAGAATGCTCTTCGCAAAGAAATGATGCAGCTGAATGTGCATGGCGAGATGACGAAAGGACCAAAGACACAAAACAAGCAGAAGTCGATCGTTGTTGTAAACAATTTGAGGACTTCATGTTAGCACAATTCAATAGAAAATATGATCTGAGATCTTCAAAGAAGAGAACTAGAACTCAAGATCAAGAAGAAGAGCTCTCTCAGAAGGAAGCACCTGCTCGAAAGGAGTTAACAACGCAGAAAGGCACAGACAAAGGTAAGAGTCCTCTAAACAAACCTTTGCGATCTGATGATCAAATCCCTTCTTCTTCAAAAGTAGTAAATCCACCTAAGACTCATCCTGTGCCAAAAGAAGTCAAATCCTCAGCTGAAAATGAAGAGTCCAAAGAAGTCGTAATAGAAAAGTCCCCTTTTGCTTTCAATTTGCAAAAAGAACTTGAGAAGATCAAAATCCCAGTCCCCTTGACTGAACTGTTGAAACAACCAGCATATCAATCTCAAGTCACCTCTTTCATACTTCCTCCAGAAGCAGCACTCACCCCAAATAATATCAAGCATTGGCAGGTATTTGAAGATGAAGAACAGATGACGGGATTCCTAGAAATAGAAGGTGAATTCTCCAACATGGAGATTGATGCTGATGAAAGAAATTTTACACCTCTTGATAGTCAAAGAAAGGAGGAAGGAAATTCGGTGGAAGACTTTAACCCATGGAATGAAGAAATCAGGTTGCTGGAGATTATGTTGAATAAATATGATTCAATACAGGAAGAAGAGGAGGACAGCAAAGAAGAGATCCTTGAGTAAGATGAAAGTAACGAGCCTTCTCTTGAAAAAGAGGAAGCAAAGGTACAAGCCCCTGCTCAAGAATACATAAATCTTTTCAAGGCGCTCAGCACATCAGCGCAGAATATACCAGAGCTCCAAAAGGACTCAGCTCCAATATATGATGAGTCCTCCAGTTTAGAGAATGAAGGAGATGAAGGAGATTCTCTCTCTCAAGAGAGTCTTCTTCTTGATCTAGTGGAAGGAGATAAAATCCTGGTTGAAGCCTGCTTGCCAGATACTCTTAACCAGGTATCATTTCATGATCCTTATGTGCATTTCCTGCAAACATTTGAAGAAGGATCAAGGGTTTTTTCTAGCAGCATGTTGCCAGCAGAGAGAAATTTTTTCAAAGCTGCTATTGTGGAACAAAAAGAAGAGATCCCACTGCCTTTCAAAATACAAGAAGAAGGTGATCAGGCTTTCGAGAGCCATGTTGAAGATGCAGTGGAAAATACAGTGGTCAGAGCTGCCCAGGACACAGACAGCTTGCTAATTATCAAAGGCATAAAAGAAAAGAGTGTACACCATTTTTTTATTGATCCAGTGGCAGAATATATGGAGGCCCTCATTAGCTCAAATTTTCCAGCATTAATCTTTCAACAGGGCCAGATTCATCAAGAATTGTCACCATTGATGATGACCGCATTTTTGAAGAACCACATGTAGAGCACCCTGTGGTTATCTCTGGCAGGCAGTCAGTGCTCCTTTCCCTTTTTGTTACTGCTTGACTGGCTGCACTGGCATTATTGTATCACCTAGAGCATCAGATTTTTCCAGAGTAGGGTAGGGTAGGTAGGAAAAGCCGAATAAAGCTCAGCCTATGAGCATGTAGTTAATTATTTAATTTCTACAGAGTCCAGCGATCCAGACAGTCTAATCTCGGTTTGGCTATTTGTAGTTCTTCGCTTCTTTTTGTTTCAATGATGTGGGTATGGTGACGAATTACCAAGTGAAAAGTGAGAAGTTCTGGGGGGCAGAGTGTGCACAGAAGATGATCAGGTGGTCTGCAAGTTCTCGACACGTCCAGGAATGAACGTGCCATCCCTAGGTGGAGCCAATGTTGATCATCTTAGCCCCTTGCTAAATTTTTGTTAATTAGCCCCTTTAAACCTCTCAAATCTCTTATGTCATTCTTAAAAGATTCGCCCCCGCCTATCGCTGCCATTCCCTGCTCTAAAATTGCATTTTAAAAAGGGCCATAAACACTTTTCCGAAAACATATATAAGGCCTAGCCCCAACCACTTCCCCACATATGCCCAAACGAGCCCATCACAAATACCTGCAATGCGATTGTATTTGCAAACCCTTTGATCACACCATCACCATCGCGGCATTCATGCGTGACCTTCCGAAATGATCTTAGCCACCCATTCCCCTACCAGATCGAACGTCTCTAGTTTAATCGCATCGCAAGTCTTGTCCCCAATCGCATCGGAAATTTTACGTTGTGTTACTGCGCCCTTCGCCCGTCTCTATTTTTCGATTGCGATTTACATTTCCCTTGGGCCCCACCTTTCAACTCTTCCGTCCATTTAGTAAATAAAGGTCTTCCCTTTGTTCGCCCGATTTTTGTTATGATTCCATTTTTCAAAAGTCTTTCATATCACCGCTTCTCCAATCGCATCGGAGGTTTTACGTTGTGTCACTCCGCCTTTCTCTCATCCCCGATTGCGATTGCGATTTCATAATGGGTCCTACCTCCTGCGGCCATGTCATTTCATTCCACTTCATTTTGTTGCATTTCCGCGTGTTACCAAGGCGTTACATTCTGCAATTAAAATGTAAACGTTTCATACGTGTTTCACTCATCTCATGTATTGTTCCACCGTTCGTTCTCCACCATTGATCTATGCCTGTGGGCCATAATCAAACGGCCAGCGATGCATTTTTCCTTCAGGCCCCATTATCCACCGCGTCATTGCATTTTTCATTGTTGTTACGCATAAAGCACTGTTCCATCACCACCGCGCCATTTTTATCCCGCTCCCCATAATCGCTCCCTCCATGCATCGGTTTTCCTAACAAATTTGTGTATTTTGCAGGGTGAAAAAGAGGGTCAACCGCCATTAATCTCCAGCCTCCATTTCAGAAGTCAAGAACGCATTAAAGGACCAGCTTTCAGAGGCGAATTTATGAAGAGAACTCCGGGAAGTTGTTGTGATATGACTTCCATTAAAGAAAGCAAGAGGTTAAAATCTGTCGAATCCTCCAGAGAAATTCAAAACGCAAATTTTACAGATGAAGAGATTAATTATCGAAGTTAAGAATACCGGCGGAAGATCAAGGGGCTCAGTGTTCGACACCGTAGATTTTAAATTCAAATCCAAAGTTAGAAGACAGAAAGTACGAGTGCACCAGAAAGCAGCCTCCAGGTTTTATTGCAGCGAGTCCTCCTTTCGGTAAAAGACAGAATGTTCACATATTTTATTCTTCATATCTTATCCCTGGAGGAATTCGCACCTACTGCATTTATTTCAGAAGAGTCGGCCTCAGAGTACCTACAGCATATTAATTGAGCAGCATGGGCGCGAATGTTTCCACCATTTTGTTCAAATTGGGCAAATTTAATGTTTCACCTACCTCATCGACTAGAATTTTCTGTCTCTTCTATAATAACCCGTAAGAAAGACATTTGGGGGGTTCCAGACTTTTATCAGAAAATTGTGCTGTGGAAGGCATTTTTCTATACATTTTGTAAAGCTTTAGTATTCAGGCTCAGAGCCCGTAGGGTCTCAGTGAGGAGGAGTTCTGTCTGTTTTAGAGGATTCTTGTCTTTGATATCTCACAGTATGTAAATTTCTCTTATGTGTTTAATACAATATCTCTTTCTATTTCAGTTATCTTCTTGTATCATGTTTTGGAATGAGAGTGGCTCACTGGTTTGGTAAGGATTCATCCTAGTTGATGCCCATACTCAAAATCAGTCAAGCGCTTTAAATAGGCTCATGCATGATATACTGTTTTATAATAATTTCATCCATCTTTCTGCTATATTAGTTGCTTTGGGAGGGTTCTTTTAAAACTCCATTATCATGTATGGATTCTTAGAATGATAAGCCCATATGTGGTTCTGTTGTGTATCTGGGCATCAGACCAAAGTTAATTAATATCCTCTTATGTTTCTTTCCTCCACGCATTTTCTGATATTTGATTTCTGTGACATATTACTTGAACCGGCCCTCTTTGCAGTAAATTGTCTCTTAACTGTCTGATGTTTTTATATTGGAGCTTTGCATTGTGCCTCTGCAACATTGCTTTCCCTGTGACAGTCTCTGTGAGTTCTGGTTCCATTTAAATCAATCTCCTTGTTTTACAAGAGATAGCAGGGGAGCATTTGGATTGACACCCTAGATATATTATATGCCCTCTTGCTATGATAAGATGTCCTAGGCACTGGTCTATGGCAACTCTAGGCTGTCTCTAGGAGAGACAAAAATTGTCGACAACACATGGATTGCCCTGGGATCGTTAAAAAAATAGGTCAGTAGATCCCTTGGGATCCTTTCAATAAATTTGTTTCTCCATCTAATCTATGGATTGCTCGTGTTGGACTAATGTGGGATTTATTAAGGCCTTCCTTCCAACAATTCTAGCCCATCGACATCAACAAATTATTTGGGTACAGGATTAGAGCCTTGTGATGCCTTGAAGCTTGTATGCCCTAATGACAGGCTATCTCGCCAGTGGTAATGGAGAAACATTATGGCTTCTTTACTACTAGATCCTACAGGGGGTTTGACAACAACTCATATATTGAAACCTAATAGGATGCATTAGGGTACCTTGGTCCTCACTCTCATTAATAGTGATGGACCTCGCATTGGTTAAAATTTGACCTCAATGATTGGTAATCCAATGATCCCATTGTACATTCGACATTGACACATTCATTCATGTGCAATGGACTGTACACAATGGGTGAAGAGAGCAGTTCCTACAGATTCAACTTCAATTCCTGCAGTATGTTCAACAATTGCAGTTTTGACTTCCTAAAAAATGTTCACAGTTATTTTAATTGCTACAAAATGTTCATTAGTTGTAGTTCAGTTCTTGAAGAGTATTTAAGAAATATTTCTGCATAATGTCCAGTGGTCGTAGTTTTAATTCCTATAGAGCATTCGACAGCTAGTTCTTAATTCCTGCAGAACAATTGTTAGGCACAACAACACCTAGATTTCCTGAAAAGACAAGAGAAAAGAAAAAAATCATTAAACAAAACATAGATTAAAATCATGTAATAAACTATTAACAAGTCATTATGTGGTTAAGTTCATGGATTATATGTCTGATGTAATAGGTTATCATTGCAAGAGCAGGCTACATCATCAAGGACAGGACCGTTGGAGGTAAGTGATAACATACAGCTGGTGATAAGGCTCTCGAGGTAAAGGTATAATGACATTTAGGTTTTTTTTTTTTCATATCTAAGGCTATGGTAACCCTTTACAGCCATGGGCCATTATGACATTAATCCCATGACCTGTCATCATTTCACTGACACTGTTTGTACTTTCAAGATTTATCATGCAGGTCGGATCATGATAGCAATCATGATCACGACCTGCCACCGAAAAAAGCTCTATATTTTCTATCTATTTCCTCTCGTTGTCGAACTATTGTATAAGTCTCAGACCACATTCCCGCAACCCACATTTTCTCTTTTTTGTCTGTCTGTAATTTCCCTATCCATTTTTTCCCCTGCCTTTCCATTTTTCTCCTTTGGCATGACTAAGATTTGAGCCCCCGTCAGATTCGAGCCTTAGAGTCTCGCGCTGCCAGAATCTGATCCTTGCAGCAAGGTGAGAATAGAAAAGGCGGGATGGTTGCCTTTCTTTCAAAGGTTCAGCGAGCATAATTCTGAAGTAACCAAATATTTTGCCTTGAACTTAAACGGGGACAAAGCACAGGTGGGGAACATCTGATTCAGGCTGACGGAAGAACTGGTGGCAAGGGTGTGTGGGATCCCACAAGATGGAGAGTGGTGGTTTAAAAATCACTGCTTCAATAAAGACATGTGCACGGCTTTCCTGCAGAAGGACCATTCGAACCTTACTGGAGTAAGGGGATTCTGTAGGAATTCTTAAAGCGTAAGTACCATCTGTTACTATTTTTCCTGCTGAAATATGTTACATGTGAAGGCCGGTTTGGCCTTGCTTGCCCTATTATTTAAAAATGTTGTTGATCAAGACGTCCTCGGCCGCAAAAGAGAGGGTTTCCCACATAGAGGAAAACCTCTACCATCTTGGGCTGGTAAATATTATTCTGAGGTCATGTGGAAACATGAAGAGACCTGGGAGGATTTTCTGCAAGAAAATCATTTTGTGGAGGATGGAGATTCTGACTCCTTAGGGGTTAAGGAAGAGAAACCCGCAGAGAAGCCAAAAAGGAAACCGCAGACACGTGGAGCAAAGGTAGAAAATGATGATGAGGATGATGAAGTTGTGGTGACCAGTGAAACTTCTGGGAAGAGCTCTCAGTAGAAGGGGCCTTTGACTCCTAAAAAATGGTATACCAGAAGCCAGGCTACCCAGCTGGCCATCAAGGATACATAAAAAGAGGGGGCACCAATAAAAATAAAAATATAGAGAAGTCCCATGGCTAGCCCAAGGGAAAATAGAAGTTGAACCCTGCTATAGTCATTGACATGGACACTATGTCCTTTCTAGACCCCTCACTACAGGAAAGTCAGAACGAAGCCATGAAGTCGCAGGAGGATGTGAGCATGCCCCAATCCTCACAAGGGCATAATGAGGGAGCGGTGACCCCATTAAAGAAAAAATATCGACAAATTCTGGAGGAAACTATAAGAGAACTTACCCTTTCAGAACGGGTCTTGAAAGCAGATAACACGGCTCTAAAAGAAAATAGCTGCAAGATGCAGTAGGAGCACGAAGAGTGGCATGAAAAGGCAGCCTGCGTCATGAAAAAGAAGTAGGCCTAGATCGACCACCTGAAGAGGAAGACTGAGGAGTATAGAGGACATATTCAAGAAGAATCTAGTCGAGCTCAGCTAGATCACTTGGCTACAGTCGTTGCATCCCAGGTGAAAAATTATCTTTCTGTTGAATACTGCTTCAGTTTTGCTTGCATAGGGACATGCAAGAGTTTTGGTGTGGGGGAGATGTTAAGTCTGAAATTTTCCTATTTTTTCCACCTATACTAAGCCTTGTTTCCCCCATTTTTGACCTCTTTTTGCTCTTTAATTATACCTAGTTTGGCTATGTCATCTAATTTTGGCTAAAAGGGTATCATAGGCCTAAGGTATGTTGAAACAACATTAGAAGTGTCATTTTATCTAATTTCGAGCATTCTTTGAACTGGTTATGTGATTATTGCATTACCTCTCTAACTAGCCTTGGACTCATGCGCAGATTTGTTAGATTCAAATAGTTATGCCAATCCTGCAGACAACTCAGACAACCGAGATCCCTGTAGCCATTTTAGATTTCGTGTAGATACGCCAATTTCCTATACCCACCTCAAAATCCTGCAGTGAGATCGATGGTTAGCCATGATCCACTCATCCCAAAATCAAGTAAAGATATGGATTTTGAAGATAATTTGTGGTTTATAGGCGCTGTCCTATCCACTGTTTTGAATCATCTTTTGCAACCATCCTAACCTTCATATTTTCTTTCATGCCTACATGGGAAGACAACTTCAGCCGAGCAACGAAAATTTTCTAATCCATGCCTCCAATCATGGATTAGACCCAACATCAGTTTACTTTGTCAATCTATATCTGTATTATGGTCTGTAGGCTTAGTTTAGTAATCTGTTTTGTTCAAAGCCAAATATGGGCTGCCAGAAATGTATAAATCAGATGTAATTTTCTTATACAGGGAGAGAGATTTTGGTATGGTTGGAAGATGTTGTTACAAAGCACGATATCAGACTGTAATCGACTATTATTTAAGACTAATAAAATCGTTTATGTTCTGTTTATTTTCTTGAGAAACTTCTTTAATCTTTGAAGGAGTTGTGAGTGAGGGAGGGCCCCCTTCGCTCACAACTCTCGCAGCAGAGTGTGTGTTTATTTCTATTTTAATTATGCATTAATAATTTCCTGGAACAACTATTGTTTCCTTTCTGTATTTCCTATAGCAAACTGTAGATTGGTTAAGTGAATTAATATTTTATGTTGATGAGCTCTTTTCATTTGGCCATTTCTTGGATTCGTGCTTTTTAAGTTTGACTCTTGATTGGGATTGATTTCTTTTATCTTTCCTGCATCAGTATCAATAAACAAAAGTGTTATAAAGGGATGATATATGCTGCTCCATAACCATTGCTGCAATAGTACTGATACAAGAAAGCATCATGAGTTTTTTATTGTTGTTTGATCTTTATCTTTTCACGGTCAATATTAGCAATCTTAAGTGCTATAGAGGGATGATATATGCCACTCCATAGCCTTTGCTGCGATAGTATTGACACAGGAAAGAAGCATTAGTTTTTATTTGTATAAATAATTAACACTTGCAATAATCAGGCTGCATATACTGTGCACTGCATCTCATCAATTTACCTTCCTGGGTTGACAATCTATATTGGAAAATTATACATGTATAATTTGACTCAACACACTTCTCAAAAAATAGTTGTTGAATTGCTACCTAATACCTTGCAGAAGAAGAGCGTCTTCTATATTTAGAGAGGTTGGATGAAACTCGCCGCTTTGTTGCTCTTGTCATAGAAGCACAAAAAAAGCAGGTCAAAGCTCATTTTGACCAGTTAGTTTCCCCTCGTTCCTTTATAGAAGGAGACCTTGTCCTCCTGTATGACCAAGCTCACGATAAGTTGGGGGCAGGAAAATTTCAACCCATGTGGCATGGGCCCTACATTGTTAAGCGCGTTTTGCAGAACGTGGCTTATGAGCTAATTGATTACAAAGGTCATCCTTTGGATCAGCCCAGAAATGGGTTGTATCTCAAAAAGTATTATGCATGAGTCTTTCGTGCATGTTTCTTTTGTACATAGGTGTTTTTTCATTTTCGTACATTTTTGGCTTGGTGTGGTTTGCGAGCATTTTCCTGCTTATTGGATTGTTGCTTGTTGTGCAGATGCCTATTACCCCTTATGTCGGTTTCCTTGATGGTGCTTCCCGTAGTACCCGGAACCTGTCTTCTGCAGCCTGGGTGATTTATAATCATGTTGGTGAGTTGATAGACCTCAAGATATCTGTCTAGGACGAACCACAAACAATGTCGCTGAATATAGTGTTGTTATTGAACTATTAACCGAGGCCATTTCTCTCGACATTTGTGCATTGATTGTTAACCTAGACTCACAGCTTGTTGTTCTTCAGCTTAATGGGCATTATTCTGTTAGATATCCTCACGTCTTAAGGTTGTATTTGTGTGTTCATTTACTAGAAAGAAATTTTGATTACATTACATATCAACATATTCCTAGATGAATGAATGCGTTAACTGATACAGTAGCCAATATTGTATTAGATAGACATTTGTGTAATTTGTAAAAACATCATCATCACATGACAAGATCCATACAGGAAAATAGATGTGTGTGTGTGTGTGTGTGTGTGTATATATATATATAGAGAGAGAGAGAGTGTTTTCATCCATGTGCATCATAAGTTCAAAAAATATGTATGTTTCGGTTACATCCTGAGACATCGTGTCTCTCAAAAAATATGCGGCATTAAAAGCCTAGGTGTCTAGTCGGCATGACGCTCATGATAACACATCACTTCCCGTACGAGCCACCTCAATAAGTGGTGAAAACAATTCGACACCCCTGCAGTGTGTCTTTAGTACATGCGAGGAATATCATTGAATCTCTCATAGTTAGGGATCCCACGAGAGATTCCATCCAAGTTGCATATGATTTCCTCCTCCTCACCTCCCTCACCATGAGGGGCCACATCAAAATCACATGGAATTCTTCGTGCTATAGGAGACATTCCTGCAGGTCTTTCTGGGCCAACATCTTCCAATACATGGATTAATGTCAGAACATGCATAATAAAAAAAAATCATAATACTCATCAAAATAAAAAATGAGTCTTATCCAACGCTTCATCCCAATCCTCTCCTGCTAAGAGTGGTAGATCTAGATCACCTGTAAAGTTTGTTCCAGAATAAGGCCAGTCCTCCATGACAATCAGTTGTCGACGGAGCCACTCAAAGAACTCCGGTCTCCAGGACATCTGTTGACTGCCTCCTTATATTGGCATTAAAGATGCCCAATGGACCATCCATGGCTCCTGGGCTAGTGGTGTCGGAACTATCACTTCTTGACATTGGAAAATTGGTAACCGTTCCAAGATTAAAGGTACCAAGATGGACCCATAGCCGAATTGTTTCATCTTACCGTTCTTGCATTTTGTCAACTGTCGTTTTATGTTGATTGTTACTGCCTCTGCCCAGTTGTAGAGAGTTGGTTCCATGCAATCTACTGCAAGAAGTAATTGTGTTTTTTTGGCCTCATGTGGAGCCTAAACTCCAGCAGCTCGTGTGATGGTGTGTAGCACTACTCTTAGTGCCAAATCGGGAATGTTTTGGATATCCACCTTCCCACTTTTGGATCCTTTCCGTGCTCCTTGGCACACCATGTCGATAACCATGCTCATGTTTTCCATTGTGGTCCGAGAACCTGTCAGGATTGGTACTGCCCCCCTCCGCGACAATCCGGTTATGAAGTAAACATCCGAGACCTCAATCTCGAGTTCCTGATCGTGAATTATGAATATTTCCTGATAAATATCCCAGACACTGATCAAGCACTGCAATAGCTCCAGTTGAGCTCTGAGACATGAAGCCATGAAGAATTTCTTGAGCTTGCAATCCCTGAGAACGTCCATGCATCTCACATTTTCCATGGCTTTCTCATCTTCTTCACTATGTTCTCGTTCTTTCCATTCGATCACCATTTTTCTCTTTCACACCTGCAAAAACATCCATATGGTTGTCATTAGTCAAAAAATATGCTTTTGAAGTGGTTAAAATGGGCTTACTTGTTGAAATTACAAGCTAAACATCGTGGTTGTGATTGGCGCGACTTTTTAAAAAATATTCACACCAAGTGGCGCGCCCTTGTTTAATTTTAAGGTAGGTTGGCGTGAGTCTGTGCCTGAAACCCGTGTTGACTGTCGCACCCTAATATACACAAAAATCCCCCCATATATCTACATAATGGGTTGCAAGCAATGCAAATTATATCAAAATTCAGGGAATGATATGAGTTCTTACCTGGAACAGAAGGATTCACGATTAGCCTTCTTGATTGTCCATTACCTGCTCCAAAAAATCACAGTGAAAAAGGGTAAAAATTGCTCACAAGAGGTAAAGTGAAAAGTAATTTATTTTTTACCATTTTTGGCATTTTATAAACTTTTCAGAACCCTAATTAGGTTTTGAAGCATATTTTTCGATTATTTTTCTATTTTATTTCGAAAAATGGGTTTTACATGCGTCTCTTATGCAGCGACAGGCAGCGACAGGTCCTCAACGTGACGACGATGAAGTGATGAGTTGTGTTTTGTACTTTTTTCGGACTCGGTAAAAACACGAAAAAGTCACCCCTAGAGTCATCTTTCAACTCTTTTCTGACTCTCAAAAATTGAAAAGATTGTTGAGACTCTTGTCGTTTTGAACTCGTTAAAAGACTGTGAAACGATATTTACCCAATATACGTTTACCCCTTTTTCGGGTTGGTATAGATTATTTACGAAAAAGGAATACCTTAGCCTATCGCAACTAAGAGGTTCTCTCAAACATATTTTTCTACCTTTTTGGATCTGTGAGACTACCTACGAAAAGGGACCTATTGGATTTTTCTTTTCTGCTTATTTTCAAACTCTCTAAACATGAAAATATGTCGATTTCTTCCTTTGTCAAACTCATTAAAACGTAAATGACATCGAAAACCATCACCATGATGTAACCGAATTCCTCCTTCCTAAGGCTTGTAAAATGTACTAGGATGGATTTGTTCAAAGGAAAAACTTACATGACAAGCATATGCTATCCCCTTCAATCTTTTTTCCAAAAATAATTAGGGTACTTGCCAGCAATGGTGGGGGAAAATGGAACTAGTTCTCAGTCATGTTGGTAGTATGTCGCTCTTGAACATGACACTCATCTGCATTCGTGTCGGGTTGGGGACATCTCATTTCGTCATTTTTTCCTCCATGGGTTTGGGTAATATGTTTTTACCTCTCATCTTCTCTTTTCCACGTCATCATGACCTAAGATCACTTAATGTCAAATACTGCCAAATTCTAGAGTCGTGTTGCCGATATGTTCAAGAGAAGTTTCCTTTTGTAGTTTTCAACCTATGTTCCTCTTTTTGATCTTGATTCACTATCATCTTATTCCTCTGTCTCATGTCGATGATGAGGGAAAAATTATGGCCCTACTTCGACTAGGTCACTTCCTATCGACTTCAGCTCATTATCTGGAAAGTTGATCTAGAGACTCCCTCCCATACCTTGAAGCTTGCATACCTCAATGGAAATTTCTTCGCATTCGACGACAGGTCCTCATCATTGGCCTTCGATCGATTGATTCTGCGGGTGTTCGACGCCATATCACTCTTCACATCCTGTGGATTGTACTTGTCGTACCTTGAGAGCCACTGTCATTATTGGTGGTTTTTCTCATCCCTGTTAACAACTTTCATCACAAGTTGGTAATCGGGTGAATTTATTGCATGTTCGACTTCAGCTCACATATTCGCATGCTTGAATATGTACTTGTTCGGGTTGAGATGGAGCGCGAGACCCTGGGTTTTGTCTGATAAAGTCCAGGCTGCGAGATATTTTGGTTTATCATGACTATATGCATGACTCTTTTGATTGGATGGTTGCGACCATACCTCAATCTATTTATTGATCCTTCTTGCTGGATGGTTACACCCATACCACATGTTCATGTATCAGAGATATCAATTGTACTTGTACTTGCAGGTCTTCCGACGACAATGTTTGGTTTTAACACATTCTCGTAAATCATTTCACTCCTACCCCTCTCTCAGACCTCATGCTTTAGGGGGCATCTATTACATAGAATTTTGTCACTGTCCTTTCCTCAAACATTGGAGGACCATTTCCGTGACTTATGTGTATTTCCATGCCTTGCAAAAAGTGTCATTGCATCCCTTGCCATGAGAAGAACATTTCCTCTGTTGAATTTTCATGGAGCAGGCTCTCAAAAACATATGATTTTGGGTCGGCGCTAGCAGGAAATTATGGCCTCGCACCCATAGAGAAATTAGAACTGGGCCTTGTGGCCATTAGCGCTTTGTCTAAGTAAACCACCCGCGCCGAGCTATTTTTGGAATTTTTTTTAAAATAGAAGCGAAGTTTCCATTCCCAACCACTTCATGAGCAGAGTCAACATGGTTTGTTTGACTGAATAACATTGAACACCATCCTTTGGCTTCTTGTTTCCTACATTTGAGCAACCTCCCAAAGGATAAGGCCTCCCTTCCACCATATGAGGAATCCCAACCTCCTCCTCCTCTCCTATAAATACATCTCTCTCACATAGTTGCAGCTAGTTGAAATCGTTGAATAGTTGAAAAATCTGAATATAGCTGGTGTGAGATAGAGTAGAGAGAGACCCCTTGTCGAGAGAGATTCTAGGCTTATTGCCTTGCCAAGTCCAATTCTCTGATGAATGCTTGAGACATTTTTTGACTGGACCTGCTAAAGGAGGCTACAATGTCGAGGCTATTTTGGTTGTAAACTCTTTCTCTCTTCTTATTAAGACATGATTGATGTTTTGCTTCCCGTTTTGCGTTTGATATGTTTAATCTTGTGCAATATGTTTTGTTCTCCTTAACCAATTAAATAGTTATGAATGCAAGTATTGTTTTGTATGCTACTATCCTTCTCTAATCATTGTGTAGGCACCTGAGTACCACCGCTGAAGGACCAGAACGCATAACGACGAATTTCAAGAGACCGCTGCCACAACTGCATTTGAACAAAGGTAGGGCATCTATCTCGACTCCGTTTCATTCTTAAACTAGGAATCGACGCATTAGCATGTCCTCTTGCTGCTAGACCCACCCTAGGGTTAGAGGGATTGCCTCAGTTCGCAGAGGGAATTTACTTGCACAACACCCCGCTTTGGCTCTGTCCCCTATTTTATGGTTCAGGGGCGCCTTTCCCTAGCTTTGGATCCGCGGATCCAAAGTCTTGCTTCTTATGCTTAAATTTTTTCTCGATCTTGGAGGCATAGCGATATGCCATGCCAAGCGAGGTAATGTTAAGGAACTCCATTTCCTCATGAATGTGTCTGTGCAGACAGTTGCGATACTTGAGCACCAAATATCTCTCTTAATATTTAATACCCAACTTTGTGCACAATGTATGGAACAAATTCGCCAGTTCGTGCACATCTTGATCCCTTTGCTGCCGCAACGTGGTCCATTGGATGTACTTGTCCTCATAGCTCCCCACGGGGTAATATTGTTCCTTGATACCGTCTCTGAATGAATTCCAAGTGGGTGCAATGGAGGATAGAGAGGGTTCCCCCTTGTCCTTTTTCTCACAGTAAGTTTCCCACTAGTCTTTGACATGGAGGGTGGATTTGAGGAGTGAAAAAATAATCTTTTCTCGGTCGGAGAAATCATGGGTCGAGAAATACCACTCCAACATATTCAACCATCTATCTATGATGTCTGCATTAATCTAGCCTTAAAATATAGGAATGTAAAAGTTCACCTGTACCTTGACGGGAGTGGCGCCTCTAGAGTGGCTATTGGATGCAGATGTGCCATAGGAGGGCAACCATTGAAGGATTTGAGAAAAGTTATCAATCATCGCGTTCCTTTGTTTCCCGAGGGCCTCCTCAAGAAATATTTTAATAGGATCTCCTTCTCCCCCATCTTTCTTTTCTTCCTCCATGGGAGGTCGTCATGGTTTGCAGGGCTGATCTTGCAGGGGTTCAACCAGATCGAGCCCTAACTCCTTATACCTGATCTCATTGGGGACATGTAAAGAAAAACAAAGAAAGAGCAGACTCGCTTTGATACCACTGATCCGGATTTATGTAGGAACGCAATAATACACAGAAATAAACATAAACACATATATGGAATGGAAATAATATTTCATTTCATTAATATCAAATAAAAAAAATATGCTTACAGACATAATGGAAATAAACTTGCTAGGGTTCTGGTAGTGTATCTCTGAGAAGAGATGTGGTGACTACAAGCCTCTAAAATGTGTTATAATGAGGCTCGAAGGCCTATTTATTGTTGAGAAATAATATAAAACCCTAAAAATCTAAAAACCTAACGGTAGGAGATGAATCGCCAAAACTATGGGCCCCGTTTGGGTAAATTGGTGTTTCAACTTCCCGGGGACATAAATTTGGCATACAATCTCAATTTGACATGCACCATACCTCGTTATAAATATATATCCAAGGAATACAACATTTGATGTGAGAAACATCAATCGATGGGCCTTTTTTTCTCCCGATTTTCCCAAAAAACATCGTTTAGGGCCTCAAAAAGGCTCCGGAAGTTCAAGACCCGAAAAACTACTAAAAATAGTAAGTTGTGCTGAAACTGAAAAATAAAAGAACCAATGGTGGGGGTTCAAATGGAATAGTTGGGTGGCCACCAATATCCACCTGGATCATTAGGGCCTCCAAACGGCTCGAGAAGTTTAGGACCCAAAAACCTGCTAAAAATAACAAGTTGTGCTAAAACTGAAAAAATGAAAGAACTGATGGTGCAGATTCAAATGGAATAGGTGGGTGGCCACCAATATCCACTTGGATCATCAACAATGTTTGGGATCACACCAAAACATGTCTATAATTCAACCTTTAACTAGGATTGCAACACAACCTACAACTAGGACTGCAACTCAGCCTCTAAACAAGACTACAACTCTACCTCAAACCATGACATAAACTCAAACTCAAACTAGAGCAAGTCTAGTAGAACTCAGTCCATGTTCCCCTGAACTTGGTGTCCGTAAAAATAAAACTCAACCTCCTGAGTAGACCCTGAACTTGGCCTCCTTAACAATGCAACTTGGCCTCAACAAACCTCAAACAGTACAAAAACCCTTCCCAAGAATTATACCAAAAACCATTACACAAAAAGCTTCTCCAACTCGGCCTCACCTCACTTCTTGTTGATTCATGAGGTATTAACCTCATTCCTTCTCCTTCACTCTCCTAAAAATAGATCCAAATGCTTTAGTGGTGGCTAGAAATGCCCCTTCTCGTGCCTATTTATAGTAGAGTTGACTTATCCACTGCTTGGGTGTATTTGTGCAACTGACAAAATGTATAATGAATATTCAAAAAATCATTTATCCTCAACCACGAGGAGTGATAATGCATGCCATATATCATTGGAGAGATCTCATAATAAGATTTCCAACCATATATCCTATGCTCCCATTTGAGATATGTAATTTGACTAAAAATTCCTTCGAAGATAGGGTATCCAAATTGCTTGTAATTTGGTTGGGTCATCTTGGCAAAATATTTCATATCTCCTCATTCCTATGAAATTAGAGGGAGTGTCATATATTATTGGAAAGGTCTCAGAATATGCTATTTGACTATGTATCTTTCTCTTTTATTTGAATATCCTTTGACATCAATAACAACCATTTTCAACATTCCACATATGTTATTATTGTAAAAAATTGCAAAAAATAAGACAACTCTCAAGCTAAGAACTGTTAGATTATGGGGACTGGTTAATTCATTATGTTTTTTTGGCTATATTAGCCTCCCTCGAACTGACCTTAAGAGTACTAGAAGGAATTTATTTTAGGAATTTAGAGAGCTTTAGTTTGAATCCAAAGCTCGGGTTTTTGAACTTCAACACAAGTAAGAGACTTTTAACATTTCCTATCGTCCCTTGGAGTTTGGAGTCATTGCAAGGATCTTTGCCTTATTTTTCTCCTTTTGAGTCACACAAGGATGTGACACTAAGTAACAACCCCATGATATATAGGTGTATTCTCCCAATTTCTGAAACTAGTACTTCAATAATCCAAGTAAGCTCTTCAATCCTCAACATTTTCACCTAGTTAATTCACTGGTTAATTTGTTATATTTTTAGGATATCTTAGCATCCCTCGAACTTACCTCGAGAGCAGTAGGACGAAATGATTTTCGAACTTAGAGAGCTTTAGTTGGAATCCAAAGCTCAAGATTTTTAACTTTAGCATGAGTAAGAGACTTGGCTCCTTTCATGTTGTCCTTTGGATTTTGGTGCACCGCAAGGATGTTTGTCTCATTTTTCTCCTTTTGAGTCACATAGGGATGTAGCATTGAGCAACAACCCTAAGAGATATAGGTGTATTCTACCAATCTGTGAAATTTATTTATTTGTTTTTGCATTTTTTAAATTTTAATTCTTATTTTTAATGATGATGATGATGGTGGTTAACGTCCACTGAGACTAATCTTTGGTTTATCGAACCTAAAGAAAAGAGTTATTTAATTTGATTTAAGATTTTATTCCTATGCTCAAAAAGCTTGGAGAGAAGCCTCCCGAGCTCACTATAATTTTGAGATCTTAAAAGGCTAAGAAGGTTAGTATTGCAACAAAGATTATGAAATTGAGCTCTAATGTGGTTGTACGTGGGGCACTCTAAGAGGAAGTGATTTTCATCCTCGATGTTCATATTCTCACAAAGATGGCATATCCTTTCCATCCATGGTGTGATGACCTCCTTATAATATCTTAATTTTCTTTTAGCTGCTAGATCTTTCTCACACCACATTTTTTTCTTTGAACTTAGAAGTAACAATTTTTTTAATGTTATTAATGTTTTGCAATGCAACATTCTCGTCAATCTCCCAATGGTTTAACCAGGCCCTGGTATCTTTATACCAACCTCATTTAAGCCTTATGATTTTTGGTCAGAATTAGTTAGCTGATTAGGTATCTAATATAAACTAGACCATAGCCCTACATTTAACATCTAGATTAGTTTCGCTTCTTATAATGTATTATTAAGAAACAATTTCATTAACTATTATTTATTGAGATCTGAACTAAGAACTCTCGATTTTTACCTTTATTTAGAAAGAGTTCTTTCTCCACATTTCATCTCATTCATCTTCATCAAGGAGTTTTTTTTACTAATCTCAATATCTAATTTTATTTGCAACTAATCTCAATATTTAATTTTATTTGCAACTTTCATAATGTGATTGAAAACAATTTATGAGATGTATTCATTATTAAAAATAAAATATTTTTTTAGTGGTAAGATGAAATTTGAACTTGGTAACTACGCCTTAAACTACCTACTCTATTAATTTGAAATTCAATATATAAAAAAAACTGAGTGATATTTTGGAATTTCAGGTTGATTTTTAATTAGAATCAGAATCAAAATAAAGAATATGTAGTGAAATCTTGATTTCTATTATTTACAGTAATTTTTTTATTACATATATAAATTATATAGATTCAACACCTTTAAAAACTCACTCAAAAAACCCAAAATTCACCAATCAAACTTATAATTTCAATAAATAATTTTTTTTTTAAAACCTAACCAATTAAAAAAACTAACATACAATTATAATCATTCCAAAATATAAAAAACATGGGCTAACCATACAATTATCATATAATCATTCATTAATTTATTCATGGTACTGCGTACGCCTGCCAAATTTATTCACAGTACTGCGTACCCCTGCTATAAAGGTACTAGTCAGATCAGTTATCACTATCACATCATCTGTCTAAATCAACTAAAAAATGGTGAAGGCTGCTTCTGTAACATCCCATGTGCCTGCTTCTTCGACCCACAAACAACCGTTTGAATGCACGTCCATCGATCTCATGAACGAACCATCAACCTCAATCAACGATCTCATGAACGAACCATCAACCTCAATCTTCGTGATCACCATCTGCATGCAGGCGTATTTGCTCATACGTCCTTTCCTCATCACATCTCTGAATCACTTTCCTGCTCTCCATGAAGAGCTGAATCCGATTCAACGACTCTTCCAGGGTCTGATCAGTCATATTAGCAAAACAGAACCTAAACCACCCAGGCTCACTACAGTGGCAAGAAGAGCCAGGAGAAACATTCAACCCAATCTCTTTTAAAATTATCTTCCACAGTCCAATTTCTCCTTCCTGGTCAGGAAATTCGAGAAGATGTCTGAGATCCACCCAGCTGAACAAACCAGCGTTGCTACTCAGACAATTAATGCCAGCCACGCGCAGTCCGGAGACCAACATTTCGTGTCTGGTTCGTAGCCTCTTACTATATTCTGTTAAATATTTTCTTACAAATTTTGTGTCAGAAAGCATGGAAGCAATCAAATTTTGTGTCTGTGAAGAAACCAGGGAAAAACTCGACATTCTACGAGCAGCGGTAACCACTGTATCGTTGTAAGAGTAAATGACTCCGACTCGAAAACCTGGTAGTCCTAGATCTTTCGACAGACTGTAAACAATATGAACAAACTCGGTCTGAGATATATTATTGGTCACCAAAATCTCTGCAATGCTTGTGAATTTTGGAGACGAAAACACTGATCCCGAGTAGATCTCGTTGCAGAGAAGATGGATTTTCTTGTCAGACGCAAAAGCAAGTAGTTTTCTCAGAGTTGTGGCGTCCATGGTGGTTCCTAGTGGATTTGAAGGGTTTGTTATCAAAAGTCCCTTCACTTCTATATTTTGTGACCTGGCCTGCTGATAGGCTGCTTCAAGGGCAGGTATCGTTATTTGAAAATTGTTACAACTGCTGCAGTGAACGGGTATTAGCTCCACTCCTGTGCGCCATTTTAGATCCCTGTCAAAACTGCAGTGAAAATATTCAATTAATTATAAATCTGTCATTTGAAGAGTAGATTAAAATAATATAGTTAATGGAAAGAAAATTAGTTAGTCAAATTTGATGAATTTTTATTTTATTTTTAAATTTAAATTTGTATTGTATATTATAAATGAAAATGTTGAAATTTTAAATTATTATTTATTTAATATAATTGTAAAATTATTGTTGTCATATTAATTAAATGGCTTGTTAATGTTAATAAGTGTGAATATATAAAAGTTAAAAAATGAAATTATAATTTTGTTAATTATTATCATCATTATTATAATAATAAAGAGAATTAATATATAAAAAAACTTAGTAACAGGTTATTCCTCTCTTTTATAAATTAATATATACATTAAATATCTATATAGTAGAAAAAACATTGAATAATATTTTTATTCATAGAAATATATCTCATTTTATTATGGAGATTCTTAATTTATAAATCTACTTTGTTACATTATCATGAACCAATATCATTGCTTATTAATACCACATACCCAAAAAATCATAATACATTTTAAATGACATTTGTTCATATAATATTTTGTGTATACTACTAAAAATATTCTAAGATATTCCATGGAGATTAAATCCCTACAATTAATTTAATAATTATTCATAACTAAATTAAAATTCAACTTAATAATTATTCATAACTAAACTAAAATTTTGCAAGTCCTATTCCAAAATAGACATGTTTGTGGCCATAATTACCACAAAAATTATCAAATAATAAATAGAATCAACTAACTACATAACAAATAACAAAATGATAAGGTTAGAACCAAGACCTTTGTGATTAATAAATATTTTTCGGATTAATCACATCATTAGGATTTGGTCTTAGAACCAAATAATGTTGTTCATCCTCATGACAAGGTGAAAAAAGTCTATGGATCTCATTGAATAAATAGTGTGGATGCATCATAAGGATTAACCACATTTATTAGCACCAACAAATGACGTCAAATTATTAAATAACAAAAGGATTTGTTTTTAGTGAGTTTTTTTTGGACTTTCATGCCGACAAAACAATTTGAGGTGAAATCTTGATTTGTGTTATTTAAATTGTTTTTTTACTGTATAGTTGTCTTTAGTGCGATTTTTTGGACTCTGCAATATCTCGCCAGAAACATTTGAGGTGAAACCTTGATTTGTGTTATTTAAACTGGTTTTTTTTTATTGTATATATAGATTCAGCACCCTGAGAAACCTCAATAAATTCTTGCTAGAAATTAAACCAAAAAAACCCAAAAAACTTCCACAAAATCTTACTAAAACAACTCTATAACAAATTATAATCAACCACATTTACTAACAAGAATCAATCTTTATCAACCACATTTACTACTAAAAATCAACATCTAACCACCACATTCACTAACAAGAATCAACATCAACATCAGTAAATAAATGTAATGTGATTGTTGTAACTTAACTATTGATAAGTTGATATCAGCCTGTCACTCCTAAAATCATTTTTAAACAGAAGTATAGATTAAATGAATTTACCCTGGGTAATAAGGCGTTGGCACCAGAAAGGCATCTCCTGGATTAACTAGACAAAATATCAACAACTCGTTAGCTGCAGTAGCTCCTGCAGTGAGAACAATTCTATCGCTCTCAAATTCCGCTTTTCTTCCTCCAACTTCTTCCATAAACATTCCAATGGCCTGCATCAATAATTCACCATAGTCAATCAGCTTGAAATCCAACCAAACACTCACATTATCTTTTTAAGTGATTACCAGAAAAGAAAATTCAAGCTGGGCAGAGAAAATGTCAGTAATTACAAGTCTGTACCTTTCTGCAAGCAGGGAGGCCATGGTAATCTTGATAAAGAGCGATTTCTTTAAACCTTGACGCCCCTTCCTCTGCGCAAATCGATGCCTTCGGATGCGCAAGTAGCCAACTTTCCAGCAAATCGAATGATAGCTGCAAGGAATGTGTATATGAAATGCTAGAATATGATTAAATATAATATAATTTTCTGCAGGTATATATATTGTAAGATCATTTTTTTGGGAATAGAACTGTGTTTTTGGTCAATTTTTCAGATAGAGATTGTAAGATTGATTATTTTTTTTGGGTGGAAATAATTGTATTTTGGAATTTAATTTATCAATGTTTTAGATAAATACTCTATGCAAAATGATAAGAATGGGTGAAGTGTTTATTTTTCTTTTTTTCTTTTTTTCTTTTTTTATTTATTTCATCTTCATCTACATATCTAGATAATCACTTATGAAAGAGAATTGAACCTGTAATGAGTACCATAATAACTAACCTCATCTCCTTCTATTCAAAAACACAAAAGAAGAATTCATTCTACCATATATATAAATATGTTATAATATGTACCTGATTCTCTGCCAAGCCCATTTCGATAATTCCAGAAGGGTTTTTTACAGGATGGTAGGGATTAGCGTCATACTCCTTCCAGCCATCAAAATAGGGAGAAAGGCAGGCTTCAGACGTTGCCAACGATGAAAGGCAGGCTTCTTGATTCTGTTGCATTTTTGCAGGCTTGTGATATCTTAATCTTGAAACGCTACTTTCTTCTGCTGTGCCGCTCTTCATACGCTCCCAGCAGTTCGAGAATTCGACGTATGGAAGGGCTCGTTTTTATAGCTCTAGTCCAGTGCGCAGAAGCGTCATTCATGACGATGGCTGCATGACAAGTTATAGAAATATGAAATGACTGGTAAAAGTTGAACCACTTCCATTTTTCTTCTTATTCCCTTGCGCCGCACGGCATAGCAACGCAAAGACTGGAAATTTCAGTGGAAAGCACGATGTGGGCATCCTTCATACTTAGACTTGACAAACGTAAGTTCAGACTTAGACTTGGGCATACTTTTTTTTAAAGTTCTCACTTTTCCGAATCTGTAGATGAAAATTTTCTAAATGTTTCAATATTTTATTCCGGGAAAGTGAGGTTCATACTTATAAGCTTCATCCTAAAATTGCGAACAGACTTATTTCCCATGTTGGTCAAAAGAAAAATAAGAAACCAAAGTCGATTTAAAGAGAGAAGTATAGTTTTGAATGTCTCTGGCATTGAAATCTCAGTGGGTTTCCAGTGGCGACTATACACACAAAAGGTTTTAGTTATCTCCGGAGGCGCCCAAGGTTTCTCACGCATACCGCTATTTTCTCCTCAGGGACAAGACACCAAAATCGTCGAACAAATCGTGATTATGTTGGTGTTTGACTACTGTTATTATTTTTTCTTTTAACCATACCGCTATTTTCTCCTCGGGGACCAGACACCAAAGTCGTCGAACAAATCGTGATTATGTTGGTGTTTGACTATTGTTATTATTTTTTTTTAACCATAGTGAATCGGTTTGACTACTGTTATTATTATATAATAACAAATTATGTTCGCGTTAGGCTACACTTATTAATAACAAATGAGTACCTCTGTGCAGACACGGAAGCTTTTAATCCGTCTAGTGCATATCATGGGATCAGACCTGAAATTTCTAAAAATAATGTATTCTAAATATTACTTTCTTTTTTTTTCATTTTTGGTTATTTGTTCAATTTTTTTGCATTTTTGGTTATTTGTTCAATTTTGTTTTGGGTTGAATTTATTTATTCATTCATTTCGGCCTACATTTTAAATAACCAAAACATATGATATTAAAAAAAAAATACAGAAATATCTAGTAATTATAAAGTTTTAATAGTAATTACTTTTTATCTTATGATTTATGCAAATTTAAAATATTAATTTCTTTTATATTTTATATTTGAATTCTACTTTGTATTTTGATAATAATTCTTCTATGGAGGGTAATCAAGTGTGAGCTCCATGACAATGCTTTGAATGAGTTAAGAGGGGATGTAAGATACTTTCTAGATGTGTTAGATGAAGAAGGGCACTGGAATGGTTACTTGCTAGGTGAAGGGGTTCATTCTAATGGTGGCCAACTTGGTGAGTTCTTGTGAGGTTTGATACATTATGAGGATTGAATTGCAAGAGGCACTGGAAGGAAAGCCCAATTTACAATCCACCTTAAGCCCACACTTAAAATAATTATGGTGAAGTTTATAGAGATTAGGAGAATCATGAACTAGGATGGTGGGTGAAGCCAAAGATTTAGGTTGACTTTATGAATTGGTCACTTACTCACTGGAAGCTATGGTATGACTAGTTGTTTATGAGCTTTCCATTAATTTTCTATCTCCCTTGAAGCTATGATATGACTAGTTGTTTATGAGCTTTCCATTAATTTTTTTATCTCAGGAGTGTTTATCCTCTCCAAATTTGTTGGTGCTTTTATTGGTGTTTCCTTATGCCCCCAAGCATTGGGTTATGGGCTAAATGCTTAGTTTCAAGCAATAGTACCCATACTATTTGGTTTACCTTCGTCTCTCTATCTAAAAGTCAATATTCACATACTAGAATTCATTGGAACAAGGTCTAGGCTCCATACCCATACTATTTGGTTTACCTTCGACTCTCTATTTAAAAGTGAATATTCACATACTAGAATTCATTGGAACAAGGTCTAGGCTCCATGCGAGACTATGCTTCGATGTGGTGGTAATTACTTTGTCTCTTAGTTAATATTTTTCAGGTTTACTGGTTTTTCTTTTAAGTTTCTAGCTATGTTTTATTAATTGTTGATTTTTCTTCCTGTTGCTTAGTCTCTTGCTAGTTATTGGCTAGTATTTCTATTTTCTCCTTGGCCCCTCTCCTTCACCGGGGTAGTCTCACAGGTCCATGCATTTCTTTGGAATTTAGTGAAGGATTTTCAAGTGGTTTGTTAGACTATAGAAGCGAGTCTCAATTCCTTGAATTGAGTTAGCTTTGTTCCATTCTCTTACTCTTATCTCTTTTCTTACTCAATTTTATTTTATGGGTTCTCTCCTTTGGCATCACATTTCAAGTTCTTGTTTTTGTGCCCTTTGCTCTCTTTTCCTTTTAGTATGGTGCATCACAGAGTATCATCTAGTCATAGAGGAGGTAGAAGGGGAAAATCCACCCCTCAAACCCATCTCGAAGCACAACAACCTTCGACCTCTCAGGCTCAGGCTCAGGCTATTTCTCACTACTCCATGGCTTGTTTCATGGGAGCTATTCCAAAAGAAGTTCGTAGAACTATATTAGAGGTCGAAGAGGAGGTTCATTATAACCACAAATTCATTCCATATTATCATGTTGATAGGGAAATGAGGAATTGGATTCCCACTTCAACCCAATCATGCCAAACTTCTTATATACAATTTGTTAATTTGTATTGGCATATAGAAACTCTTATGGGTAGGGGTCTCATAAAATGATTAAATACACATCAATAAATTTTAGTGTGCAATGTATAGAGGATGGAAGTGGAGAAGTTATACAACAAGGTTTATGTTCTAGTTTAGAGGCTAGCAAACCTTACATTCATCCCATGTGAAAATGATAGTGATCCTCCTCCACCAATCTAGGTGGACTTCCCTCATGATGATATGCTTAGGTGAACCAAGCTTTATGTTATGGTTTTATGTTGTGACATTGTATTAGAGATGGCATTGAGTTTTTGGCAATGTATTTCTCTTAGTTTTCTTCACATTTTAAATGGTAGAATTGTGTATTTCTCAATATGCAATATGTAATGTATAAATTTTGAATTTTTGCTATTGGTCTAGTTTCCAATGGTAGACCACTAGCACATTAAAAAAAACTATGCACTTCTTTTTTAAATTAATATCAAATGTCCCTCTCTCTCACTCCAATTTATACAAAAATAATAATAATAATAGAAAAATAAATAAATAAAAAATAAATAAATAAAATTATTAAATTTGTTGTCTTCACTTATTTTATTAATAATTTGTTAATGAGATTAGTTTTAAAATCCAAATTTAAGCCAAAGGACAATAGCATGAGTCATAGCTAGTAAGTTTAATCCCCTCTACCAACCTTCTAAAATTACTAATTCAGCAATATACTATATAACTCACAATTCACTTAATTTTATACCTATCACCTTTAGGAGGTTAAATTTATAAAAACATATTATATATACTTTTAGATTTTAAATCTATATAAAATATGAAATCATTAAATAGTATTTTTATTTTTATTTTTTCATTTATTAAAATTTATTAAAAAATAATTTAAAAGATAGTTTTATCTAAATAATTTAAATTTAAATTTAAATAAAGTATAAAATACAAATATAATTTAACTCATTCATCATCCACCACATTCTACTCAATATAAAATTATGGGATATTTGAATAAGCACATGTTACATAAATAGGAGTGGTCTATATAGGTGGAGGCCAGAATAATTGTCTTCATGGTCAAAAGTGGCTAGAATCTTGCCAAATTTTTTTTTTTTTTTTTAATTTAGCAATGATAGTGTTTGATTTATGTTTTTGATGATGGAAATAGATTCAACACCATCAAAAACCTTTGGGGCACCTAAAATCTTGAAGTTTGACAATTATAAAAATTCATACCAAATTTTATCAAAATTTTACCAACTTTCTATGATTTTCAACAAATTTGCAAGGCTATTAGACTACGGCCATAAATATAAGTGTAAAAGGTTTTAGTAATATTCAACTTATGACTCAGAGTTTGGTTCCACTGTGAAGAGTGTGTTGTTAAGACACTTGTGATGAAAAAATCATCGGTTCCAATTCTTGGTGGGCAAAAAGTAAATCCGGTCATGATAAGGACTGGTGTGGCCAAGGCTCGATTAGATCCCCAAATGAATTTGACAACTTAAATATCACCACTTACATCATCTCAAATCCCACATTACTAAACAAAAAGAAATTCTAACATATGACATCCATCATTTCAGTTTGACCACCTTTCCGTCCGTGTAGTGGAAAGTTAATGAGTGATAATTATTCCTTCACGTGATGCGAAAAAGTCAAGAATTTTTCCAATAGGACACATTATAGGTAGTAGTTGGTACATAAATCGATATTTTTGACTGAATCATAGTTTTGGTGGATATGCAATTTTACTTGTGTGTTGTGTTTGAGGGCTATTGAGAAACATTTTAAATCAAAGTATTAATTTTATCTACTTACTTTAATGCAATGCAATAAGAATTTTATAATAATAAATAACTATATTTTATAATTGATAAACTAAAATATGAATTAAGATTATTATTAAGTGATTAAAAAAAATATGTTTTTTTATTAAAAATCTCCACATTGCTCATTATTAATGTGATGAATTAAGATTATTGTTAATTGATTGAAAAAAATTATGTTTTTTTAACTAAAACTATTTATTATTAATATAAGATAAGGAAATTTAACTTAAAATAATAATAATAATTATATATTATATAATTAGTTAACTATTTTTTGCAAGTATAGTATCAAATTAAATTATTTGAAAAGTGAGAAGAATATAGTGTATGTTCAAAGGTGGGATATAATGTATATATTAATTTAATGTATATTTTTAATATATGGATTTATATTAAGTAGATTTGACATTTTAATTTTAGATTATTTAAATTTTAAGAGGGATCAAATTTCTTGAAGTGCAAACAATTTTTAGAGTAAAAAATTTGAGAAAAAGTTTGTTTCTCAACTAATTTCATTCATCTTTATGTTTGACATATCCAAAGTTAAGATGGATTTATGAAGGCTCAATTAATGTTCGTCTCAAAATAGTACTATCAAATTTTCAATAGATTTGTTATGTGTCATTAGTAACCTAAATAGTACTATCAATAATGTCTTTTAAAAAATCACATGACGAATAAGGTACCATCATTAAATTTGTTGTGTCATCTCTAACCTAAATAGTACTATCAATAATGTCATTTCAAAATTTACATGAGAAATACGATTAATATTGTTATGTGTCATCTCTAACCTAGATAGTACCACCAATAATGTTGTTTCAAAAGTTACATAGGAATAAGGTTAATAACAATCAAGTAATAGAATGCATACAATTAATATGAAACAAATTACATAATAATCTTCTCAATCTATATTCTTGAAAGTTTTCTATAGTAACATATGAACCTTTCTTATCTTTTCATATTAATCATATGAAAAATGAGATTCAAAATGGAGAGCATTCAAGCCTTTAACTTAACATATTGTACTAAATGTCGTATCCTACTTTACTTTCTTTTCAATATTAATAGTTGTTTTATTCCAACATATTGCACAAACCATTGAATCAATTGTATCCAATGTACAAGCATTTAAATCAATGTCAGTACCAAATGCAACAAAAAACTTGTCAAGGAATTATTAATTTTACAAACATTGAAATATGTGCCATATAATGGAATCATAATAAAACATTGAAAGCAATTTCTCATCTAGTGTACAAATACCAAAATCAATGCACTACACTAAGAGAAATGCAACAAACAACTTAGTCCATTGTACAAACACTGAATTCAATATCGATACCCACAGTAAAAACACTAAAATCAATGCACTATCAATTTCAAGCATTGTACATCTCAACAGTAACCACATATGCATCTTTGTTGGTTTCCAAGTTTTATATTGCTCATTTTTTAATTTATGAAATCAATGCACAAAATCATTCTTCACTATATCATCACTAAAATCAATGCATTGATAAAAAGAATAATGAAAATAAAACCAAGAGTTCTTAGTCATTTACACAGTTAATTTCAGAAGCTACATAGCATCTTCATAGGAGCAAATCTACACATAGATGTGCCAACAGGAGCTACACACTTGTTTCCATTACTCACCATAATGTTAAAGGTAATATTATTTATAAACTATAAGCTACCCTTCAACCCCTTTAGTGTACTTACAATGATTTCATTACATTAATCATAATATATTTTCCAGGCCATTTAGAAAATTTTTCTCTTGGATATGACTAATCTTCCTTATACATCATGTGAAATTAAATGTTTATATATATTTTCATACTTTTTGTTTGCTTAAGAAATTTCTCTAATCTTATACACTCACATTTCCAATAAATATTGCACCTCTAGAATATTTCCAATAGTTAAATTTTGTGATTGTCAAAATGTCATTCTATAAAATAGATATCTGATTTAGTCAATCTAGATCTCAACCATGTGGATCATTTAACTTAATTATTGATTAAAGTACAAAACATTGTTAGAATAATTTATTTTAACTATTGATTAAAGTACAAAACATTGCCAAATACATATACAACATAATTATTTTAGGGCTGCTTTACATTGCTATTAAATTTAAATTATTTATGGATGTTATTTATTTCTAATTTTCATATCTATTCTAGCTTATAGAGTTTTGTTTTCATTTCATGTGTGATTTGTGTTACATTATTTCCAAGATTTTAAAATCATAATTTGCATTTCAGTGACTGACTTATTGTTTCCATGTCCATCAATCAACCAAAGATGTATGCTTTGTTAATTTCCATTTTTTTTTTAGGTTGGGGTCGTGGAATTTTTTAGGTTTTAGATTGTTCCTTTTGTCATTTATTAAATGAATGCATTGAATTATTTTCACTATAAAATCATTGAAATCAGACATTGATTACAAATAGTAATTAAAAGGTAAGAAGGATGGTCATGGGAATCTTCATTAGAGAATTATTGGCCAAGATTCTTTCATCCTCACAAATTTACACGTAAATCTCACAAATTAGGGACCTACACTTGTCTCCTCAGTCTCCTTAACGATAAAATGGAAGTATTACCCCCAAACCCTAAATGAACTTCCAACCCTTTATGATCCATAAAATGTCATGGATATTTCACTAGACAATTCGTCACAATAGATCTGATAATAATATATTAAAATACTTAATTTTTACAATATTACAGTTTTATTAAAATTCTAGATCTGTAGTTTTAATTGTAATTAGTGCATGCATGTGAATGGAAATTATGTAGAAAGGTAGAGAATGAAAAAATAATCTCACACACATGTAAGACAAAATATATGCTCCCTGAGAAACCCTTTCGGGAGAAAACCCAGTTGGAAGGTGAGGTCACTTTGCCCTCTTTCTCTGTTTGGAAATATGGTTGCAGGTACAAAGAATTAATACATGTGCCTCGTGGGTTGCTACAGTGCATATACCTATTTGTGTGCTCTACCTCCTATCTCTCTGGACTATACTTGCTCATCTATGGGAAAAATTCTCCCAAAAGAATGGAATGACTCTTCCTCCTAGTGGGTGGGCTATAGCACAACCTAATAGCCTACTAGTGGTTAATTTTGACAACATCAACTCTTAACTAGAGTTAAAATATAGACTCTTCTAGATTATTTTACATCACAAACACATGTCTATTCCCTTTTCCATGAATAATGGGGGCTGACGTGGCATCCTCCTGAATTATAGGTTTGAAAACAGGAAGGTCAACCTATGAGTGGCATAAATTTTTCATATGGACTCTCATTGACACACTTCCTACGTTGTTGGAAATATATTTGTGTGTAGAATAGAATTAAATGGTTCCAAGATAAAGCATAAAAGTAAGCTCCTCAATCCTGAGCATTTTCACCGAGAGTTTGGGTAATTGGGTATCTAATTTAAGTTGTAAAACAAAGCCTCGGTTGAATTTTAATTTGGTGGGACAAATGCAGAAAACTAAAAATGCACATATAAGGCCTCTCTAGGACAGAATCAACTGGTTTCAAGAGGAAATCTACACTGTGTAATTGAAACACAATCAAGTCATTTCAAACGTAACATAAGCTATGGACATAACAATGGAGCAATGGACTACGATTCGATGAATTGAAGATGAGATGATCAGTCTTTGTCTCCACTCATTACTAGCTAAAAGATTGATAGAACCACAGTCCAACAACAAGAGGCTTATAGTCACAAAACTACTTCCATATTAACCAAGATGAAAACAACAAAGAAAGTGACTCCTCAAAATAAAACTTATATATGAACTCATTATATAAGTTTTTTAATGTATTTATGCATATAGGCATAACAAGAAATAAAAGAAAAAATTAGTAAATTTTAGGGAAAAGAGTCATGTACCATAAAAACATTATCTAGTATAAGTCTCAAGTTTGAAATAATATTGTAAATGTAATAACCACTTGTGATATACACATTTAAAATAACAAAAAAATCATTCTCATTCTTATTTAAAAAAATAAAAATATTTTTTAAAACTAAAATGAAATTTAAATTTAAAATAATCATATATTTTATAATTAAAATCAAAATTATACAAATATATAAAATTTTCCAAATACCTTTCTTACTTTACATTATATATAATTTTCAAAATAATTTATATATCAATATAATTATATATTTATTTGGCATTTATATTATATTCAATATTAAAATATACTTCAAAATAAACATAATATTTAATTTTCAAACTTAATACTATATTTCATATTATAACCCATTTCATTCATTTATTTATTTCGTGCATTTTATTACTATGGATAAGTTAATATTATAATTTATTTTATTTTATTGATTTAATTTGAAAATAAATGATTTCAATAAAAATAAAAATAAAAAAATAACAGTTGATTTTTTATTTTATTTTTAAATTGATTTTGGGAATTTTTATATAGTTTTTTTATAATGAAAATGAAATTAGTTCTATAAAATAATAGAGATTTAAAATTTTTATTTAAAAAAAAAAAAAAAAATTCTGATAAATTTTATTAAAATCTTACCAAAATTTCCAATATATTTGAAATAAAATTGTGATCCCTTAAAATTACCAAATTCAATCGAATCAAACTAAATTATTCAAAAATTCGGCCATTCAGTCAGTAATACGCCAAAATTCTATTCGGTACAAATGGCCGCGGAATAAATTTATTAAAAAAATTGCAATTTCTAATTCTCAGGACCAGTCATCCTCCATCATGACCAGATCGAGCTCTAGAGCCTGTTCCAGTTTGTGAGCGAGACCACCGTGGTCAAGATCACGAGACCACCGTGGTCAAGATCATTGTGCTGGAAAGGTGTATGGGAGCTCCTTCGGAGAAGATTCATGATCCTCTATCATGACCAGTCATTGTCATTTGGCATTTAAATTTTTATTTTATAGTGAAATATTCAAAAAGTTGTGATGCTGAGAATTTTGTAAAAATTATTTGAAATATTCAAAAAGTTGTGTGGTTGAGAATTTTGTGAAATTTATTTTATAAAAGTAGTTATTTATTTATTTGTTTTTGCATTTTTTAAATTTTAATTCTTATTTTTAATGATGATGATGATGGTGGTTAACGTCCACTGAGACTAATCTTTGGTTTATCGAACCTAAAGAAAAGAGTTATTTAATTTGATTTAAGATTTTATTCCTATGCTCAAAAAACTAGGAGAGAAGCCTCCCGAGCTCACTATAATTTTGACATCTTAAAAGGCTAGTAAGGTCATTATTGCAACATAGATTATGAAATTGAGCTCTAATGTGGTTGTACTTGGAGCACTCTAAGAGGAAGTGATTTTCATCCTCGATGTTCATATTCTCACAAAGATGGCAGATCCTTTCCATCCATGGTGTGATGACCTCCTTATAATACCTTAATTTTCTTTTAGCTGCTAGATCTTTCTGGCATCACATTTTTTCTTTGAACTTAGAAGTAACAATTTTTTTAATGTTATTGATGTTTTGCAATGCAACATTCTGGTGGATCTCCCAATGGTTTAACCAGGCCCTGGTATCTTTATACCAACCTCCTTTAAGCCTTAAGTGATTTTGGCTAGAATTTAAAGCTAGCTTAGGATTAGGTATCTAATATAAACTAGACCATATAGCCTCTTAACATTTAACATCTAGATTAGTTTTACTTCATAATGTATTATTAAGAAACAATTTCATTAACTATTATTTATTGATTGACCAACTAAGAACTCTCAGATTTGTAATTCTTTTATTTAGAAAGAGTTCTTTCTCCACATTTCATCTCATTCATCTTCATCAAGGAGTTTTTTTTACTAATCTCAATATCTAATTTTATTTGCAACTAATCTCAATATTTAATTTTATTTGCAACTTTCATAATGTGATTGAAAACAATTTATGAGATGTATTCATTATTAAAAAATAAAATATTTTTTTAGTGGTAAGATGAAATTTGAACTTGGTAACTACGCCTTAAACTACCTACTCTATTAATTTGAAATTCAATATATAAAAAAAACTGAGTGATATTTTGGAATTTCAGGTTGATTTTTAATTAGAATCAGAATCAGAATAAAGAATATGTGGTGAAATCTTGATTTCTATTATTTACAGTAATTTTTTTATTACATATATAAATTATATAGATTCAACACCTTTAAAAATGGTGAAGGCTGCTTCTGTAACATCCTATGTGCCTGCTTCTTCCATCGATCTCATGAACGAACTATCAACCTCAATCACTGACTCATCAGATTCTTCGTGATCACCATCTGCATGCAGGCGTATTTGCTCATACGTCCTTTCCTCATCACATCTCTGAATCACTTTCCTGCTCTCCATGAAGAGCTGAATCCGATTCAACGACTCTTCCAGGGTCTGATCAGTCATATTAGCAAAACAGAACCTAAACCACCCAGGCTCACTACAGTGGCAAGAAGAGCCAGGAGAAACATTCAACCCAATCTCTTTTAAAATTATCTTCCACAGTCCCATTTCTCCTTCCTGGTCAGGAAATTCTAGAAGATGTCTGAGATCCACCCAGCTGAACAAACCAGCGTTGCTACTCAGACAATTAATGCCAGCCACGCGCAGTCCGGAGACCAACATTTCGTGTCTGGTTCGCAGCCTCTTACTATTCTCTGTTAAATATTTTCTTACAAATTCTGTGTCAGAAAGCATGGAAGCAATCAAATTTTGTGTCTGTGAAGAAACCAGGGAAAAACTCGACATTCTATGAGCAGCGGTAACCACTGTGTCGTTGTAAGAGTAAATGACTCCGACTCGAAAACCCGGTAGTCCTAGATCTTTCGACAGACTGTAAACAATATGAACAAACTCGGTCTGAAGATGTCTGTTAATTCTTCAAAATCTCTGCAATGCTTGTGAATTTTGGAGACGAAAACACTGATCCCGAGTAGATCTCGTCGCAGACAAGATGGATTTTCTTGTCAGACGCAAAAGCAAGTAGTTTTCTCAGAGTTGTGGCGTCCATGGTGGTTCCTAGTGGATTTGAAGGGTTTGTTATCAAGAGTCCCTTCACTTTTATGTTTTGTGACCTGGCCTGCTGATAGGCTGCTTCAAGGGCAGGTATCGTTATTTGAAAATTGTTACAACTGCTGCAGTGAACAGGTATTAGCTCCACTCCTGTGCGCCATTTTAGATCCCTGTCAAAACTGCAGTGAAAACATTCAATTAATTATAAGTCTGATATGTCATTCGAAGAGTAGATTAAAATAATATAGTTAATGGAAAGAAAATTAGTTAGTGAAATTTGATGAATTTTTATTTTATTTTTAAATTTAAATTTGTATTGTATATTATAAATGAAAATGTTGAATTTTAAATTATTATTTATTTAATATAATTGTAAAATTATTGTTGTTATATTAATTAAATGGCTGGTTAATGTTAATAAGTGTGAATATATAAAAGTAAAAAAATCGAAATTATAATTTTGTTAATTATTATCATTACTATTATAATACTAAAGAGAATTAATATATAAATTAAACATTTATATAGTAGAAAAAATATTGAATATTATTTTTATTCATAGAAATATATCTCATTTTATTATGGAGATTCTTAATTTATAAATCTACTTTGTTACATTATAATGAACCAATATCATTGCTTATTAATACCACATACCCAAAAAATCATAATACATTTTATATGACATTTGTTCATATAATATTTTGTGTATACTACTAAAACTATTCTAAAATATTCCATGGAGATTAAATCCTTACAATTAATTTAATAATTATTCATAACTAAATTAAAATTCAACTTAATAATTATTCATAACTAAACTAAAATTTTGCAAGTCTTATTCCAAAATAGACATGTTTGTGGCCATAATTACCACAAAATTTATCAAATAATAAATAGAATCAACTAACTACTTAACAAATAACAAAATGATAAGGTTAGAACCAAGACCTTTGTGATTAATAAATATCTTTCGGATTAATCACATCATTAGGATTTGGTCTTAGAACCAAATAATGTTGTTCATCCTCATGACAAGGTGAAAAAAGTCTATGGATCTCATTGAATAAATAGTGTGGATGCATCATAAAGATTAACCATATTTATTAACACCAACAAATGAGGTCAAATTATTAAATAACAAAAGGATTTGTTTTTAGTCAGTTTTTTTTGGACTTTCATGCCGACAAAACAATTTGAGGTGAAATCTTGATTTGTGTTATTTAAATTGTTTTTTAACTGTATAGTTGTCTTTAGTGCGATTTTTTGGACTCTGCGATGTCTCGCCATAAACATTTGAGGTGAAACCTTGATTTGTATTATTTAAACAGGTTTTTTTTATTGTATATATAGATTCAGCACCCTGAGAAACCTCAATAAATTTTTGCTAGAAATTAAACCAAAAAAACCCAAAAAACTTCCACAAAATCTTACTAAAACAACTCTATAACAAATTATAATCAACCACATTTACTAACAATAATCCATCTTTATCAACTACATTTACTACTAAAAATCAACATCTAACCACCACATTCACTAACAAGAATCAACATCAACATCAGTAAATAAATGTAATGTGACTGTTGTAACTTAACTATTGATAAGTTGATATCAGCCTGTCACTCCTAAAATCATTTTTAAACAGAAGTATAGATTAAATGAATTTACCCTGGGTAATAAGGCGTTGGCACCAGAAAGGCATCTCCTGGATTAGCTAGACAAAATATCAACAACTCGTTGGCTGCGGTAGCTCCTGCAGTGAGAACAATTCTATCGCTCTCAAATTCCGCTTTTCTTCCTCCAACTTCTTCCATAAACATTCCAATGGCCTGCATCAATAATTCACCATAGTCAATCAGCTTGAAATCCAACCAAAGACTCACATTATCTTTTCAAGTGATTACCAGAAAAGAAAATTGAAGCGCCTGGGCAGAGAAAATGTCAATAGTTACAAGTCTGTACCTTTCTGCAAGCAGGGAGGCCATGGTAATCTTGATAAAGAGCGATTTCTTTAAACCTTGACGCCCCTTCCTCTGCGCAAATCGATGCCTTCGGATGCGCAAGTAGCCAACTTTCCAGCAAATCGAATGATAGCTGCAAGGAATGTGTATATGAAATGCTAGAATATGATTAAATATAATATAATTTTCTGCAGTTATTTATATTGTTAGATGATTTTTTTTGGAATAGAACTGTGTTTTGGAATTTAATTTGTCAATGTTTCAGATAGAGATTGTAAGATTGATTAATTTTTTTTGGGGGAAATAATTGTATTTTGGAATTTAATTTATCAATGTTTTAGATAAATACTCTATTCAAAATGACAAAAATGGGTGAAGTGTCTATTTTTCTTTTTTTCTTCTTGTTTTTTTTTAATTCCATCTTCATCTACGTATCCAGATAATCACTTCAGATAATCACTTAGGAAAGAGAATTGATCTGTAATGAGTACCATAATAACTAACCTCATCACCTTTTGACCCAGACTCTACTACCTTAGACCAACTAAATTCAAAAACACATTTTTTTTTAAATAAGAATTCATTCTACCATATATATAAATATGTTATAATATGTACCTGATTCTCTGCCAAGCCCATTTGGATAATTCCAGAAGGGTTTTTTACAGGATGGTAGGGATTAGCGTCATACTCCTTCCAGCCATCAAACACTACTACACCAAGGGCATTTTAAGACATTTGTTTAAGACAAAAGAAATCTTTTGTCTTAAAAAGTCACTTTTTATTTTAGTTATTTTATATTAAAATTTAATATGAATTGAATTGTCTTAAATATAAAATTTAAGACAAAAATAGTGTGAGACAAAAATAATTTGAGACAAAATTTTATATTTAAGACAAAAACAATTTGAGACAAAAATATTTAAGACAAACAATTTGAGACAAAAAATTTAAGACAAAAAAAATTAAGACAAAAGTATTTTAAGACAAAATTTTATATTTAAGACAAAACGAATTTGAGACAAAAATATTTTAAGACAAAACTTTATATTTAAGACAAAAGCAGTTTGAGACAAATATATTTTAAGACAAAAGCAATTTGAGACAAAAATATTTTAAGACAAAATTTTAGATTTAAGACAAAAGCACTTTGAGACAAATATATTTAAGACAGAACTTTATATTTAAGACAATGGCGACTTAAGACAATGGCAATTAAGACGAAACCCATTTAAGATAGTTAGCAATTAAGACAAAATCATTAGCATTGGGAAGTTTGCATTGAAATATCCATGAGTGGATAGTGGATAAAATTATATTTTTTATTTTTGAAAATCGATATTCAAACCACATGAAATTTAATCATGTCATATTTATTTCTTTTATATTATATTTTTCTTTTTCATTAAACCACATTCTAAAAATTTAATAAATAAATAGATAAAAAAATATTATTTTTGGTTGGCAACTCAAGGGGATTTGAACTTTGAATCTCGTGTTTTAACCATAGCTGCTCCAACACTAATATTCTTGGGCATATTATGTTTTTTCCTGCTAACCGCTCCAAATACAACCTCTAAGAACTAGTAGGGTCCAAGGAAAAGAGCTACAAGTTCCCCAAATCCAATCTACATTTCATGGACAATCACATTTCCCCCAAATGTCCTCCACATATTTGCCTTGGTGTATTGGAGTTTGAAAAATACATAGGATGCCACAAGTAATCCTAATCATAAGACTCAACTTTCCTAATGACTAGGAGGCCTTAAATATAAAAAAATATCTTAACTTATGCCTAAAATTACTAAAATTTCCTATCCCAAATATGAAATTAGAAATTTTACAAAATTATAGGGCAACAAGGAAACCAACTTCCTCTTTCAAAAATCTCTAAGACCTTATGGAGGAAAAATACAAATTTTGAAATAAATTGTTGAAATTATGCTCTTGCATCAATAGCTACCAATGTATCCTTGTAGGCCACCCCCTTTAACAATAGTAATACCAATGTCCTTTACCAGCTAGAAGGAACTCCTTACATAATTCTCTCTTAGATCCCCTTCACCCATTGCAATGATTGTATTTGATGCCTACCTAGTTGCAAGCACATTAAGAAGCAATGTTAGCATATTGCTGGTTGAGGATTTCGATAAGTATGTGGTTTTTTTGACATCTTGTGACTGTTCCGTATGTGAATATATAAAATCTTGGATGCATATCGCCCTGACACTATAACATGACTTAGTATTGCCTATCATACCGTGTCACTCCCTCCTCGAGACACCGAGAACTCGCTAACACTCCCTGTCACACACTCTTATTCATTCATTTATGAATTTTGACCTAGTGCGCCTCTGTTATGTTTTCCTGGCACTCCCTAACACTCCTTAGCACACATTGGCACACCTAGGCACTTGAAACAACTTTGTATGCTTCCCTAGCACTCTAACATGCCTTGGCACTTCCTAGAATACCGTGTCACTCCCTTCTTAACACACGTGGAACTGGCTTATACTTCATTTCCATGCATTTTAAACTAGTGCCCCCTCGTGTTTCCCTAACACTTGGCCCTCACACTCCCTAGCATGTGTTCATGCCACACCCTGGCACCTGCCACATCTTGGCATGCCTATCATGCCTTGGAACTGCCTAACATGTCTTAGTACTTCTAGGAATTCCCTGACACACCTTGGTATTCCTTAGCTTTCATGTCGTGATCATAGATAGCCTTGCTTTTTTTGTGACTTGGGAACCCAACCAAGTCATTGGAAAATCAATGTTGCGCCCAGCCCAAAGTTTCCCTTTGTCTGAAACCACTTTGTCCAACCCTTTATCTAACCATAGGCTTACCTCCTACAAGTCTTATTCTGACCTTATCCTAACACACTTTATCCTTGAGACACTTGGAATTCGTTGACACTACTTGGCACACACTCTTATTCGCTCATTTCCATGAATTTTGACCTAGTTCTCCCTTGCAATGTCTTGGCACTCCCTAACAGTCCTCAACATCCATTGACACTTTCTGGCATGTGTTAGCATGCCTTTTCATTCCTTGGCATGCATTGACACTCCTTAGTTATCATGCCCTCACAATTACCCTTACTTTTTTGGAACTTGGGAACCCAACCAAGTCTTGCTTTGAATATAACAACTTGACCAAGTTATGGTTACTACAACTAGATTGTGCCTTGTTCACCTAAGAAATGACTATAACCCCTCACCCATTTAACCCCCTAAACGCTAAACCCCTAACCCATTTAACCCCCCAGACTCTTAACCTCTAACCCCTTAAACCCTAATTCTCGACCCCTAACCCATTTAACCCCCTAAACCCCTAAAACCCTAACCCATTTAACCCCCAAACCCTAACCCCTAACCCCTAAAATACTTAACTTCTAAATCACCTAACCCCCTAAACCTCTAAACCCCTAACCCATTTAACCCCCTAAACCTCTAACCCCTTAACCCCTAACCCCTAACCCCTAAAATCCTTAACTGCTAAATCCCCTAACCCCCTAAACCTCTAAACCCCTAAACCCATTTAACCTCGTAAACCCTAAATGTCTAACCCTTAACTCCTAACCCCTTAAGCCCTAATTCCCAACCCCTAACCCATTTAACCCTTTAAACCCCTAAAACCTTAACCCATTTAACCCCTAAACCCTAAACCTCTAAACCATTAAACCCCTAAACCACTAACACATAAACCCCTAATCCCTTAACCCCTAAACCCCTAAACCGTTAACGCTTAACCATCAACCCATTAACCCCTCAACCCTAACCCCTAAAATCCTTAACTGCTAAATCGACTAAGCCCTAAGCCCCTAATCCCTAATCCCTTAACCACTAGCTCATTATTCACCTAACCCCTAATTGCGCCTAAATCCCCTAACACCTAAGCCCCCAATCCCTAATCCCTTAACCAATAACTCATTATTCCTCTAACCCCTAAATGCGCCTAAATCCCTTAACCCCTAAACCCCCAATCCATAACCCCTTAACCACGAACTCATTATTCCCCTAACCCCAATCCCTAATCCCTTAAATACTAATTCATTATGCCCCTAACCCTTAAGCCCCCAATCCCTAACCCCTTAACCACTAACAAGAATATACCACCGTGGGCATGCACAAGAAGAAGAACCAAAGAAATCAAATTCAATAAAGGAATCACAACCACCACTCCAAACTCGCTTCTCTAAAACACATACAACTGCAATAAATCCCATTGAAGCTTACAAATTTATCAAGCCCTAATTAACTTACTAACAAATTCAACAAGCCAACATGCTACAATTTGTTGAGTCACCCCCAAATCAATTAGTAATTATTGCATGAATGTACATTTGTTTGTAGTTTTATTTAAAAGGTTGAAATTCTCTCAAGAGCATATAGAATATATCCAAAAGTTTAAAAAATGGAAATTTTTCTTACCTCCACAAGGTATCATCACACTCGGATAGGTGAAAACATACAAGTCTAAAATTATACAAAATTATTTCCTATCCCAAATATGAAGTTAGAAATTCTACAAAATTATAGGGCAACAAGGAAACCAACTTCCTCTTCTATAAATCTCTAAGACCTTATGGAGGACAAATGAAATAAATTGTTGAAATTATGCTCTTGCATCAGTAGCTACCAATGTATCCTTGTAGGCCACCCCCTTTAACAATAGTAATACCAATGGCCTTTACCTAGAAGGAACTCCTTACATAATTCTCTCTTAGATCCCCTTAACCCATTGTAATGATTGTCATTGATGCCTACCTAGTTGAAAGCACATTAAGAAGCAATGTCGCATATTCCTGGTTGAGGATTTCGATAAGTATGTGAATTTGTTGACATCTTGTGACTGTCCCGTATGTGAATATATAAAATAATTTTTTTTGTACCAGTTTAAGGATTGATACCATCAAGTGTGTGCACTAACATGGATGGAACACTAACTGCATGTTGTATATATTGTAATGTAAATGAATAATCTCTTCTGGAAAAGGCTCCACTCATAATGCCATTTCGCAAATGCTTGCACTTAGTAATCGTGGTCAGATTTTAAGGTGCCATGTTCTCGTAAGGGTAAACCTACCTATCCATCTCTTTAAACGCACACATCACACATGTTGGCTTGATCTTGTGCTTGTTGTGGGGAAAATGTTGTTGCAGTGGAACCCCCAAATCAGATTTATTTGGGTTGACCCTGATTTGAATAGCTTTGAATGACTTCAAATTACCCTTGCCTTGACTGCGCAATCCTCATTGGCATCTCCAATGGATGTGTGATGCATTGGATGCATCAACATAGTCGCAACTGATAGTCACACTGCCCTTTCACCTATCTCTCCACTGAGTCTCCATTGGAACTCCCATGCAAGTAGTTAACTGTTGTCTCTGTTGAGTTGATTAATGATTTATTATTTGTGAATTAATTTAACTAATTAATTCACTCCACTCCCACTAATGTATCAATCAGTTAGAAATAGACACAATTAGTTCAATTGAGTTTAACTCCAAGGATGTAGTTAAACTGAAACAAACTCCATGAACTACTTCACCAACTCCATCATAACTCTGCCACTTCAGTCCTGACTTGAGTCCTCCATGCATGAACACCAGTAAACCCTAGGAATTGCGTAATTCCTTCAGCTAGCTGATCTACCACACCTGTTAACTGAAATTAAGTGCTCCAAGAGAATAAGTTGTTATTTAGGGTCTAATTATTATTAAGAGCTAATAATAATCGACACTTATATTTTTAGATCAGCGATCTATAAATAGACTTCGCCCAATATGTCTAAAAATATAAATCCATCTATTTTTCCAACTTGACCAACCATCCACAAATAGCATCCTGCAACTTCTGAAATATGGTCTCCATGTCTAAAAATAGACATAGTCTAAAAATAGATTTGTGCCAAAAATAGCCTGCGGGCCCACTTAGTGAAGGCGACTCTTTTCACTAAGCTCATCATCTTGTTGAATCTCAACACCTAGAACTCGCTAACACTCCCTATCACACACTCTTATTGATTCATTTATTAATTTTGACCTAGTGCTATGTTATGTTTTCCTGGCACTCCCTAACACTCCTTAGCACGCATTGGCACACCTTGGCACTTGGAACATCTTTGTATGCTTCCCTAGCACTCTAACATGCCTTGGAAGTTCCTAGAATACTGTGTCACTCCCTTCTTAGCACACCTGGAACTGGATGATACTTCATTTCCATGAGTTTTAAACTAGTGCTCCCTTGTGTTTCCTTGACACTTGGCCCTCACACTCCCTAGCATGTATTCATGCCACACCTTGGCACCTGCGACATCTTGGCATGCCTATCATGCCTTGGAACTGCCTAACATGTCTTAGTACTTCTAGGAATTGCCTGACACACCTTGGTATTCCTTAGCTTTCATGAAATCATAGATAACCTTACTTTTTTTGCGACTTGGGAACCTAACCAAGTCATTGGAAAATAAATGTTGTGCCCAACCCAAAGTTTCCCTTTGTCTGAAACTACTTTGTGCAACCCTTTATGCAACCAGAGGCTTACCTCCTACAAGTCTTATTCTGGTCTTCCCCTAACACACTTTATCCTTGAGACACTTGTATTTTTTTGACACTACTTGGCACACACTCTTATTCGTTCATTTCCATGCATTTTGACCTAGTTCTCCCTTGCAGTGTCCTGGCACTCCCTAACACTCCTCAACATCCATTGACACTTTCTAGCATGTGTTAGCATGCCTTTTCATTCCTTGAAACACACTGACACTCCTTAGTTCTCATGCCCTCACAATTACCCTTACTTTTTTGGAACTTGGGAACCCAACCAAGTCTTGCCTTGACTATAACAACTTGACCAAGTTATGGTTACTACAACTAGATTATGCCTTGTTCACCTAATAAATGGCTATAACCCCTCGCCCATTTAACCCCCTAAAACCTAAACCCCTAACCCATTTAACCCCCTAAACCCTAAACCTCTAAACCTTTAACCCCTTAAACCCTAATTATTGACCCTAACCCATTTAACCCCCTAAACCCCTAAAAACCTAACCCATTTAACCCCCAAACCCTAACCCCCAAAACCTAACCCCTAACCCCTTTAACCCCTAACCACTAAAATACTTAACTGCTAAATCCCCTAACCCCCTAAACCTCTAAACCCCTAACCCATTTAACCCCCTAAACATCTAACCCCTTAACCCCTTAACCCCTAACCCCTAAAATCCTTAACTGCTAAATCCCCTAACCCCCTAAACCTCTAAACCCCTAAACCCATTTAACCCCGTAAACCCTAAACATATAACCCTTAACCCCTTAAGCCCTAATTCCCAACCCCTAACCCATTTAACCCCCTAAACCCCTAAAAACCTAACCCATTTAACCCCCTAAACCCCTAAAACCCTAACCCATTTAACCCCCAAAAACCTAAACCTCTAAACCCTTAAACCCCTAAACCACTAACACCTAAACCCCTAACCCCTTAACCCCTTAACCCCTAAACTGTTAACGCTTAACCATTAACCCATTAACCCCTCACCCCTAACCCCTAAAATCCTTAACTTCTAAATCCCCTAAGTCCCTAATCCCTAATCCCTTAACCACTAGCTCATTATTCACCTAACCCCTAACTGCGCCTAAATCCCCTAACTCCTAAGCCCCCAATCCCTAGTCCCTTAACCACTAACACAATATTACCCTAACCCCTAAATGCACCTAAATCCCCTAACCCCTAACCCCCTAATCCATAACCCCTTAACCACTAACTCATTATTCCCCTAACCCGAATCCCTAATCCCTTAAATACTAACTCATTATGCCCCTAACCCCTAAATGCACCTAAATCCCCTAACCCCTAAATGAACCTAAATCCCCTAACCCCTTAACCACTAACACATTATTCCCCTAAACCCTAAACCTCTAACCCCTAAGCCCCTATTCCCCTAACCCCTTATTATACCAGGCTCGTGGTGCTTTCTTGAGGCCATATAAGGATTTTACCGCTTGCATGCTTTATGTTCCTAACCCTTCACAAAAACTCCTTCTGGTTGGGACACAAAAACATTCTCTTTCATATCTCCATTCAAGAAAGCAGTTTTTACATCCATTTGATGGAATTTCCAACTTTTTGAGTTTCTATGGCAAAGAATGTCCATATGGTATCCCACTTTTGCTATGGGGGAAAAATTATTCTCATAATAGACCCCTTCTTTTTGTGTAAAACCTTTTGCCACAAGCCTAGATTTATTCTTTTCAAGTGAGCCATCTGCTTTATACTTGTTTTTGCCCTTAATTTAGCAAGGGTCTTAGGAGGGGTTCCAAAGGGACTACAACTAGATCGAGTGGAAATAATGGGACAAGGACCCATTGTCACCTCATTCAATTTCCCCTGCTCTTTATGAACTTTCACTGATGGGAGGAGTCTCGGTATAGGGAAATTACTAGAATGATGAGACCAATAATGATGCACAATGTGATTTCAAATGCCCATTCAAAGAAGAGGATTAGATAATAGGTTCCCTACTTTAGAAGCAAAAGAAGGACTCTCCAAGAAAGGCTCGAGGGAAAGATGACCTCGGGTTTAGGAATATTAAAAAATGATGAATGCCTAAGATCAAAACTTCCAAAATCCCTCTCTTGTGATTGACGTGTTTATACTAGGCTTCAAAGTGAGGCAAGTAAAAATTCAATTAAAGTATGAGCTTTGGGAGAATCTAGGGTGACTTTCCATGAATTGTTTTTTGAGAGAAATACTATAAGAGACTAAGGTTTGGGAGATATATCGTGGTAAAGGCTCATCCAATGATCATTTATAGCTAAGATAATAGGTTTTGAATGATGAAATACAAAGTGCAAACCTTCAAGAAATCCTTGAGTCAAAGGAGCATCAAGGGTTCCCTCTTGGTGTGATAGTTAGGGCATCAATTTATTTGAAATTCCACCATCGTATTTTGTTCAAAATTGGGGGATGCCTAGAGCTCTAATATAGCCTAGGAAGCGATGCCTTGCTTGAGGGCCTTTTGCTATTTTTATACACCTTATCCTTTTTTATTTTAGCCTCTCTATGCATCATACTATTTTCGAGAAAATAAACCTTTATTCCCACACCTTGCATTTGAGCCTCTTCTTGGAAACTCCACGTGATGAAATTCAACCTAGCCATATATGCATGGTTTCTTTTCTTCATGAAGGTGATGGGCCTTGACGAGAATACCCTGAAGAAGACAGTTGAGTACAGGTTCAAAAATCAAGGCCAAAAGGTTTACTGAGATCTATAATCCTAGCATTAGAGAATGAGAAGGGGCCTTAAGACCTCATGACAAAGGGTTTAGGGGACCTAGAGTGAAGGTAGCAAGAGAAATTGATAAGGGAAACCCCAATAATTGTGATAAGGTGATTAGGGGCCCCATTATCACAACCCATAAGCCCTTAACCCATAATCAGTAAATTCCCTATCCCCTTAACACCAAAGCCACAATCACTTAACTCCTATAGTCATAACTCACAACCCATTAACCCCTCGATCCCTTAAACGATAAACCACTAACCCCTTAATCCCTAATCCTTAACTTAGAATCCCTGAAGCCCCTAATCCCTAACCCCTTATCCTCTTAAACCTCATCCTTAACCCTTTAGCCCTAACCCATAAACCCATTAACCCCTAACCCTCCCCTTAACTTGTTGACACCTATATCCTATAACCATTAAGCGCTTAACCCCTAAATCCCCTAACCCCTAAGCTCTTGGTGCTTAACCCTTAACCCCTAAAGCCCTTAACCGCTAAGTCATTAGCCTCTAACCCTTACATCCACTAGACCTCAACCCCTTAACCCATAAACAACATATACCCTAACCCTTTACCCTTTACCATTAACCCTTGATACCTAAACCCCTTAACTCCTAAAACCCTTAAGCAAATTGACCAATATGTTTTCAAGTTTTATCTTATCCACCTTAGCCACATAAATGCATGTTTCACACTAACAGAACGTGCTCACCTCCTTGTGCCATCACTTTTTTTTCTCTTCCAAATTTCTAGACATATTCTCCCCACCTATTCTTCCCTCCAAGCTCTTTCCAATTATTAAATCCCCCTATTTGAACAAATGTTTGGTATTCTCTTGACACCTTTGAAACCTTTTGAACTCTTTTACTTGTGCCTCTATGTTTCCATCCTCGCTAATACTCATTTTCATTACCAAAGTATTGTGATGAACCCCCTTCGTTCTATTCATCCACCACTTCTTAATTATTGCATTTTGATTAAAATTATATTTTCCCCTCTTCAATAATGCTAACAAAACTCCTTCCAAACAATAACAAACAGAAGCAATAACATACCAAGCCAATGTAGAGATTCACCACTTGACCTTCCATATAAGTCAACAATGACAATCGTATTCTTTTAATGGGAAAAAGCTACAAGAAATTGTTATCCCTTGAATATGTCAAAAGAATGCTTCGCAACCTATGGTACTGTTTCAATAGTGTGGACTCCTAATTGGCTTGCGTTGAAGGTTTTCTGGTTGGTGACTCTACCTCCAGGGACCTTATTGATCCTCCAGTTGATCATATACAAACTGGTTGGTAACTCTGCCTCCAGGGACCTTATTGATCCTCCGGTTGATCATGTACAAACTCTTATTATTATTTCCTTAAGTGTGGAAATTATGTTTTATTGTCACTTGTATGAGATTGTATGAATATTTATGGTCTTGTCGATGGTGGAGAGAGTATCTAGAGTGGATCTTCGTTTGGTCTCATTGTACATGCACTAGAAGTGGAGGATTCCCATTGTTGTTGTCAAAATTATGCTTACTTGGTCTTTTGTTGGTGGTTTATGTTTATGTTTTCATGATCCTTGGGATTTGGTGCTAGCATCAAAGTATACTCTCTTTCCTCTCATTTTATGGGCACCTGCAACTTGAATTTTAGCAATTGAAGATTGTTTTAACATATGCTTTCAACTTGGCTTGTTTTGAGATGGATGAGTATGTTCGCATCTGAGAAAGTGGTTACTCTTTTCATGCTATATGGAAGATGTGGTTTTGTGTAGAGGACCCTCAGGAATACTATGATTTACTAATGTTTCCCTCTGTCAAAGGACGCTCTTTTCTAGGTTTAGAGCTCTATTTTCTTCTCGTTTTCAAGGCAAATATCACTAAAGCACATTCGTTTTCAGTTTATGTGCACTATTTGTCTAGAATTGTCTCATTTTATGAGGGGCCTAAACTCTTGATGCAAATCTTTAGTTGTTGTTGAAATGAGACTCCGTTATTATTGTAATAGTGTTTTTGTGGTTCTGCAATCTTGTGATCATTGGAGAAGCTAGTGCTTTTAGAAGTATATAAATTTGTTGTTTAATATATCAATGTAAATCTCCTATTATAAATCTCTTATTTTGATATGAATATGAAGTATTTTAATTTACAAAAAAATATGGAGCAGAGAACAATAACTTCATCCTAGCCAGGGATAAAACTTCCAACTAATCACACTATTTAGCATGTTTATAAATTTTAAAACAATAAGCAATTTATTTTGGAAGAAAATAGTTGAAATGTTAGTTGTCTTTGTTTGTGCACCAACCAAGCTATATACAGTGGTTGGTTTGGATTGGATCCACTTTTCTTAGGCTATATCATGTCTGCTACTTTACCTTCTTCTAGCTCAAACAATTATAACACATTATTAAGTGTTTCTTCCTCTTCTTTATTTGTGATGATATCTCTCTCCATATGTGAATCAATGCCTTGAAAACCGAGGCTTCTTAGTGATGGAATGGCACAGTTTGATCTGACCATTTCTTCTTATTGCAGTTTACAGGAGGTTCTTGGTCCCACCATTTATTCCTATTTAAGTCTTTTAATCCAAGTTGAAGGAGCTAAGGGGGTTGAGTTGTAGACGAAGCCAAGGAGGATGCATGGACTACAACTTGCTCAAGGTTCCCGATCATGCCTATTCTTCCTATTGAAATTGAAGCATTTTTATCCTAGCTGAAGGAGATGAGGGGGAGCTGAGTGGGTTGAGTCACATGAATCGTCGAGGAGGATGTAGGGACTGTAGCTTACTCGAGTTTCTTCATCCCGTCAATTCTTCCTATTGAAATTGAATCCTTTTCATCCTGGTTGAAGGAGTGGAGAGAGGTTTAATTGTATGTGCAGTTAAGGAGGATGCATGGAATTAGGTTAAGGGAACATGGTAATGACTGGGTTAATTGGGTTTTCCTTTTATTTCAATTCATAAGAGGTTTAAGGGTATAATACTTTGGTCTATGACATATTTGCATGCCATCAATGGTGTGCGGTTGGGGAATTACCCATTCCAAATTTTCCTCGAGTGCCATCGTGCCACTGTACGAACATGGTATACGGGATGAATATTGAGCCCCAACTGAGGAGTGTCGAGCCAACCAGAGTTCAAATCACATGCCCAGATGCGTTGCTAACGTTGAGCAGTTTAGGGATAAAATGATATTGTGTTGGTGTATATTATTTAGATTTCATTTTTTCCCTCGTCCATTCTCCTCTATCTTTTCAACCAATTTTATCTGACTCGATCTCTCATGAAAACCTTTTTTTTCTAGAACTTCTACTAGTTTTGGAGCAAAGTATTTCCTTGGGTGCGTGCCAATAACATTTTGGGTATATTTTAGTGCATCCAGGTGATGTTGTACATATCCAAGGTTTTTAGCTGTGTCTTTATGAAGATTGTATTCAATTTGAAAAGTATCATAAAAGCTTTCATATATCCATATTTAATGAACATGGTGAATAAGCCTTAAATCTACTCCCAAAATTTTAGGCCCTTCTTTTATTAGCTTAGCTAGGTTTGGATTGGTTTTCCTTTAAAATTTATTTTCTCTTAGGTTATGATCCAAGCAAAATTGGTGGTAGTTTCCTCTTATTTGCATGGAGGACTTACTATTCAATATGTAGGTGGTTTTGTGTTGTAGATGCACAACATGTATGTCCTTTTCTCCTCCAATACATTTAAGCTCAAACGTCATATTTGCAATGTTCATTACAAACCTCTAATTTATTACAAAGCACATTTAACTTGTCTATATATCATTAAGTTTCTTGTCTATTAAAATTTCAAATATGGAACAAATCCTTCAACAATTTTTCTTTATATCCCATGGGAGAAAATCTTGTTATATTATTGTTTTGAATGGAGCAGTTTGATCTGTCCATTTCTTCCTATTACAGTTTGTAGGAGGTTCTTGATCCCGCCATTTCTTCCTATTTAAGTCTTTTAATCCAGGTTGAAGGAGCTAAGGGGGTTGAGTTGCAGACGAATCCAAGGAGGATGCATGGACTACAACTTGCTCGAGGTTCCCGATCCCGCATGTTCTTCCTATTGAAATTGAAGCCTTTTTATCCCAGTTGAAGGAGATGAGGGGGAGCTGAGCGGGTTGAGTCACAGGAAAAGTCAAGGAGGATGAAGGGATTGCAACTTACTCGAGTTTCTTCATCCCATCGATTCTTCCTATTGAAATTGAATCCTTTTCATCCCAGTTGAAGGAGTGGAGAGGGGTTGTGTTGTATGTGCAATCAAGGAGAATGCAGGGACTGAGGTTAAGGAGGATGATAATGACCGGGTTAACTGGGTAATGGTGCAATTCAACCTAGCCATATATGCAAGGTTGCTTTTCTTCATGAAGTCGAATTAGATCTACTTTCATCCACACATGTCAATTATTACAATGAGAAAGACAAATATTGAGAGGTGGTGTAGTCAAAAGGGATTATTATTGGTAGATTTCGTGTTTCAACCATTCAAACAGTGAACAGTCTTGGAGAGGGTGTGCTCAAGGAGGATAATTCTAGGCAATGTTTGTATTTCATCCATACAAACGAAAATTAATAGATATATATGGTTACTAAAGGAAAACAACAAGTTACTACAAAGGGGACACCATATTGAACTATTTCTAGTAGGTTGGAACTTCATAATAAGAAAAAAATATATATCGTGGAGAAGTGCCATGGTGTTGTGTTGACTTGTTGCTCATAAATTTAATGCATTATCATGAGTATTACGTGCTAAAACAACACATATTTTATAAGACATGCACCTCACTAAAGATACTTTCAACATATTTGTCAGTTAAAGGAAAAACATTAGCTACAAAGTGTTTTGAGCAGGTGTGTACTTTCAACAAACCTAGTTTTGAAAGAGAGCAAATTCAGTAGAGAGGAATTGTGACATCCAAAATGATCTAGCACACAAGCCTTTAACCCACAATTTGACCCTCTTCTCTTTCCTCGACTACATTATCTCTCCTCATATCCTGTTCTATAAAGGAGAGGTGCAAGTCCTCATTCTAGAGGGTGGATTTACTTACAAAGGTGTCAAGAGCTTCTCATCACTTACCCTCATCCATTTTAGACTTGAGAGCACTTCCACTACTGCATGTAAGAGCTTGATAGAGTAGCCCATGGTACAATGTCTTTATGATTTACTTTCTAACACTTCATTCACATATCAAATGGATTCTAATATGCTTATTTTATAGCTCTTTGAGTTCATGTGGTTGTTTTGTATATGTTATCATGCTACAAGGATTGTGTTGTCATTAAAGTGCACTTATTTAAATTTTACTTTCATATAAGGTGCATATTCTTTGCTTATTTTCCATCTAATCATTACACGCATTTTAATTAAGAAACTCATCACATCCCTCTATAATCTAATTTGTACTTTAATCTCTATTGTCTTTAAAACACTAAAAAACAACATTTTATGTTGGATTATTTTAAACTTACACCTAAACTATGCACAAACATCTTAAAATAATCCTCATGAATAAAAAAAAATTAGTAATGCTCTATTTATAAAACCAATAAATGATTAAACAACCATAACAACTATATCACTACTCCACATAACAATTATATCACTCTAAAACAATTTTTTTTTATGACCGATATTTTGTTTTAAAATCCTAAATTATTATTTTAGTTTATTTTTTATATCACTCTAAAACATTTTTTTTGTTAAGATTGACTAATGTTTTGTTTCAAAATTCTAAATTATTATTTTAGTTTAAAAATTAAAACTATTTTAATAAGTTAGAAATTAAGACTAAGGCCGACTAATATTTTATTTTAAAATCTTAAATTATTATTTTAATTTAAAAATTAAAACTATTTTAATTTAAAAATTAAAACTATTTTAATTAAAAATATTAAAAATTAAAACGAATTAACTATTTTAATTAAAACTATTAGAAATTAGAACGAATTCGAATTAACTATTTTGTTTTAAAATCTTAAATTATTATTTTAATTTAAAAATTAAAACTATTTTAATTTAAAAACTAATAGCATTATCAAGGTTCAGTAGCGGTTGAGGGTCGATTTCGAGGGTCCAGGTGTAGTTCCCATATTGGTTATTTTGAGGTGGGAGGTTCTTGCTAAATCCCTTTCGTGAAAATGCAAAACGCCTGCGCGGTAAATTCGACCCCTCCAGTCAAGGAACGCTGGAAGAGCATCAACCCTTGCTTCTTTCTTTGACAGGTAATAATATTATTGGTAGAGAGCCAGAGGTAGTCGTACAAGTGCTACAACTAAAGGTTATACCAGCAGACAAATACAATCTTACTACCACAATTCTTCCCAGCGGCAAAATGACGAAAAAGAAGAGGGAAAGTAGAGGGAAAAATGACAAAAAAGAAGAGGGAAAGTAGACACGATGAAGATTTGAGACTGGTCGACTTTTCAGAAGAAGCATCGTTACATTGATTTCCATGGAAAATCCAGAACAAGGCCAACCTCGCCTCCTTGCAGGGGTTAATTCGTTCCAGCGGCAAAATGACAAAAAAGAAGAGGGAAAGTAGACACGATGAAGGTTTGAGACTGGTCGACTTTTCAGAAGAAGCATTGTTACATTGTTTTCCCTCTCAAATCAAGCACAAGGCCAACCTCGCCTCCTTGCAGGGGTTTTGATAGGGCTAGCCTTAGCCTCTTGCCTCCATTTGTAGGGGTTTTGATAGGGCTAGCCTTGCCTCTATTTGCAGGGGTTTTTAGAAGGGTTTTTAGAAACAAGGCCAACCTCGCCTCCAGTGACAGGGCCAACCTCGCCTCGCCTCCGGTAATAGGGCCAACCTCGCCTCCTTTTGCAGGGGTTTTGATAGGTCTAGCCTTGCCTTTTGCCTCCATTTGCAGGGATTTTGTTAGGACTAGCCTTGCATCCATTTGCAGAGGTTTTTAGGCTCTTCGTCATGCCTCTGGACTTTACCATTGCGTCTAAAAAATTGTGGAGCGTAAGCTTTTAAGGAGGCAGTGCCAGGAACATTTCAGAGCTTAGCCCCTTTGATTGGATGATTGCCGATAAGACGGCGTTAGGAAATGCATTGACTCTTAGGTTTTTGTCTCTGGTAGGTTCTCAGAACATGAAGTGGACAATGGATTCGCAACTCTGGGTCACTCTTTCGATATTGGTTGCGGTGGATGTATCGTGCAGGGATATAGCCCTAAATGCAGCTTTCAGGTCGCTGATTTTGGAGGTTCCGTGTTCATCGAGTTATGGAGAGAAGTCACTGCACTTGCAATGTTTGTGGTGATTGATGCCGAGATTTTGATTGTTGATCCAGAATTTGCAATGCACGATGGCAGTATTGGGTTCTGTTGGATCTTGCAAAGTCAAGCCGAGAGAGGTACAGCCAGAAGCAGCAAAGGTACACAAGTGCATTTTATATGTTTTTCTGCGGGCCTCTGTTTTATTTTCTTTATTTATGTGTGATGTTATCTGATCGTTTCGAATGTTATCTCTATCTGGGTTTAGTTTCTGGCAATTATAATCCGCCATTAAGAATAAGAAAGACAACTCTGATCTAATAGAATATTAAACAATAAAAATTGCAGAAATGCCGTAAAAGACTGTGATTCGGCACTTGCAATTAAAGTCATCCTTAACAAATCAAAAGATGTCAAAAAAATTGGTTTAAGATTATAACTCAAATCTAATGGCAAACCAACCCATTTCACGGCTGCTTATTATACCAACATCTGGTGTCAGAGCCTGATTGGGCTTGACTTCCTAGAAGGTTCCAGGAATATGAGAAGGGACCTGTTGCTTCCCAACAATAAATCCAGTAACTCCAAACTATCTTTCGATTTGAAGGAGAGGAGTAAGGTCAAAGTGAAAATGGAGAGCAAACAGATGTATAAGAGGCGACCATTGTTGCAGATCATGACAATACAAATCCATGGAAGCTACTCCATATTCAGATAAAATGTGCCTATGATATGTTCTTGGAGTCCATTTGCAGCACTTATCCGGAGGAAAATGCATTTCAGATAAAATGTGCCTATGATATGTTCTTGGAGTCCATTTGCAGGACTTATCCGGAGGCAAATGCATTTCTGCAGCTTTTGGATTCCTACAGAATCTTGAAAGAAATAAAAAAAGACAACCTTGCTTAGCCAATCATTCACGTTTCTCATTACTCGCAAATGCCTAAGCTCTGCCATTGCGCCTTGAATTAATCACAAAATACCAGATGTTGTGGAAAAATTGATTCCTACTGGAAGCTAAATCGATGTTGTTCTGTATAGCACAATCGTAGGATCAATTGATCAAAGAAAAATGATTTTCATTTGTTTAATCTCCATACCTTGAAAGCTATAGGTGCAGAGTTTTATGTGAAAGACATCACTTTAAATATAAGATTCCACACGCTAAGCATTTCTGCTGCACAAGCCTTTCAGATTATTGTCTTAAATGTAACATCTGTAGGGCGGGTGGATTGATATTTTATGCATTTTCTATATTCTAGTGGGTCGTGCAGGACAAAATTTTGCAATCCACAGGCAGGGGACATAGTGTCACCGTTACAAATGATGGTAATCCTGCTGCCAAAGTAATGGTCGGTATCTTGGTTTGAAATCTGTTTGAAAGTTCCAGCATTACTCCGGGAACTGTACCGATCCTTCTAGCTGGACGCTTTAAGGGCAAACGTGTTGTTTTCCTGAAACAGCTGGAGTCCTTACTTTTGCTTATTACTGGTAACAATACTTCTTTCATCCCTTGCAAATGTCTGAACTTGTTTTGTTTTTTATTTTGATAGGTCTTACTCGATAAGATAAATATTTAACCGGTCTTATGACCCTTTCTTTTTGCAGAATTAAAATTTATTGTCTCTGTATATCACAATCAAAATCTCAGATCAAACTATACAATGTGAATTCATTACATGGGGTGAATGGATTTCTACAAATCTAGTTTCAATGGCTTGACTGCTTGTTTTACCTGCTTATGGTGCCAAGGCAAATTCTCAACCAAGGAAGTAAGTCAAATTCTGTTTGTTAAAAATAAATAATGCTCTCCTTGTGTTTGAATGTGCAATCACAGTACTTCATTCAACCATTTCTTTGCCCATTAAAATCATATATGCATATGTTCAAGCAAAATAGCAATTATTGATACTGCTTCTCATTGATATCTGTAATCAGGGTGCAATTCATGTGCAATACAATAATCACACAAACATTTGAGGCCTTCCAAAAGGTATTGATCAGCAACCCTCAGAAGATCTTGTGCAATATATGTTGTCACCTCTACCGTACTATGTATATAAATCTCATCGTTAGTTCAAATACTGCCCAGGTCATGTTTGGAATTTAAATATCCTTTGCCTCTTTTTCCCTGTAGCCACCATCAAACATGGCACGAAATGCCTCTGAAGATGCCATAAGTGCAATCCCGTGGGAATAAAATCGCTTAACTTCCACTTAAAAGGTAACATCTGATAAAGTGTGACTGTTTACGTACTTCTCTCCCAAATATACCTGGGGTGTTGGAGGCGGAAGAGCGACATCTATTTGACAATCGCCAGTAGCCGTTTTCGCAAGAGTATGTAATGCTACAACACCATCATGTTGCTGTTTTTAATTTGAACCGAGCTCAAATAGTCCAAGTAGTACTTCCAAACCATTGTTATCAATGAAGATCATTCTTTGGTCATAAACACAAAAAATATGAGCAAGAGCCAAAGCAACGCATCTTTGAACAATTTTATCTGATACATACATTAGAAGTAAGTGCTTCAACACTCTTCCATGTTTTTTTTTCTTCAATCCTCTTTAAAGTCTTTGAAACACAGTTCTTTGATTCCTATACAATCAATTCTACATCTTGTAACTTTTGAACACCTCCCTCCTTTGTGATGTCAGTTATATTATCCTCATTATCTGCAATCCCATAAAGAGAAAAATTTGCATTGTGCTGAAGAGACCCATTTTTAGACACTATAAGATCAAGAAGTGGTATCAGTCCCCCATCATGGACAATGCAAGCTTGGTTGTGTGAATTATGTGCTAATCTACCAAGAGAAAAATTTTCCATCTCCTTGAGTTGGGCATCTGGTAATTGGAGCATTTGAGAAAGAGGATGAACAACACCACGTTGGACAATATGAACCTTGCATTCAGGATCTGTTGTTGCAAACTTCCATAATAGCAATGTTGCTTCCCTTCGGTTTTCCTGGCACCTTGAAATCAACAGACCAATAACTGGTTGTAAAGTTCCAGCGAGAAGAACTTCTTTATCTATATTGGTAGATGAATGAACCAAATTCCCAATTACTCCCACTGCCTCATAGTGGATGCCAACATCCTCAGAATGCAACATGAAAATAAGGGTGGTAAGAGAATTGCATTCGACAATCTATTTCTTGCTTGCTTCATTTTTTAATGCTAAAGTACGCATAGCACCTGTTTCTGCCTGCTGCACCTTGGTATTAGTTGACTCAAGAAAATCAACTTGAGAAGGAATTCTTCCCTCCGACGTGATGCAAGTTTTCATGGTGCCATTTTCATGAGCCAGATTTGTGATAACGTCAACAACTTTTAAAAGGAGACCATTAACAGCACGATCATTGGAACCATTTCCAAGTCTTTTTAACAAAAAAACCAGACAAGAAAGAGCACCTGCATCTGCAATGATTCGTTGTAGCTCTGGCTTCACTGCAAGGAGTCCCAATTGTCAATTATAAATCTATCATGCTAGCTAATTGTCTCCACGTGTTTGGAGAGTGAACGCTGTAGTTAATTGATCAATGTACATTGTGAGGGCGGACAGACTGTAGTTAATAAAAAAAGCACAAAAGAACAACTTGTATGCATTTATGAACATAATTTTAAATGGTTGTATGAAGTTGTTTTCCTTCTCGTCATTGTTTTCCAATTGCAAGATCGTTATAAAATATTTACATCAGCATGTGGTGGCTATAATGTATGCCAAATTACACTGGCTTGGAAGTATATGGCTGTAGCATGCTATTGCACTTCATTCAAACCCATATAGTGGACCTGCAAAGCCATAAATGAATAATTAGTGTTGTAGGTTGACCAGCTGTGCGTTCAGGGAGAAATTTAGTTGTAGCAGTTTAGGTGGCAAGCACTAACCCAGCAAACAGAGTAAAGGGTAATCTACTTTAATGAGCTGTAGGTAGGCAGGTAAAATGCACACAAGACTTAAACAGAGCACCAACAGTATTTTTAACCAGTGACCTAGCAATTTCACTTTTGGATCATTGGAAATGCGGTTACTATTGGAATTCAACCACCATGCAATTTAACAAGAATGAAAATGATTCACAGGCATGCACTTTCTAATAGCCAGTGATTTAATTAGTACAACCACACAACAATTAAATACTCCGTGAACAGCTGAGATTACCCTGGCAACACAAATGGGAAAACCAAGATTTATGCTCAGGGATTGTTACACATTAGAGCTATACACTCCCTGTCAAAGATTTTGTGTATTCTTACACCTTGGTGGTATTTTGCAGATTGTGACTTTGGTTCAGAGATGATCTTTGAACCAAAGGCTTGCATGATTATATATTTTTCAAGGATTATTCCATTATGTGTTGAAATTTTTTTAAAAATCAATGCCTATTATACAATTTCAAGCACTGCCATAACTCCTCACATAATTATTTCAAGGGTGCTAGCTCATTGGAAGAGCACCTGCCATGCAGGAGGTTGGTGGTTCGATTCCACTGTACCCTAATATGAATTATTCAATGATATTGTTGATTTTTTTAATTAAATATTTTTATATTGATAAATTTTAATGGTGAGATATTTTTCTAGATTCATTGTTTTATATTGTCTCTACAGAGACAATAGATAGGATTAAAGACATTGTCTCCATAAAGACAATATGTCTTTAATTCCAACTATTGTCTTTGGAGAGACAAAAATGAAATTGTCTCAAGTTAAGACAATTGACCCAAAAATTGTCTTAAAACCCCCCTTTGTGTTGTAGTGCAACTATTGTCTCTGGAGAGACAAAAATGAAATTGTCTCTGGAGAGACAAAAGTGCTTGTGTTATATATTGTCTTTATAGAGACAATATTTTAAGACAATTTAATTTTAAGACGATTTATTTTGAGACACCCGCTTAAAGACAATATTTAAGACAATACACAAGTTTTCTTTTGTCTCAAATTAAGACAATTTACCCAAAAATTGTCTTAAAACCCCCCTTTATGTTGTAGTGAAAATAGGGAGAGTCTTCCCCATGGGCTTCAGACGTTGCCAACGATGAAAGGCAGGCTTCTTGATTCTGTTGCATTGTTGCAGGCTTGTGATATCTTAATCTTGAAACGCTACTTTCTTCTGCTGTGCCGCTCTTCATGCGCTCCCAGCAGTTCGAGAATTCGACGTATGGAAGGGCTCGTTTTTATAGCTCTAGTCCAGTGCGCAGAAGCGTCATTCATGACGATGGCTGCATGACAAGTTATAGAAATATGAAATGACTGGTAAAAGTTGAACCACTTCCATTTTTCTTCTTATTCCCTTGCGCCGCACGGCATAGCAACGCAAAGACTGGAAATTTCAGGGGAAACCACGATGTGGGCATCCTTCATACTTAGACTTGACAAACGTAAGTTCAGACTTAGACTTGGGAATACTTTTTTTTGAAGTTCTCACTTTTCCGAATCTGTAGATGAAAATTTTCTAAATGTTTCAATATTTTATTCCGGGAAAGTGAGGTTCATACTTATAAGCTCCATCTTAAAATTGCGAACAGACTTATTTCCCATGATGGTCAAAAGAAAAATAAGAAACCAAAGTCGATTTAAAGAGAGAAGTATAGTTTTGAATGTCTCTGGCATTGAAATCTCAGTGGGTTTCCAGTAGCGACTCCTTGGATTTGCAAACTCAGGCTTTGACATTTTGACTATACACACAAAAGGTTTTAGTTATCTCCGGAGGCGCCCAAGGTTTCTCACGCATGCCGCTATTTTCTCCTCAGGGACAAGACACCAAAATCGTCGAACAAATCGTGATTATGTTGGTGTTTGACTACCGTTATTATTTTTTTTTAACCATAACGCTATTTTCTCCTCGGGGACAAGACACCAAAATCGTCGAACAAATCGTGATTATGTTGGTGTTTGACTACTGTTATTATTATTTTTTAACCATGGTGAATCGGTTTGACTACTGTTATTATTATATAATAACAAATTATGTTCGCGTCAGGGTACACTATTATTATATTAATAACAAATGAGTACCTCTGTGCAGACACGGAAGCTTTTAATCCGTCTAGGGGAGAGGCGTCAGTCGCTGAACACCTCAGCGCTGACTGGACCCGGGCCACGTCAACCGATGCGGTGGCATGTACGACAGGTGCTGGCTGGCATGCCGGTCACGTGCCAGTCACGTGCAGCCGGTCACGCGGTCTTGGAACCGGTCCAGCCGGTCTACTCCCACCCTTTTGTGGAGCCTGGTCGACAAAACGATGTTTTTTTGCTCCGGGTCTGGTTGATGTCTGTTCGGCTCTCCGTTTGTTGCGATGGTTGGCTCCAATGCCCGACGCCTACGCCGCCACTGTCCGCGCCCTCCCTCCTTGGCGATGGCGCCGCTGCTCTCCTGGGTGGAGCTCCCCTGGTCCTGGTTCGGCTGCAGCAGCATTGCAATCGTGGGTGGTGGAAAGTCGTTGCCTGTTCAACCTCGCTTAGTTGGTGGTTTAACCTCGGTGGTTTGGTTGTTTTTCTTCGGCGCTGTGTGGTTATGGGTCGGCTGTTTGGTATTTATGCTTGGCGAGGTTTTGTCATGCCTCGGCCCTGTAGTTGGTTTACCTTCGCCCTGTCGTAATTTTATTCGGCTCTGTAGTTGTTTAACTTTGCTCGGCGCAGTGGTGGTTTGAGTTCGGCTCTGTGGTGGTTTTTCTAGGCTCTGTGGTGGTTTTTATCGGCTCTGTGGTGGTGCGTTTTTCAGCTCGTGCTTTCAGGTGCGTCCCATGGTTTTTTTTTTGAAGTGTTTTGCATTTTTTTTTAATATTGGTGCTTTCTGAATGATTGTGTTTTTGTTTTTTTGCAGGTCAGTGGAGAAGGCAAGGACAATGCAATGCAGGACTCTGTGGAATGAAGGAGAAAGCCTGGTAGCAAGGTAGGACTCTGTCCTACCAGTAATATCTATGTGTTTGTAAACACATTTCACCTTAAGGAGATGTTATCTTTTGAGTGGTTTTACAGTGTTTGATTGGAATGTAGGGTTTTGGGTTTTACAGTGTTTGATTGGAATGTAGGGTTTTGGGTGTGGGACTCAGTTTCCTTCAATTTTGCAATCTAAATAGTTTCAGGACAAATTTCATCTTGGGCTTCTCTCTGTTTTTTGGGCTTATCGGTATCACAGTACTTCAATGAATTTACAGTTTCTTCTGGTCATGATCCAGTCCACACTCATGGCCGATGGGTAGGGTTCTTACAGCTTTTTTCAGGGCCTAAATTGAATTTTTTTGGCTAGCGGTTTGTTGTGGCAACATTCCCTTCATTCTTGAAATTTGCAATGTTTTTACCTTTAAACTTTTTCGAATGGTTTTTTTCACAGTTCAATGACATTATCAATGTGATTTTCTCATCGCCACCTTTAGTTGCTGGCATGGTAGTATTGTTTTTGGACAACACTCTACATATGGGGGAGACTTCAACAAGGAAAGACAGAGGCTATCATTGGTGGGATAAGTTCCGCTCATTCAACACTGATCCTAGAAGTGAAGAGTTTTATGCTCTCCCTTTTAACCTGACCAAGTTTTTCCCATCTGTTTGAGGACGAAACTCTATTTTAGAGGTGGGGTCTCTATTTTATCAATAGCCTTGGTGCATTTGGAGAATAATTATGTATTCATTGGGTTAGAGTGTCTTCAATTCAGAAAGAGACAACTTCACAGTGTTAAATCTAAGATGTCTATATTTTATTCTATCACTTTGATAGGGAACTGCTTGCACGAATTATCTCAAATGGATACCTCTGTGCACTGGAAGCCTGGAGGAGATGTTCTCTTTTGAGTGGTTTTACAGTGTTTGATTGGAATGTAGGGTTTTGGGTTTTATAGTGTTTGATTGGAATGTAGGGTTTTGGGTTTTGGGTTCTCTTTAGTGTTTGATTGGAATTGGATGCCGGCCCAATTGGGACTGAAATTTGTTCTTTTAATGTGAATCTACAACATATAGGAGACTGGAGACTGTTTAGAGTATTTCTGGTTGCTAACTAGAGTTTTGCCCTGTTTTAAGATTAAAAGATTCAATTACGTCTACAATTCCTGTTAGATATAGGATGAAGGTTATTACTCTAAGCCGCAATTTTATGGGAGACCCACCAGCTCAAGCTTTTGTATATATATAATTATACATGAATTGAATTGGATGCCGGCCCAATTGGGACTGAAATTTGTTCTTTTAGGTCATGTTGACTAAATGTTGAATCTATTCTGTTAGCTATTTGAATCTTAATGTACAATCGTGTCTGCAACACGAGTGTTTTAGAAGAGCCCCATAATTTAATTTCTATTCTTGTAGATATTGCTACATTGAGTTGGTTTAAGCATATCTTATATAAATTTTTTTTGCTAAGTGGAAGATTTAACTTTGATATGTAGGAATCATGAACTGTTTGATATATAACTTCATAAAACCGTTTGATATATAACTTCAACAGATTAACAAACTTGTAGGATTTAGAAACTGTTTGATATGTAGGAATTATAAACTGTTTGATATATAACTTCATACAAAATCTGATATAGGCTATAAGGCTATAACTTCAACATATTAACAAACTTGGGGATTTAGACACTGTTTTATACATACTAATTTGAAAATGTTTGTAGCTTCCCAAACATCCATGGATGCTATCATTAGCAAACCTATTTGATCCTTACCAAAATCACAGTGTCTTGTAGTTACAAAAATTAAGTCATGGCACCTCTATGCTTGATGGCTTCCATTTCCTGCGTTGCCCAAGTATGGTGGACTGCCCAACATTGGATGATTAGAATGTGCCTGAATGTTGGCATATGGTTGACTCCAATTTGCTCCATGTAGCCATGGTGGGACTGAGTAGCCCAAGTGTCCACTTGTGTTACTAACCCCAGCACTGACTGCAGGTGTCATATAAACACAATTAGGATTCAAACCTGCACTGGTAGGGGTATAAGAGGTGGGCCTAACCCCTGCCTGATAGCTAGGGACTTGGATGTTAATCAGGTCTTGGAATGATGGTGTATGCTCTGCAATGTGGTCCAGCGTGTTAGACATCAACCTATTTGCCTCAAACTGTCTTGAACCATGTTCTTCTCTGCTTGTCACCCCTTGTCCTTTTTCCAACTCTTGCTGAACCTTTCTTGCCTCTCTCTGTTGCCTTGCCAATTGCTTTTGATGTTCCTTATCTTCCCTTGCTTTTTGTCTTTCCAACCTTTCCTTTGCTCGAGCTTCTGCTGTTGCAATCCTTGCAACCCTCTTTTCATTGGCTAACTCCTTCTTTCTCTTTTTAGCTTCCTGAATTTTATTCTTTTTACGTTCAGACTCAAACATTAAATTCATATAGTCTTCAGATGTGAGCAATTGTGAACTCCTCCCTAAACGAAGATAATCTGAGGCTGAGTTCCTTGATGAGGCCTTCACTCTCTCTACTGGTAGCTTTAGGAATGCACCAAGTAATCTCTGCTTTTCCAGACCTGCCTACTGGATTTCATCTTATGGGACAACTGAATGGCCCCCATTGTTGTCTTCTTCAGGTACTTCATGCTGAATAGGCTCCTCTTCTAGTGATCCATTGTCCACAAAATAATGAACAAGTTCGGTGTTCAACCCTGATGGTTGTGAAGGCATGTCCATGCTTTCATCCTCATTGGTGGATGTTACATTATTTCCAATGATATTCATCACGGCCTCTGCCAGCCATGATGGTGCACTTACTTGGGTTGGCATGGTCAATTGCTCATTGTCAGCTGCATCAGTGGGTGTCACAGCCTCATTGATATTGTTAGTTGGTTCATCACTGAACTGTGTCTCACTGACATGCTCAACATCATCACCACCACAGAACAACCCTTCAGAAAGGGACATTATACCTTCAGCAGCAGCTACATCTTCTTGGGCACCAACATGCTCTTCTAAATTCTCTGCTTCTTGACCTTCCACTTCAAATGCTTGGCTACATGTGGTATCATGCATAAGAGCATCATAATTGAGTGGCCATATACCAGTCCTCCTAAATCTAGCCTTGATATTAGAAGGTGTGAGAGCCCTTTTAAATGCTTTGCTAGCAAGCTCAGCTAGCTCAAACCTCTTTACTTCCACCCCTGGGTTCTTTGCCATCCATGAAGCTCGCTTGACCCTCAAATAGTTCTTGAAAGGCCCAAACACGCTCACATCAAGGGGCTGCAATCTGTGAGTAGTATGAGCCGGCAATGTTAACAGGTCAATGCCCAACTTATTGGCCTCCTCGATTGTCTGCACAGCCATGTGGCTTCCATGGCCATCTAAAATCATCAAGTGCCTGTTTTCAGGCGAGACACCACCCAGTACAGAAGCAACAAAGTGGCAAAGCCAATTTAGGAACAATTCCTTTGTCATCCATGCATGTGGATGTGCAGCCATGCATGCCCTCGGTTCACAATTATGTATGTAATTTTTTAGTTGAGTTTTACCTTTAAATAGATAAAATCCCGGTATAGATGAGCCAATTGCATTGACACAGGCAAGAATTGTGATCCACTCCCTGCTCTTAGGCAATATCTTAGGCACATTTCTACTCCCTCTCTTTGCAATTACCTGCATACCGCAATTTCTTCCTGCCTGTAAGCCTGTCTCATCGCAGTTCCATATGTGGTTTGGGGCATATGAGTGCTGGTCATATGCAGCAGAAAGAGTGTTATAGAACTTGGAAACAATTGCAGGGCGTAGATTTAAAGCCCGGTCTCTGTCAAGGCCCTCTGCTATACGTAACACAAGGTCTGGATGCCTCTTTTTAAACCCACTCCACCATGACTTACCAGGAAAACCATCTTTAAAGGGGTTTGGCCTCCCTTGACATATTTGAGCTACAGTGGATTTAAGTTGGATAAGCTCTAACCCATGTCCTAATAGGGCCATCTCCTTACACCACTCCACCACCTCATCTTCCTCCTCTTCAGTCATGACTGTAACAGGCCCTCTGCGCTTTGTATTAGTCAACCCATTTATCCAATAATGTATGTTTGAGGCAGCAATACCATGTTTTTTTGCTGATGCACGGATTGAATATCCCTTAAACTCGATGTCATCAATTGCAGTAAGCATGTCTTCCTTCGTCCAGCCTCTGATTGCACTGATTTTCTTTGTTGAAATTGCACCTTGTATTGTGGTCGAAGGTGGTTCTGTGGCTGATGGTGGGCTGGGATGATCGGCAACCACAGGGTCCTTTTCAACTACATTACTAGGAGCAATGGGAGCATTGACATCATCATCTGATGAACTGCTCCGCAGTTGGGCCCCCCTTCTCCCTCGCCTCCTGTTCCTTATCCGATCTGCAACAGAAACTCTTGGCATGGCTACAACCTGCAATTTCCAACATCGTTAAGAAATTTGATAAGTATTACATCACAACTGTATAGAGTAAACTATAATTATGTATGAATTCCAAAATTTCTGCTAATAACATGAAATCTTTCAGTTGTTTGTTGTGAATTAATTCGCATTGAAGTATTACTTGTCAATTATGTATTACTTGTAATATCAACATCAGAAAGATATGTGATACCTACATGGTTGTTAGCTACATGGACTTGTCTAAAATCAGTAAGTGCCTGTTTTAAAATGGACTTATATTTGGACATGGACTGTGTGTTAGAACTATTTTTATTGAAAGATTTTATTCAATATAAAGTCAATATCCAAATCTGCTTAATATCTTGAATAACATTATTGAAGAACAACGAAATACCTGTATGTTGTTTCCAGCAACTGATGAAGAGAGTGAATAGCAACTGATGAAGAGAGTGAATGTAACACTGTGCACACACTCTGTCTGGAATGTAACACTGTGCACACAATCTGTCTGGAATGTAACACTGTGCACACACTTTGTCTGGAATGTAACACTGAGCACACTCTGTCCTCTGTTTGTATGTCTGGAACACTGTCTGAAAAGGATTGTATGTCTGCAAAATGGAAACTCACTGTCTGAAAACTCACTTTCTGAAAACTGTATGTCTGCAAAATGAATGGAACACTGTCTGAAAACTCTGAATGTATGTCAGCAGTAGTTTAAGAGCAAAATGAATGCCTCAAATGCAGTAACAGTTGAGGTTTTATAGTTTTATGATTTAGAATTTCATTGGTAGGGAAGATTGGCATGGATTGCCATCTCCCAAATTTAATTGTGTGGTGTGGATTGATTTGTACATAATCCAATGGCTGAAAAGCTATCATGGTTGATCCTTGTGCTTTCCTGAATTTAATTTCTGAATTGAAATGCTTTTCAGAATTTAATTCCTGTAATTCCAGGGCTGTTGTGTTTAATTCTTGAAATGAAAGGTTGGGTGAACTATTTCCTGAATTGAATGGTGTCATTTAATGTCTTCAATAGGCTGAATGGTTAAACAAACATGTAGATATTGCTGACAGACATTTCCCCTATTTTTGTGCAGGTGGTACTCAATCTTTGTGCAGGGGTTACCCAGTTTTTGTCCAGCTGTTATTCAGCAATGAGATGTAGTCCCCCAATGCAAAATCAGTGGGGGACTATTTGATGGGATAACAGTACTTTTGGATGGGTAGCTTTGTAATGTTTTGTAGTGCATTTTGCCTTGAATGGTAATTCAGAACTGGAGGTACTTGAGACAGTGGGTCTTGTCAACTTGTGATGTATGTTTTGGTGTATGGCAGATGTTGGTCTAGTCAAAAACTGGGCCCATTTTGGACATATTTATGTAACTTATATAACTTATTTCCAAATATTTATGTGCATATTATCAAATATTTATGTGCATATTTTAGTGAGTTTTTAATTTATGTTTAGTGGATGTGTGGGACCAGTAGTATAACTACTACTGGTCCTTGCACAACAATAGAAGCCTCTCCCCTAGTGCATATCATGGGATCATACCTGAAATTTCTAAAAATAATTTATTCTAAATATTACATTTTTTTTTTTTCATTTTTGGTTATTTGTTCAATTTTTGCATTTTTGGTTATTTGTTCAATTTTGTTTTGTGTGGAATTTATTTATTCATTCATTTCAACCTATATTTTAAATAACCAAAACATATGATATTAAAAAAAAATACAGAAATATCTACTAATTATAAAGTTTTAATAATAATTATTTTTTATCTTATGATTTATGCAAATTTATAATATTAATTTTTTTTATATTTTATATTTGAATTCTACTTTGTATTTTGATAATAATTCTTCTATGGAGGGTAATCAAGTGTGAGCTCCATGACAATGCTTTGAATTAGTTAAGAGGGGATGTAAGATACTTTCTAGATGTGTTAGATGAAGAAGGGCATTGGAATGGTTGCTTGCTAGGTGAAGGGGTTCATTCTAATGGTGGCTTACTTGGTGAGTTCTTGTGAGGTTTGATACATTATGAGGATTGAATTGCAAGAGGCATTGGAAGGAAAGCCCAATTTACAATCCACCTTAAGCCCACACTTAAAATAATTATGGTGAAGTTTATAGAGATTAGGAGAATCATGAACTAGGATGGTGGGTGAAGCCAAAGATTTAGGTTGACTTTATGAATTGGTCACTTACTCACTGGAAGCTATGGTATGACTAGTTGTTTATGAGCTTTCCATTAATTTTCTATCTCCCTTGAAGCTATGATATGACTAGTTGTTTATGAGCTTTCCATTAATTTTCTATCTCAGGAGTGTTTATCCTCTCCAAATTTGTTGGTGCTTTTATTGGTGTTTCCTTATGCCCCCAAGCATTGGGTTATGGGCTCAATGCTTAGTTTCAAGCAATAGTACCCATACTATTTGGTTTACCTTCGTCTCTCTATCTAAAAGTCAATATTCACATACTAGAATTCATTGGAACAAGGTCTAGGCTCCATACCCATACTATTTGGTTTACCTTCGACTCTCTATTTAAAAGTGAATATTCACATACTAGAATTCATTGGAACAAGGTCTAGGCTCCATGCGATATTATGCTTCGATGTGGTGGTAATTACTTTGTCTCTTAGTTAATATTTTTCAGGTTTACTGGTTTTTCTTTTAAGTTTCTAGCTATGTTTTATTAATTGTTGGTTTTTCTTCCTGTCGCTTAGTCTCTTACTAGTTATTGGCTGGTATTTCTATTTTCTCCTTGGCCCCTCTCCTTCACCGGGGTAGTCTCACATGTCCATGCATTTCTTTGGAATTTAGTGAAGGATTTTCAAGTGGTTTGTTAGACTATAGAAGCGAGTCTCGATTCCTTGAATTGAGCTAGCTTTGTTCCTCCTATGTGTTCCATTCTCTTACTCTTATCTCTTTTCTTACTCAATTTTATTTTATGGGTTCTCTCCTTTGGCATCACATTTCAAGTTCTTGTTTTTGTGCCCTTTGCTCTCTTTTCCTTTTATTATGGTGCATCACAGAGTATCATCTAGTCATAGAGGAGGTAGAAGGGGAAAATCCACCCCTCAAACCCATCTCGAAGCACAACAACCTTCGACCTCTCAGCCTCAGGCTCAGGCTATTTCTCACTACTCCATGGTTTGTTTCATGGGAGCTATTCCAAAAGAAGTTCGTAGAACTATATTCGAGGTCGAGGAGGAGGTTCACTATAACCACAAATTCATTCCATATTATCATGTTGATAGGGAAATGAGGAATTGGATTCCCAATTCAACCCAATCATGCCAAACTTCTTACATACAATTTGTTAATTTGTATTGGCGTATAGAAAATCTTATGGGTAGGGGTCTCATAAAATGATTAAATACACATCAATAAATTTTAGTGTGCAATGTATAGAGGATGGAAGTGGAGAAGTTAGACAACAAGGTTTATGTTCTAGTTTAGAGGCTAGCAAACCTTACATTCATCCCATGTGAAAATGATAGTGATCCTCCTCCACCAATCTAGGTGGACTTCCCTCATGATGATATGCTTAGGTGAACCAAGCTTTATGTTATGGTTTTATGTTGTGACATTGTATTAGTGATGGCATTGAGTTTTTGGCAAAGTATTTCTCTTAGTTTACTTCACATTTTAAATGATAGAATTGTGTATTTCTCAGTATGCAATATGTAATGTATAAATTTTGAATTTTTGCTATTGGTCTAGTTTCCAGTGGTAGACCACTAGCACATTAAAAAAAACTATGCACTTCTTTTTTAAATTAATATCAAATGTCCCTCTCTCTCTCACTCCAATTTATACAAAAAAAAAAAAGAAAAAAAGAAGAAGAAAATTATTAAATTTGTTGTCTTCACTTATTTTATTAATAATTTGTTAATGAGATTAGTTTTAAAATCCAAATTTAAGCCAAAGGACAATAGCATGAGTCATAGCTAGTAAGTTTAATCCCCCTCTACCAACCTTCTAAAATTACTAATTCATCAATATACTATATAACTCACAATTCACTTAATTTTATACCTATTACCTTTAAGAGGTTAAATTTATAAAAACATATTATATATACTTTTAGATTTTAAATCTATATAAAATATGAAATCATTGAATAGTATTTTTATTTTTATTTTTTCATTTATTAAAATTTATTAAAAAATAATTTAAAAGATAGTTTTATCTAAATAATTTAAATTTAAATTTAAATAAAGTATAAAATACAAATATAATTTAACTCATTCATCATCCACCACATTCTACTCAATATAAAATTATGGGATATTTGAATAAGCACATGTTACATAAATAGGAGTGGTCTATAGAGGTGGAGGGTAGAATAATTGTCTTCATGGTCAAAAGTGGCTAGAATCTTGCCAATTTTTTTTTTTTTAATCTAGCAATGATAGTATTTGATTTATGTTTTTGATGATGGAAATAGATTCAGCACCATCAAAAACCTTTGGGGCACCTAAAATCTTGAAGTTTGATAATTATAAAAATTCATACCAAATTTTATCAAAATTTTACCAACTTTCTATGATTTTCAACAAATTTGCAAGGCTATTAGACTACGGCCATAAATATAAGTGTAAAAGGTTTTAGTAATATTCAACTTATGACTCAGAGTTTGGTTCCACTGTGAAGAGTGTGTTGTTAAGACACTTGTGATGAAAAAATCATCGGTTCCAATTCCTGGTGGGCAAAAAGTAAATCCGATCATGATAAGCGCTGGTGTGGCCAAGGCTCGATTAGATACCCAGATGAATTTGACAACTTAAATATCCCCACTTACATCATCTCAAATCCCACACTACTAAAATTTTTTTTTTCGATATTTTTGACTGAATCATAGTTTTGGTGGATATGCAATTTTACTTGTGTGTCGTGTTTGAGGGCTATTGAGAAACATTTTTAAATCAAAGTATTAATTTTATCTACTTACTTTAATGCAATGCAATAAGAGTTTAATAATAATAAATAACTATTTTTTATAATTGATAAACTAAAATATGAATTAAGATTATTATTAAGTGATTGAAAAAAAATATGTTTTTTGATTAAAAATCTCCACATTGCTCATTATTAATGTGATGAATTAAGATTATTATTAATTGATTGAAAAAAATTATGTTTTTAAATTAAAACTATTTATTATTAATATAAGATAAGGAAATTTAACTTGAAAAAATAATAATAATTTTATTTTATGTTATTATAATTATAGTATCAAATTAAATTATTTGAAAAGTGAGAAGAATATAGTGTATGTTCAAAGGTGGGATATAATGTGTATATTAATTTAATGTATATTTTTAATGTATGGATTTATATTAAGTATATTTGACATTTTAATTTTAGCTTAGTTAAATTTTAAGAGGGATCAAATTTCTTGAAGTGCAAACAATTTTTAGAGTAAAAAATTTGAGAAAAAGTTTGTATCTCAACTAATTTCATTTATCTTTATGTTTGACATATCCAAAGTTAAGATGGATTTATGAAGGTTCTATTAATGTTCGTCTCAAAATAGTACTATCTAATTTTCAATAGATTTGTTATGTGTCATCAGTAACCTAAATAGTACTATTCAAAAATCACATGACGAATAAGGTACCATCATTAAATTTGTTGTGTCATCTCTAACCTAAATAGTACTATCAATAATGTCATTTCAAAATTTACATGAGGAATACAGTTAATATTGTTATGTGTCATCTCTAATCTAAATAGTACTACCAATAATGTTGTTTCAAAAGTTACATAGGAATAAGGTTAATAACAATCAAGTAATAGAATGCATACAATTAATATGAAACAAATTACATAATGATCTTCTCAATCTATATTCTTGAAAGTTTTCTATAGTAACATATGAACCTTTCTTATCTTTTCATATTAATCATATGAGAAACGAGATTCAAAATGGAGAGCATTCAAGCCTTTAACTTAACATATTGTACTAAATGTCGTATCCTACTTTACTTTATTTTCAATATTAATAGTTGTTTGATTCCAACATACTGCACAAACCATTGAATCAATTGTATCCAATATACAAGCATTTAAATCGATGTCAGTACCAAATGCAACAAAAAACTTGTTAAGGAATTATTAATTTTACAAACATTGAAATATGTGCCATATAATGAAATCATAATAAAGCATTGAAAGTAATTTTTCATCTAGTGTACAAATACCAAAATCAATGCACTACACTAAGAGCAATGCAACAAACAACTTAGTCCATTATACAAACACTAAATTCAATATCAATACCCACAGTACAAACACTAAAATCAATGCACTATCAATTTCAAGCATTGTACATCTCAATAGTAACCACATATGCATCTTTGTTGGTTTCCAAGTTTTATATTGCTCATTTTTTAATTTATGAAATCAATGCACAAAATCATTCTTCACTATATCGTCACTAAAATCAATGCATTGATAAAAAAGAATAATAAAAGGCAAACCAAGAGTTCTTAGTCATTTTCACCAAAGGATTAGTTTCAAAGGTTTCTTCCATCTTCATAGGAGTGATCTACACATAGATATTGCCAACAAGGGAGCTACACACTTGTTTCCATTACTCACCATAATGTTAAAGGTAATATTATTTATAAACTATAAGCTACCCTTCAACCCCTTTAGTGTACTTACAATGATTTCATTACATTAATCATAATATATTTTGCAGGCCATTTAGAAAAAATTTCTCTTGGATATGACTAATCTTCCTTATACATCATGTGAAATTAAATGTTTATATATATTTGCATACTTTTTTTTTGCTTAAGCAATTTCTCTAATCTTATACACTCACATTTCCAATAACTACTACACCTCTAGAAATATTTCCAATAGTTAAATTTGGTGATTGTCAAAATGTCATTCTATAAAATAGATATTTGACTCAGTCAATCTAGATCTCAACCATGTGGATCATTTAACTTAATTATTGATTAAAGTACAAAACATTGTCAGAATAATTTATTTTAACTATTGATTAAAGCACAAAACATTGCCAAATACATATACAACACAATTATTTTAGGGCCGCTTCACATTGCTATTAAATTTAAATTATTTATGGATGTTATTTATTTCTAATTTTCGTATCTATTCTAGCTTATAGAGTTTTGTTTTCATTTCATGTGTGATTTGCGTTACATTATTTCCAAGCTTTGAAACTCATAATTTGCATTTGAGTGACTAACTTATTGTTTCCATGTCCATCAATCAACCAAAGATGTATGCTTTGTTAATTTCCATTTTTTAAAATATTAGGTTGGGGTCATGGAACTTTTTAGGTTTTAGATTGTTCCTTTTGTCATTTCTTAAATGAATGCATTGAATTATTTTCACTATAACATCATTGAAATCAGACATTGATTACAAATAGTAATTAAAAGGTAAGAAGGATGGTCATGGGCATCTTCATTAGAGAATTATTGGCCAAGATTCTTTCATCCTCACAAATTTACACGTAAATCTCAGAAATTAGGGAGCTACTCTTGTCTCCTCAGTCTCCCTAACGATAAAATGGAAGTATTACCCCTAAACCCTAAATGACCTTCCAACCCTTTGTGATCCATAAAATGTCATGGATATTTCACTAGACAATTCGTCACAATAGATCTGATAATATTATATTGAAATACTTAATTTTTACAATATTACAGTTTTATTAAAATTCTAGATTTGTAGTTTTAATTGTAATTAGTGCATGCATGCGAATGGAAATTATGTAGAAAGGTAGAGAATGAAAAAATAATCTCACACACATTTAAGATACAATATATGCTCCCTGAGAAACCCTTTCGGGAGAAAACCCAATTGGAAGGTGAGGTCACTTCGCCCTCTTTCTCTGTTTGGAAATATGGTTGCAGGTACAAAGAAGTAATACATGTGCCTCATGGGTTGCTACAATGCATATACCTATCTATGTGCTCTACCTCCTATCTCTCCGGACTATATTTGCTCATCTATGGGAAAAATTCTCCCGAAAGAATGGAATGCCTCTTCCTCCTAGTGGGTTAGCTATAGCACAACCTGATAGCCTACTAGTGGTTAATTTTGACAACATCAACTCTTAACTAGAGTTAAAATATAGACTCTTCTAGATTATTTTACATCAGAAAAACATGTCTATTCCCTTTTCCATGAATAATGGGGGCTGACGTGGCATCCTCCGGAATTATAGGTGTGAAAGCAGGAAGGTCAACCTATGAGTGGCATAACTTTTGCATATGGACTCTCATTGACACACTTCTTACGTTGTTGGAAATATATTTGTGTGTAGAACAGAATTAAATGGTTCCAAGATAAAGCATAAAAGTTTTACCCAAAAAAAAATGTTGTTTGATTCCTCAATACGCTCTCGGAAGGTTTCAAACCCTGTTTTTCCAAATTGGGTCCTGCTAGTAAAAATGGTCTCGTGAGTTGATTCCTCCACTTTTTCCACTCCAAATGAATTGATATGGATGACAAACAATATAATGATCCAATCTGGATCACTTTACCATAATTTCAATAATTTCATTATGTTAACTTCATAATTTTAGTAGTTTCCCTAAATGTGCCATCATAGATAAAACACATGTCAAAATCATAGCTAAAGGTACAATGGAAGTTGTTAATATAATATATATTATAATAATATCTTATTGAGAAAAAAATATGATTGCAAATATAAGTTTGCACAACAATGCCCAGAGGGTTAGCTTGATTAGTTGAGTCTCGATCGTTAAAGTACCTTTTCTATTGAAAGGTCACGAGTTCAATTCCCTCGACACTTGGGGTTTTGCTTCGTGGTTGAGCCAACATGAAGTTATCCCTTTTTTATCTCGCTAACCACTATCCAAATATACCATAAGAAGGGTCATATCCAACATCACTCACATTCTCTCCATAAACATACCCTCATATTTTTCAACACCTTTTATAATGTAGTCATCTAAATGTAGTTGCTTGAAGAGAACCCTCTAAAGGTATTGGTTGTTTAGAAGATGCATTTAGTGGTAGTTTTTATACATATTTCAGGAAGTTGTGCTTCAAAATCACCATTTTTTTAGAGGTAGTTTTTTGACATCTTGAATTTCCTTAGTTATAAAGTATCAACATCTTTTCTTTAATTGTTACATTTTTTATGTTTATTTTTCAATGACATTTTTTCTTCTTTTTTCTTTGTTTCAATGTTCCTTTTTTTTCTTAATTTAAAAATTTGCATTATTAAATGTTTTAAGAATAGTTCATAAGGAAAAATATCTAGGATGAAAATCACTTCCTCTTAGAGTGCTCCACGTACAACCACATAACCACATTAGAGCTCAATTTCATAATCTTTGTTGCAATACTGACCTTACTAGCCTTTTAAGATGTCAAAATTATAGTGAGCTCGGGAGGCTTCTCTCCTAGCTTTTTGAGTATGTAGTATTAATAAGCAATGATATTGGTTCACGATGATGTAACAAAGTAGATTTATAAATTAAAAATCTCCATAATAAAATGAGATATATTTCTATGAATAAGAATAATATTCAATGTTTTTTCTACTATATAGATGTTTAATTTATATATTAATTCTCTTTATTATTATAATAATGATGATAATAATTAACAAAATTATAATTTTGTTTTTTTTACTTTTATATATTCACACTTATTAACATTAACCAGCCATTTAATTAATATAACAACAATAATTTTACAATTATATTAAATAAATAATAATTTAAAATTTCTAACATTTTCATTTGTAATATACAATACAAATACAAATTTAAATTTAAAAATAAAATAAAAATTCATCAAATTTGACTAACTAATTTTCTTTCCATTAATTATATTATTTTAATCTACTCTTCAAATGACATATCAGACTAATAATTAATTGAATATTTTCACTGCAGTTTTGACAGGGATCTAAAATGGCGCACAGGAGTGGAGCTAATACCCGTTCACTGCAGCAGTTGTAACAATTTTCAAATAACGATACCTGCCCTTGAAGCAGCCTATCAGCAGGCCAGGTCACAAAATATACTTGCTTTTGCGTCTGACAAGAAAATCCATCTTGTCTGCGACGAGATCTACTCGGGATCAGTGTTTTCGTCTCCAAAATTCACAAGCATTGCAGAGATTTTGGTGACCAATAATATATCTCAGACCGAGTTTGTTCATATTGTTTACAGTCTGTCGAAAGATCTAGGACTACCGGGTTTTCGAGTCGGAGTCATTTACTCTTACAACGATACAGTGGTTACCGCTGCTCGTAGAATGTCGAGTTTTTCCCTGGTTTCTTCACAGACACAAAATTTGATTGCTTCCATGCTCTCTGACACAAAATTTGTAAGAAAATATTTAGCAGAGAATAGTAAGAGGCTGCGAACCAAACACGAAATGTTGGTCTCCGGACTGCGCGTGGCTGGCATTAATTGTCTGAGTAGCAACGCTGGTTTGTTCAGCTGGGTGTATCTCAGACATCTTCTAGAATTTCCTGACCAGGAAGGAGAAATGGGACTGTGGAAGATAATTTTAAAAGAGATTGGGTTGAATGTTTCTCCTGGCTCTTCTTGCCACTGTAGTGAGCCTGGGTGGTTTAGGTTCTGTTTTGCTAATATGACTGATCAGACCCTGGAAGAGTCGTTGAATCGGATTCAGCTCTTCATGGAGAGCAGGAAAGTGATTCAGAGATGTGATGAGGAAAGGACGTATGAGCAAATACGCCTGCATGCAGATGGTGATCACGAAGAATCTGATGAGTCAGTGATTGAGGTTGATGGTTCGTTCATGAGATCGATGGACGTGCATTCAAACGGGTGTTTGTGGGTCGAAGAAGCAAGCACATAGGATGTTACAGAAGCAGCCATGAAAGGTGGGGTTTGGAACTCCTTATCCCACGCGATAAGTACAGGGCACGTTCATCATTTTTTTTAGTTGATTTAGACAGATGATGTGATAGTGATAATATGAACATCGACGATGAAAATCACTTCCTCTTGGAGCAGAGTGCTCCACGTACAACCACATAACCACATTAGAGCTTAATTTCATAATCTTTGTTGCAATACTGACTTTACTAGCCTTTTAAGATGTCAAAATTATAGTGAGCTCGGGAAGCTTCTCTACTAGATCTTAAATAAAATTAAATAACTCTTTCTTTAGGTTCGATAGACCAAAGATTAGTCTCAGTGGACGTTAACCACCATCATCATCATCATTAAAAGTAAAAATTAAAATTTAAAAAATGCAAAAACAAATAAATAAATAAATAAGTACTTTTATAAAATAAATTTCACAAAATTCTCAACCACACAACTTTTTGAATATTTCAAATAATTTTTACAAAATTCTCAACATCACAACTTTTTGAATATTTCACTATAAAATAAAAATTTAAATGCCAAATGACAATGACTGGTCATGATAGAGGATCATAAATCTTCTCCGAAGGAGCTCCCATACACCTTTCTAGCACAATTTAAATGCCAAATGACAATGACTAGTCATGATAGAGGATCATAAATCTTCTCCGAAGGAGCTTCCATACACCTTTCTAGCACAATGATCTTGACCACGGTGGTCTCGCTCACAAACTAGAAGAGGCTCTAGAGCTCGATCTGGTCATGATGGAGGATGACTGGTCCTGAGAATTAGAAATTGCAATTTTTTTAATAAATTTATTCGGCGGCCATTTGTACCGAATAGAATTTTAGCGTATTACTGACTGAATGGCCGAATTTTTGAATTATTTAGTTTGATTCGATTGAATTTGGTAATTTTAAGGGATCACAATTTTAGGATTACAATTTTGCTTGAAATATATTGGAAATTTCGGTAAGATTTTAATAAAATTTATCAGATTTTTTTTTTATAAAAATTTTAAATCTCTATTATTTTATAGAACTAATTTCATTTTCATTATAAAAAAACTATATAAAAATTCCCAAAATCAATTTAAAAAAAAATAAAAATCATTTATTATTTTTTTATTTTTATTTTTACTAAAATCATTTATTTTCAAATTAAATCAATAAAATAAAATAAATTATAATATTAACTTATCCATAGTAATAAAATGCACGAAATAAATAAATGAATGAAATGGGTTATAATATGAAATATAGTATTAAGTTTGAAAATTAAATATTATGTTTATTTTGAAGTATATTTTAATATTGAATATAATATAAATGCCAAATAAATATATAATTATATTGATATATAAATTATTTTGAAAATTATATATAATGTAAAGTAAGAAAGGTATTTGGAAAATTTTATATATTTGTATAATTTTGATTTTAATTATAAAATATATGATTATTTTAAATTTAAATTTCATTTTAGTTTTAAAAAATATTTTTATTTTTGTAAATAAGAATGAGAATGATTTTTTTGTTATTTTAAATGTGTATATCACAAGTGGTTATTACATTTACAATATTATTTCAAACTTGAGACTTATACTCGATAATGTTTTTATGGTACATGACTCTTTTCCCTAAAATTTAATAGTTTTTTCTTTTATTTCTTGTTATGCCTATATGCATAAATACATTAAAAAACTTATATAATGAGTTCATATATAAGTTTTATTTTGAGGAGTCACTTTCTTTGTTGTTTTCATCTTGGTTAATATGGAAGTAGTTTTGTGACTATAAGCCTCTTGTTGTTGGACTGTGGTTCTATCAATCTTTTAGCTAGTAATGAGTGGAGATTGGTAATTTGTTGACAAAGACTGATCATCTCATCTTCAATTCATCGAATCATAGTCCATTGCTCCATTGTTATGTCCATAGCTTATGTTACGTTTGAAATGACTTGATTGTGTTTCAATTACACGGTGTAGATTTCCTCTTGAAACCAATTGATTTTGTCCTAGAGAGGCCTTATATCTGCATTTTTAGTTTGTCCCACCAAATTAAAATTCAACCGAGGCTTTGTTTTACAACTTAAATTAGATACCCAATTACCCAAACTCTGGGTGAAAATGCTCAGGATTGAGGAGCATACTTGGGTTATTGAGGTACTAATTTCACAGATTGGTAGAATACACCTATATCTCTTAGGGTTGTTGCTCAATGCTACATCCCTATGTCACTCAATAATATAATTAATGGAAAGAAAATTAGTTAGTCAAATTTGATGAATTTTTATTTTATTTTTAAATTTAAATTTGTATTGTATATTACAAATGAAAATGTTGAAATTTTAAATTATTATTTATTTAATATAATTGTAAAATTATTGTTGTTATATTAATTAAATGGCCGTTTAATGTTAATAAGTGTGAATATATAAAAGTAAAAAAATCGAAATTATAATTTTGTTAATTATTATCATCACTATTATAATACTAAAGAGAATTAATATATAAATTAAACATTTATATAGTAGAAAAAACATTGAATATTATTCTTATTCATAGAAATATATCTCATTTTATTATGGAGATTCTTAATTTATAAATCTACTTTGTTACATTATCATGAACCAATATCATTGCTTATTAATACCACATACCCAAAAAATTATAATACATTTTATATGACATTTGTTCATATAATATTTTGTGTATACTACTAAAAATATTCTAAAATATTCCATTGAGATTAAATCCTTACCATTAATTTAATCATTATTCATAACTAAATTAAAATTCAACTTAATAATTATTCATAACTAAACTAAAATTTTGCAAGTCCTACTCCAAAATAGACATGTTTGTGGCCATAATCACCACAAAAATTATCAAATAATAAATAGAATCAACTAACTACTTAACAAATAACAAAATGATAAGATTAGAACCAAGAGCTTTGTGATTAATAAATATCTTTCGGATTACTCACCTCATTAGGATTTGGTTTTAGAACCAAATAATGTTGTTCATCCTTATGACAAGGTGAAAAAAGTCTATGAATCTCATTGAATAAATAGTATGGATGCATCATAAGGATTAACCACATTTATTAACACCAACAAATGACGTCAAATTATTAAATAACAAAAGGATTTGTTTTTAGTGAGTTTTTTTGGACTTTCATACGGACAAAACAATTTGAGGTGAAATCTTGATTTGTGTTATTTAAATTGTTTTTTTACTGTATAGTTGTCTTTAGTGTGATTTTTTGGACTCTCCGATGTCTCGCCAAAAACATTTGAGGTGAAACCTTGATTTGTGTTATTTAAACTGGTTTTTTTTATTGTATATAGATTCAGCACTCTGGAAACCTCAATAAATTCTTGCTAGAAATTAAACCAAAAAAACCCAAAAAACTTCCACAAAATCTTACTAAAACAACTCTATAACAAATTATAGTCAACCACATTTACTAACACAAATCAATCTTTGTCAACTACATTTACTACTAAAAATCAACATCTAACCACCACATTCACTAACAAGAATCAACATCAACATCAGTATATAAATGTAATGTGATTGTTGTAACTTAACTATTGATAAGTTGATATCAGCCTGTCACTCCTAAAATCATTTTTAAACAGAAGTATAGATTAAATGAATTTACCCTGGGTAATAAGGCGTTGGCACCAGAAAGGCATCTCCTGGATTAGCTAGACAAAATATCAGCAACTCGTTGGCTGCAGTAGCTCCTGCAGTGAGAACAATTCTATCGCTCTCAAATTCCGCTTTTCTTCCTCCAACTTCTTCCATAAACATTCCAATGGCCTGCATCAATAATTCACCATAGTCAATCAGCTTGAAATCCAACCAAACACTCACATTATCTTTTTAAGTGATTACCAGAAAAGAAAATTCAAGCTGGGCAGAGAAAATGTCAGTAATTACAAGTCTGTACCTTTCTGCAAGCAGGGAGGCCATGGTAATCTTGATAAAGAGCGATTTCTTTAAACCTTGACGCCCCTTCCTCTGCGCAAATCGATGCCTTCGGATGCGCAAGTAGCCAACTTTCCAGCAAATCGAATGATAGCTGCAAGGAATGTGTATATGAAATGCTAGAATATGATTAAATATAATATAATTTTCTGCAGGTATATATATTGTAAGATCATTTTTTGGGGAATAGAACTGTGTTTTGGAATTTAATTTGTCAATTTTTCAGATAGAGATTGTAAGATTGATTATTTTTTTGGGTGGAAATAATTGTATTTTGGAATTTAATTTATCTATGCAAAATGATAAGAATGGGTGAAGTGTTTATTTTTCTTTTTTCTTTTTGTTTTTTTTTAAATTTCATCTTCATCTATATATCTAGATAATCACTTATGAAAGAGAATTGAACCTGTAATGAGTACCATAATAACTAACCTCATCTCCTTTTGATTCAAAAACACAAAAGAAGAATTCATTCTACCATATATATAAATATGTTATAATATGTAGGGATTAGCGTCATACTCCTTCCAGCCATCAAAATAGGGAGAGTCTTCTGTTACGCTCCCTCATCCGCTACTGAATTTCAGCATTACTCCATTTATTTTTGGAAACAGCTGGAGTAAATATCTGGAAAATAACTGAAGTGATTTCCTTAATTTTTGGAAACTAACTGTAGTATTTTCCTTAAATTATGGAAATCAACTGCACTTCATTTATTTCTTGTTGGGAGCTTCTGAAGTGGTCCATTACTCCCACTGCAGTTCTCTGCCATGATCAGTGGAGCATTTGACACATAGCCAACAGAAGCTTGATGGAAGCTAGGCTATTTAGTTTTTTGTTTGGTCCCCAAGCTCACTAATTCAATCCTTCAGTTTTTCACCATCAACTAGAATTAGCAGAGCTTGGAAGCCCTTTCAGATTTCAGATTGAAAAGCCTTCTATCTCTGCACTGCACATCGATTCCTGTTCAGAGTGAAAGCCGAGCTCAAAAGGCGTTGTTTGCTGTCTAAAATTATATCAGACAATATATTAGTAAAGGAGTTCATATCAGTATAGAAATAAATTGTTTGAAAGGGAATTTGAAAGCTATAGCCTGTAGAAAAAGAGGACTGGAGTTGGATATGAATTTCTAAAGGCCCTACTTTAGCTCACGTTTTGGTGAGGCAACAAGAGGAAAGAGCAGCTTTCAGTTTTGCATATATTGTGAGCCACCAATGGCTGGAGGTATTTATGTTTTCACTGGGCATTTTAAAGCTTTTACTTTTAGATTCTTTAAGTTTTTATTCCGCAATTTTTATTGAAGATTACATATCATTAAAATTGTTTCAAGCTTTTAATTTTTGATATGTTTTTATGAATATAACTGGATAAATGTCCTATTTTTAGATTTTCTAAATTAAAGTATATATTTAGAAATATGTCTATTTTGTTTAATTTATATGCTTATAATATTTAGTTTAAATTATATGCAATTTTGGAAAATATGCTCATATTAGTTATGCATGAATTAATTATTTGAGATTTAATTAAAACATGTTATTATCAATGAGCATATGAGATCTATGGTTAAATATTATGCATGAATATTGTAGTTTCATTCATGCAAATTTATCAGTTAATTTTTATAAATTAAAAAAAAAAAAAAAAAAATGTAGTGATTCATATAATTTTAATTGATTAGAGAATAGCCGCAGCATCTCAAATCAAATAAAATTATATATTATGATGATTGATTAGGATCACATAAAGAATATACATTAATTGTAATTAATTATGTTAAATATAATAAATTTTATCCCACAGGAATTTTTATTATATTTAAGTAATTAATTAGGATAAAATGTTCATAACTTACCCACAGGGGTTATGAATTAATAAGTTTTATCATAAAGTTTAAAAGGTTAATTGAATCTGCTTGAATTAAAAATTTAGTCCAAAGACAATTTTTATGTCATTAGATTCAATTTTAAAGCATGATTTACATTGGTAAAGCATGAAATTTTATTTATGCTTCAATTTTAACATAAGCATGTGTTTTTAATATTATGCAGTTGTACAACCTGCAAATTTCTCTGAAATTCGCACTGATATCCCTGAACTTAAGGGAGATAACTATAAAGTCTGGAAGGAGAGAGTTCTCCTTCATTTGGGGTGGATGGACATAGATTATGCTATTAGGAAAGATGAACCACCAGCACTCACTAATACCAGCACTACAGCAGACATCACGCTTTATGAACGATGGGAACGATCTAATCGTTTAAGCGTGATGTTCATTAAGACTAAAATTTCAGCTGGTATCCATGGTTCTGTTGAACAACATGACAAAGTCTGAGACTTGCTAAAAGCCATTGATGATCAATTCGTCACTTCAGACAAGGCACTTGCAAGCACCCTAATCATGAAGTTCTCATCCCTGAGGCTCACCAGTGTAAAAGGTGTGCGCGAGCACATCATGCAAATGAGGGACACTGCGACTCAATTGAAGAAACTCGAGGTTGAAATATCATAATATTTCCTGGTGCACTACATCCTGAACACCCTTCCACACCAATACGGACCTTTCAAAATCT